>QEPC01003856.1:431725-462387 GCA_003113815.1 Sphenodon punctatus | reverse complement strand
CCCCCCCCCCTTCTGATCCATCACACTGTAACATTTTCCAAATTCAAATCGACCTCGGTGTGTTCTGTGTGGCAGAATTGCTCTAGTCTGGTGATGTAGGAATCACCAATGAACCAAATGTTCTTCATCATTACCTAATGGAATAAGGCAAGCAATTAGTGATTAGTAGGCTGTTTTGTAAAAAATATATTAAATAAATGTCCTTATTACACTTAATTAAATTCTGTAACAGAGAGAACGCTGCTGAAGTGATTGTCTGCCAAATGTATCAGGGAGGGAGTTGATCTAAAGAGAGTAGATGAGAAGTTAGCAGCAAGCATAAAATTTCATCTTCAATATCACAAACTAAGCAAGTAAATAAGTAACACACAAAGCACATGCACACATCACACATCAACAGCTTACGCTGCGTGGGACTCTGGATGGGGGTGCATGCCAGAGGGAGCCACTCACTACAGAGAGGCCTGAGTGGTTATACTCCTATTTGTCAAATGATAGTCTCAGAATCATATGGAAAACGATTGTAACTAGGGTTGTGTGACATAGGCAAATATGTAAGGTATGCTTAGGAAAACTACATGCAGTGTCTGCATTGACTAAGTTGCCAAAACATGAATGTTCACACAAATCATGACTCATGAGCTGGGAGCTAAAAATCATGAAACTGAAATAAAAATAACCAAAGTGTTTCCATGGACTATCATGTTTGTGGGAATGGGAAGAGGCAGAACATAAGGATGCTGCCTCATTAACAATGTTCTTTGGGATGGCTCTGAACATTGTCACAAATGCCAACCCTTTGGCAAGTACTGTTTAGAATGAGCAGGAAGGTGCTTTGTTTACTGCGTGTGGGCTCGAGACTGTCATAGTTCATGTGAGTGTTCAAAATAGTAAGCTGTGCTTGATATGACTGTGTATATAATGGTGCCCAAGCGCGTCCCATTTGTGAGAATGTTCGGAGCTAGCTTGCAGAACCATTGTTTACAAGGCAGCGACCTCGAGCCATGTCTCTCCGGCGTGGATTGTTTTCTTTTTTAAAAAAACACTGCCTGATTTAGCTGTTTCCATACACTGCGGTGGGTTACGGGACATGCCAGGGAAGCCACCGGTCCCCCTGCCCCCCTACTGCATCACATAACCAAGGGAAGCTTGCCAGGAGAGTCACTCCATAGACAGTCAGGAGGAGGGGGGGCCGTAGCCGGTAGCCGTGCAAGCTGCCAGCGAGCCTGGAGCTGGAACTAGGGGAAGCACATGGGGAAATAGGCATGGCTGGGGGGGGGGCTGCAGAGAGAGTCACTCCATAGAGAGCCAGGAGGAGGGGGAGCCATAGTCGGTAGCTGCGGAAGCCACAGAAGCCGCCGGCGAGCCTGGAGCAGGGACTCAGATCAGGAGGGACTTGGGGAAGCACATGGGGAAGAGTCACTCCAGAAAGAGACAGAAGGAAGGGGGGCCATAGCCAGTAGCCGCAGAAGTCACTGGCAAGCCTGGAGATGGGACTCATGGAAGCACATGGGGAAATTGGCACAGCCAGGGGGGCTGCCAGGAGAGTCACTCCATCGAGACCCAGGAGGAGGGAGAGGCCGTAGCCGGTAGCCGCGGAAGCCGTGGAAGCCACTGGCGACCCTGGAGCAGAGGTTTGGGCTGGGACTCGGGGAAGCACATGGGGACAAGTCACTTCATAGAGAGCCAGGAGGTGGGGGGGGGGCATGCCAGTAGCTGCAGAAGTCACTTGCGAGCTTGGAGCTGGGACTCGGGGAAGCACATGGGGAAATAGGCATGGCCGGAGGGGGGGCTGCCAGGAAAGTCACTCCATAGAGAGCCAAGAAGAGGGAGGCATAGCCGGTAGCCGTAGAAGCCGCGGAAACCGCTGGTGAGCCTGGAGCAGGGACTTGGGTTGGGACTCAGGGAAGCACATGGGGAAGAGTCACTCCATAGAGAGCCAGGAGGAGGGGAGCTGTAGCCAGTAGCTGCAGAAGCCGCCGGCGAGCATAAAGCAGGGACTGGGGAGCACATGCGGGAATAGCCAGGGAGGGAGCTGCTAGGGGAGTAGGGACTCGGGTAAGCACATGGGTAAATAGGCATGGCTGGGGGGGGCGTAGCTGGTAGCCGTGGAAGCCGCCAACGAGCCTGGAGCAGGGACTTGGGGAAGCACATGAGGAAATAGGCATGGCCGGGAGGGATGGGGGCCTGCCGGGAGAGTCACTCCATAGAGAGCCAGGAGGGGGGGGGAGGCTGTAGCCGGTAGCCATGGAAGCCGTTGGCATGCATGGAGCAGGGACTGAGGAGCACATGCGGGAATAGCCAGGGGGGCTGCTAGGGGGGTCAGTCAAGGGAGAGCAAGGAGGGGAAGGCGATAACTGTGGTCGCCATTTGCCCACCGTTCACAAAAAAAGAATCGAGACAGCCACAGTTATCAACCCAACAGCACAGTTTTCACAAATAAACCAATGATCCCACCATCCATCCAACAAACAGCCATTCTCATGAACAAAATGAACAATAAAACAATATCAAGCACAAACAATATCAAGAACAAACTGAGCAATAAACATATATGTAAACACTAAAAGGCTAGCAGCAAACAACATATGTGTACATTTATTTTAAAAAAGGGTAATGGAAAATGTAAAGTGTAGCTGTAGCAGAATTACTTTAGCTGCGTTAGCACTCAATTAGCAGTTAAATAAAGCACAGTTGCTAAAATGGAGGTGGTTCCTTCCTATGTATCAAATCATTTGCCCATAATTTTGCCTATTGATATTCCCTTGACAGAGCCTGGTTCTTTCAGACCCGGCAGGTCCTCTACCCAAGTTGGTGTAGACCCCCCATTGGTCTGAATAAAATGGTCGGACGAATGGGCTGAGGCCATAGCAGCATTTCTGGATTCCCCAGCTCGTACTATTCCAATGGATGGGATAGTGGCCCAGGGATCTGATACCATAGCTTGGTATGAGATCCTGTTTGCTGGGCTGTCCCCTCTAATTACAGGTAGGTGCCGGGACTTTCGGGGTATAGCCCCACTGGCCAGGTCCACACCCAGATGGTTTGATCGGGAATGCCGTAGAGCGAGAGCTTCTCTCCGCCGCTTGGCTAGAGATCTCAAGTCCAATCCCTGCTACGCTATTAGAGCCCAATTAGCTTCTCGTCGCAGAGATTACCACTAGTTATTGGCTTTAAAACTAAGTAACTATCACAAAGAGCAATGGGCTCTCCTCTTCACAGCGGCTAATACCAGGGACTCTCGAAAATTTTGGGCCATCATTCGCTCGTCCCAGTCAAGGGGTAGCTGTTCTGGTAAGATTAGTCTTCACCCGCTAGTATGGCAACAATTTTATGAGGCTTTATTTTCCACCAAGGCAGAAATAGTTGAATTGGATATTATTCCTATAAATAGGCTTCAGGGATGGCCTCCGGTATCTCCAGAGGAGGTAATAGTGCTTATAGCACACCTTAAACCGGGAAAAGCACCTGGCCCAGATTTTCTTTCCCCCGAAGTCCTGAAAAGTAATCCAGTATGGTGGGCCGAGTTGCGGGCTCCCATTTTTTCATATATTAATGGCACCGGACTTTTTCCATCTTCCTGATTAACCAGTATTGTTGTCCCCATTTACAAAAAGGGGAATCCATCTCAGCCCGGGAATTATCACCCAATAAGCCTCCTCAGTATTGTAGCCAAATTATATTCTAAACTTCTTTTGAATAGGCTACAAGAATGGATGAACGCGAAGCATATTATTGAACCCGAACAAGCTGGTTTTTGGGAGGGGCTGGCTACAATGAATCATATCTTCACCATATCTGCCCTAATATCCAAATATGCTGCCTCCCAAAGGAAACTTTATCTATGCTTTATAGACCTTGAGAAGGCTTTTGATTTGGTCTGCAGGGAACGCCTCTGGGTGAAACTTAGATCTCTCTCTATTGATGCTAGACTTTTGTTTTTGCTGGTAAAATTACACGAGTGGAATTAACTTCGGGTCCGTTACAATAGGCAAGGGGCTTTATCCCAAGCAGGACAGGTATGAGCCGGAGTGCGGCAGGGATGTCTACTGGCTCCGGCACTCTTCAACCTATACCTGAATGACTCTGTGTATGCCTTAAAACTGATTGATACGCATGCCCCAAGAATAGGTGACCGCAGGACCCCTCTACTCTTATATGCCGATGATACGGTGCTAATTTCACAGACTATGATTGGCCTGCGGCGGGCTATGCAAGCTTTTGGGGATTACTGCAAGACCGAATTCTTAACTATTAATTTCTCTAAAACTAAGGTCTTGGTGGTAGGGTCCAGAGGAGCCCAGAAGCTCCATCGATGGGCAATTGGTTCAAATGTCATCAGGCAGGTGCAGAGTTTCAAATACCTGGGGGTGATGTTCTCCTCCAATGGGGGTTGGAAAGATCATTTTGCTGCTGTTCAAGTGCTAGCCAAGAAAACTTCAATGGCAATCGTGAAATTTTTCTTTGTCAAAGGGGGAAAACTGGTACTCCTGGCACTCCGTCTATTTAGAGCGAAGGTTATCAGTCAGCTGCTATATGTGCTCCCCATCTGGGGCCTCCCCTTTCTATCCCTACTAGAACCCATTCAAAATGGGTTCCTGCGGTTGGTTATGGGAGCACCCAGGGGAACACCACAGGTAATATTGAGAGCTGAGGCGTGTTGCCTCCCACTTAGAGCATATGCCCTCCAAGCTTTGGTCACCTACTGGGCCAAGGTGGCTCTTTTTCCTCTGTGTGAGGATTCTCTCCTAACCATAACTCTTGGGAGAGGATTGGGGGGATTCATGGTTATGGGAGGTAGAGCGGGAAGTTCGTCATTTAGGATTCTCCCCAGAGAGCCTTGCCAACCTAGGTATGGTGGCTGCGAGAAGCCTGATCAAAAGACGAGTCCAAGACCAGACCCTTCAATCGGAGGGGGAGCTCTTGTCTGAACAGAAGGTGGCCCCAGCTTATGCTCCATATAATCCTCTGGCCCCTGGCCCGCATTACCTTTTTGTGTGGGAAAATGCCAGTGAGCGTATAGTTTTCTTTAAAATGAGAACAAATATGATCGCTTCGGCGGTACTGGAAGGCCGCTATAGGAAGATCCCATGGGACCTACGAGTATGCCCCCTATGTCATCTGGGGGCGGTAGATACCCTGCAACATATGTTTTTCCATTGCCCTGCTCTAGTGGACCCCAGATGTAAATACCTGGGGAGGATTTTGGCAGGACAGGGACCAGTAACAAAAGTTATCCAGAGCTTACTCAGCCCTAATGACTCAGAACAATTGAGGATAGCACCAAGGCAATCCAAGGCATCCACCGCCCTTTCTTTGCTTCCTATTGAGAGCTTACATCAATGGATCTGTGGACCACTGGTGTCCTTTGTGGCCTACCATACTGGGACTCCCAGGGTGTTGGCCCCCATAGGCTGGGCCTAAATCTGCGTAAGAGGAGAGGGGGATATGGGTATATTTATTTATTACTGTTCCAGTTAAACTTGATTACCCATGGGATATAGATATGTTGCTGTTTTATATACCCTCCCGTCTGTTACTGGGTGGAATTTTTATCTTTTTACTTTTTATCCTTTACTTGCGATTTTGCCTTTTTTGGGCCTCTCTGCAAGGCTTGTATGTATGTATGTAAAGTTATGCCAATTTGGGCATTTTATGTTAATTTGTTAAAGGCTTTGCCAAACAACAAACAACTTATTATTATTATTAACAAGCACAAACAATATCAAGCACAAATTGAGCGATAAACATATAAGTAAACACTAAAAGACTAGTAGCAAACAACATATGTGTACATTTATTTTAAAAAAGGATAATGGAAAATGTAAAGTGAAGCTGTAGCAGAATTACTTTAGCTGCTTTAGCACTAAATTAGCAGTTAAATAAAGCACAGTTTAGAAGAATTAGCAGAAAAGTTCAAGCACTTACACAAAACCTTCTTTATGTTAGCCAAAATCGATGGTATGCTATGAATTAGGAAGGTATAGAACTCTCTCTCCTCAAGTTGCAATGCGGTGCTTTGTCGTGAAGCGTGGAAGATCAGAGTGTGTTAACAAACACAGACACTGGCGGCGCAGCTCCAACAGTCACTCACTCTCACTGCGATTGGGGATCAAGAGGAAGAAGAAAGCTACAAACACACCTATTTATACTTAATGGTGAAGGCGGGACATGTCTCTCTGGGAAAGCCCTAGCCAATGAAATTGGGCATGTGGGTGTTGTCAACAAGGTCCGAGGGTTGATCATGCCACCAGGTCTTGCGATACCTTGTATTCCGGGCGGCGAAAACATGATACAATGATCGGATGACCACAAAGATCACGCGATTGACGGAAAGGGGATGTGGTGCCGCTTCTTATTGAAATCCACCAAAGTTCTGCTTCCGTTGACCAGTCATGATGCCGCGGCACCATTTGCGGAAAACCGCTGCTGCAGCTGTCATAAAGTTGTCTCTGCTGAACCGTGCTGCGATGTGCAGAATAGGGGTTTACGTCGGTAACAGCTGCCGCAGTGGTATGCCACTACAGTCCTAGTCAGGGCCCAATTCTGCGCCTCAGCGCAATTTACCATGCTGGGGGGGCCAGGGCTTGCCCCCCCCATCACTGGTCATACCCTTGGGGCTTCCTCTCCCCAGCTGCCAGGGCTTGCTCCCCTTCCCCTTCTCCTTCCCAGTTTAGAAAATGAATTGCCTTACTAGTGACGGTGGCAGCAGCTGCTCCATCCAGCACACTCATACTTCCTGGCCCCTCCCGACGGGTGTCTCAGGGCAATACAGCTGGGTGATCCGACTGCGTTGCCCTGAGAGACCCCGTCGGGAGAGGCCAGGAAGTACGAACGTGTTGGACAGAACGGCTGCTGCCGCTGTCCCTGGTAAGTTAATTAATTATCTAAACTGTGAAGGGGGAAGGGAGGAGGCAAGCCCTAGCAGCTGGGGAGGCTGGGGAGGGGAAGCCCTGAGGGTTTATTCATTCCCCTCCCCCCGTGGAATCTCCTGTCCCGCGTCTCCCCAGTGCAGGCTAGAAATTCTGCACAGGAGATTCTGCGGGTGGAGGGGAATTCTGCGGGAAATCTGTGAATCACAGACCCGCGTTTGACTCGGGGCCGTGATTATATTTACCCTCTCTAAAATTACTAGAACAAGGAAACATTCTATTAAATTAACTGGTAGCAGATTTTAAATAAATAAGAAAAAGTAGCTTTTCACTCAGTGCACAATTAACGTGTGGAATTTTCTGCCAGAGAAAGTGGTCAAGACCCATAGTGTAGCTAGATTTAAAAAGGGATTGGATAAGTTCTTGGTAGTTAATAGGTTATGGGTGGGTGTTGTATTTAGAGACTGGGATATCAGGGGAAACCTGACCCAGAGAGGTGACATTAGTTCATACACCATGAGAGATGAAATCCATTACCTTCACTGAGGTGAGTAAGCACAAGAACCAGATTAGAATTGAAAGTTAAACAGTTTATTTACCAGAATCCAAGAAGACTGGGGATGTGGGGGTGTTGATCACATATACTAAAAGTTACACAGAGCCAAGAAATACAAAAAGACCATGTAATCCCAGATGAGGTCTGGGTCCTGAGGGTCCTGAGTGGTCACTTTTTATAGGGTCTTAAACAAAGAACTTGAACCCAGCCAATGAGCTGGGAACAATCATATGTCACCTACATATAACTTGTCATACATTTCCACCCATTCTCAGAACCATTTGTGATTGGTCTGATTCATAACATTATGGTGATTCATAACATTATATCCGTATGTTTTCACCTTTTTGGCTCTAGAGAGACTGGAGAGGAGCTGTTTATTTTTTGTTTATTTATTTATTTATTTATTTATTTTAAATGAGTTTTATTGTTTTCTTATTCAAACATTCAGTCATTACACATTAACACCCTCACAATGCATGATGATTCCATGTTACAATTCTATATCTATTTGTGAAGACATTCAAATCAAAGCAAGACATAAACCCTGAAGTACAAACACTTTATACAAAGTCAGATTCATCCATGTAGTATATTAAGCAATTCACATCCTAAGGCTTCTGTGATTTTACTGCCCGCATAAACTTTTAGGCAACAAATCATGTCCTTCCATTTAATATTCAAAGAGTGTCTGAATGTCCTTACTTTCCTGATGCTTATTCTCTAAAGCACTTACAATTGGTATCCATGTCTCTTTAAAAGGCTTGTATCTGTTCTGCAATTTCGCATGCAGTTTCTCCAAATGAAACAGAGACCACAACCTTTGTGTCCATTCTGCCATTGGGAGTTCCTCTTCTGTCTTCCAGTGTCTGGTAATTATGTTCTGGCCAGCAAGAAATAACACCTTACATGACTTTTGATATTGTTTAACATTTTTGGACTCTGGAAACAAACCCAAAAGACAAATTTCTGGCCTAAAGGGTATTAACTCTCCTGCCACCTTATTTGCCCATTTCCAGATCTTCCCCCAGAATAACATCACTTTGCTACAGTACCACCAACAGTGAAAATAATTGGCTATCTCCCCGCATCCTTTCCAACATAGGCCTCTCCCACCTGTCGTCAGGTACCTGACCCGCGTAGGATTTAAGTAGAACCTTATTGTGAGCTTAATTTGTATTTCTTTAATTTCCATGGAGTATGCACATTCATGCATATGTTTCCAGATTCTTTTTTCATCTCCCTCCCCTAAAGGCAGTGCTAGATCTTTCCTCCATTTCTCCATGTATGTGACCTTTTTATGATAAGTCAATCTTTTCAATTCCTTATAGATTCTTCCTAGTCTTCCAGTTGACTTACTTTTTTTGAAAAGTAATTCTTCTAATTTGAAGGGATCTCTACTGAAGTCCCTCCCTCCTGTGGAGGCACAGACAGACTTCAATTGTAAATATTGGAAGATATCTATTTTATTCTTAACAATTTGTTCCAGCCTTTGCGGTGATATAAATTTACCTATCACATAGATCTGCTGCATTCTGGTTAACCCACTCGCCCTCAGCTGTGCTCTTATTGTGTTTGCCAGATTCATTTCATTCATGTATAAAGAATCAATGGGTGTGAATGGTGAAGTACCGATTCGGGTCCCCATTTTTCTTTGTGCTGCTGTCCAAAATTTTATCAAAGTTCCCGCAAATGGGTGCTCAACCTTCAGCTGTTTGCTAATGGAGCCTTTATCCACTACCAAATCTTTTAGCGAATGTACCTGGAGGATTTCTCGCTCCAGGTCCACCCATTCAGGTGCATCCTGTTCTTGGAACCACTCATGGACTGCAGTCAGTGAGGCAGCCCTGTAGTACAGGCTAATATCGGGGAAATTAATACCCCCTCTATCATAAGGTCTCAGGATGGCCAGTTTCTTGATTCTTGGTTTCCTTCCATTCCAAACTATATCTTTTATTAGGGCATCCGTATCCCTAAAAAATACCTCAGGTAAATATATTGGAAGAGCCATCAGTTTGTATAAGATCTTGGGGAGTACCATCATCTTAAACAAATTTACTTTGCCCATCCACGACACCAATAGACTCTGCCAGGGCCTAACCTCTGCCTTCAGCTTTTTGAGCAAAGGAGGAAAGTTTTTCAGGTAAAGGTCTTTTAACTTTTTGGGTATGTCTACCCCCAGATATTTAATTTCTTCACTGACAGGAAACGGCGAGATTTCTTTTAAATGCCTTTCCTGTTCTTGATCTTTACCAAATACCATTGTGTGAGATTTACCCTTATTTATTGTGTACCCAGATACCTTTCCAAATTGGTCTATTACTCTGAGCAGTTCCGGGAGAGATCCTTCTGGCTCTGCAATATACAGTAGAAGGTCATCAGCATATAATGATAACTTTTGCACATTCCCCCCCATCTGAACTCCTTTTATAAGGTCATTTTGTCTAATTGCATTGGCCAACAATTCTAACGTCAAATTGAAAAGTAAAGGTGATAGCGGGCACCCTTGTCTAGACCCTCTTTCTAATTTAAAACAATCTGTCAGGTTACCATTGATAATCAGCCTGGATTGTGGATCCTTGTATATAGCCTTTAACCATCTCAAAAAGTTACCTTGAAATCCCATTTTCTCCAGAGCAAGGAAAAGACAATTAAATTCAAGAAAATCAAATACCTTCTCAGCATCAGCCGAGATGACCATTGCTGGAATTTTCTGTTGCTGAATTGCATAAATTATGTTCACTGTCTTTCTAATGTTGTCCCTTCCTTGCCTTCCAGGGATGAAACCAGTTTGATTTTTGTGAATGATTTCACTGATTATTGCCCTCAGTCTAATAGCAAGGATTTTAGCAAAAATTTTAAAATCAGAATTTAAAAGGGAGATTGGTCTGTAACTGCCACATTGGTCAGCTGGTCTTCCTGGTTTAAGAATTAAAGATATCACTGCCTTATAAAACTCCTGAGGCATTTTATCCTCTACCAGAATATTGTTAAACACTGCAGTTAAATGAGGGGTCAGTGTATCCACAAAGGCTCTATAAAATTCGTTTGGGAAGCCGTCTGGGCCACATGCTTTATTTTTCTTAGAAGCCAAGATGGCCTCTCGCACTTCCTGTTCTGTAATAACATTGTTCAGAAAGGCTCTCTGTGCCTCATTCAACTCCGAAGTCTGTATTTTATTCAGAAAAGCCTTTATTTCCTCCTCCTCTGGGTTTTGTGTAGAGTATACTTTTTTTTATAAAACTCCAGAAAAGCTTTCCGGATTTCTTCCGGATCCTTACACAAACTACCCTGCGTGTTGGTAATTTTAACAATGTGTGCTCTTCTTTGCTTCACCTTCACTATGTTTGCTAAAATTTTCCCTGTCCTGTTATTGCCCTCAAAAAAGTGTAACTTCATTCTTTGTATTTGGCCCTTAACCTTTTCTAATTCTATTCCATTTATCATTTCTCTAATCTTCACTATTTTCTGTTTCAAATAGCCTGATGGGGATTGCTTATTCTGAGCCTCCAGTTTTTGCAGCTCTGCATAGCGCTCTTTGATTACCTGCTTTCTCTCCTTTGTAATTTTAGCTTGCAATGCTATTACTTTGCCTCTTGTAACAGCCTTGGCTGCCTCCCAAAGAGTTGCCGGTGAAGAGACCGAGTTTACATTGATTTCAAAATATTCTATTAATTCCCTTTGCAACTGCTCCCTATGTTTCTCATTTTTTAAAATGTCCCTTCTTAGTTTCCATGTATTATTTCTTGGCCTCTCCTCTACCCCTAGCTGAAAGCATGAAACTACTGCATTATGGTCAGAAACCACCACTGGGTGTATATAAGCCCTCCTGCATTTATATAAATCAGATTTGGACACTAAAACCATGTCTATTCTTGTGTAGCTATTATACTTAGGTGAAAAGAAAGTGTAGTCTCTAGACGAGCCATTTAAAGCTCTCCAAGCCTCTATCCATCCCAGTGCCTCTACTAGGTCCGCCAGCCCCTTCTGAACATTTCTGGGTTCTCCTTTCCTTGAATAGTCTAGGTCAGACATAGTTGCGTTGAAGTCGCCCTGTATAATTACTATCCCCTTTGCACTGTCTGCCACCATATGTAAGTACTTTTTGAAAAATGCCATTTTGCCCTCATTTGGTGCATAGACATTAACTAGAGTTACCAGCACATCACTTATCCTACCTATTAGACATAAAAATCTTCCTTCCTTGTCTTTGAGTGTTTTATCTAATTTAAAATCCTTATTTTTATTAAAACCTATCAGGACTCCAGCTTTTTTCTTCTTCGCACATGAGGCATACATGCTCCCTATATTCCTATTTGCAAATCTATACACATCTTTCTCCAATAAATGAGTTTCCTGGAGGAAAAATATATCTGCTTTTAACTCTTCTATCATGTCCCTGATTCTTCTTCTTTTTTGTGGAGAATTCAGCCCTCTGACATTTAATGTCATCATTTTATATTCACTCATTGGATATAAGTGGTCTAGTTTTCATTGCCAATGTTTCCCAATCTAGTATGTTTCCAAGTTGCCCCTCTGTGCCTCTATACTCTCTGAGTTTTCTATCAGGATTGACCTTCCCTGCTTGTCTTTTGTCCTCCTTCATTGTGTTTATCTGCCTGCTACTGCTAAAAGCCTTCTTAATATTCTGCCATGGATGTTTATCTATCTGTCTACCCCAACTTCCCCATCCCTTCCACCCCTCCCCCTCTTTTACCCCCCTCAATTCATACCTCCCTCTGATGCGCATTGGGGATTCTCTGGGGATTCTGTACCTTAATGGGACACAGTTGTGCCCCACCAGCCCCCCCCACTCCTTTCACAAAAATCCAACATTAAAACCTTATTTTTAGCCATTTAAACAATTGACCACCATTATCCCAAAGCCCAAACTTTCACCAACAGACAAACAGAACTAAATTAGGCCTTAAAGCTCAGCATAGCTGTGACACAGCAAAACTTCCACAGGAGAACATGCAAAGCTGAGCTAGGCCTCAACACTCAGCTAACTGAGACTTTCCCTCTCATCTCTCTTCTGACTGTCTGTTGGGTGCTGCAGGCCCCGAAACTATAAAGGCCTCCAGATCCTCCGTGCAGTCAAAAATCTTCTTTTTTCCTCCCCAGGAAATCATCAGGCGAGCTGGGAATATTAGCCTTGGTGCTAACTCTCTTTCAATCAGAGTGGAAAAATATTTTCCCCACTTTAAATGCCTTTTCATTGTTTCAGCCACATAATCTGGTTGTATTTTGACTGTCTGTTGCCTGAACATTATCTTCTGCTTGAGCTGGGCCTGTCTCAGAATTTGTTCTTTTATTTGATAGTTTGCAAATTTAACGATGATAGGGCGAGGGGGGTCAGTTTCTTTAACCCTGGGACGGCCCACCCTGTGTGCTCTATCAATATTTGCTGTGTGGAATTGCTCTCTCTCAGGGAAATTTTCTTTTAGCAGGGCCCATATCAACTCATTGCTCTCTTCAGCCCCCCTGTTCTCTGGGATTCCATTAAACCTTAAATTGCCCCTTTGAGACCTATTTTCAAGGTCCTCACATTTATCTTTTAGGAAATCAATTGCTCTTTTTTTGCCTCAGTAAGCTGCTGGCATGTCACCAGGGCCTGGTCTTCTATAGAGGAGAGTCTCCCCTCTGTTGCTTCCAGCCTTCTGGCCAGGCTTTCCAGCTTCCTATTCCCTTCATCAACTGAGGATTTTATCCTCTTCATATCCATTTTGATTTCCTTTCACATTTGGGCCAATATCTTATGTAAAGACTTGCCTGTTCCAGAGTCCTCCCCTGACTCAGAGGAAAGCAGCTCCCTGTCAGACTCATGGTCTGTTTCAGGCCCTGCAGGCCTCATTCTACCCCTGCTTGCCTCTTTCTCTGCTTCTCTGGGACTCACTGCAGATCCCCGCTCACAGAAGCGATCTAAGGCATTCTTTTGGGAGATCTTCTGCCTCCCTTTGTTCTTGCCAGCCATCCTTCTTTCCTTCACTGCTTGGACTTTGGTTTTTTGTGTTTTTTTGGCACAATTAGGAGCTCGGGGAGGGGAGCCTAGGCAGTCCCCAGCTACTCACTTTCGCACATGCACCCCCTCCAGAGGAGCTGTTTATCAGTTTTTTTCCCCAGGGAAAGACAAAGGCTTTTCTCAGGGAAAAACAAAGCCAAGGAAAAACAAGTTACAAGAAACTTGTTTTCCCTAAGTTTCCAATTCTAGAAACTGTCAGCTCTTTTCTCTCTCTAGCCTATACATGCCTGGCCCGGAAAAGCCTGAACCAAAGTTATGGATTTACTCATGGCTCAATGTTTACAGTAGGGCCGCACTGAATATAAATTTTTACAAATTGCGTGGTTCTGAGTGCTGAGGCAAGTTTTCGTCTGCCACTCAGAACTGGTACTGAGGACTTGGAAGTCAGAACTCCGGAACTCAGAAATCTCAGAACTTGGAATTGCAGAAACTTAGAAACACTTGACACCCAAGCCAGCACGTAACGCCATGTGTGGCTATTTAATGTTTACTATCCCAGCTCCAATCACAGTTCAGAGCAGAAAAATAAAATAAAATGCCTCCCTTGCTCCATTGCTCCATGCCCCTAGGCGAGACATGATACCATCCCCAAACACACCATAATTAACCATAAAATATCCTCCCATGCCTCATCTTGGCACATCTTGGCAAACCTATATCATTGCCCCTATGGCCAGGCACCCACCTCCCCAACTTCAAGCCAAAATACCTACACATACAGCAGTGTAGCACACACAGCCAAAGTAAACAAATAGACTGGGAAATGCCCAGTTTGCCCATAAGACAATCAAAAAATGTCCAGTACTTGTCCACCTCTTGCCTGTCCTCTCCCATTACTACTGTGCCTACCAAATATGGCACTAAGTTTTGTTTCCTAGCTCTGAGAAGGTAGGGTCAGGGTGAATAACTTTGGTCACGTCAAGGGTCTCAGACCTGCCGATGTCTGGCCAACGGCACAGCTGCACGCAACTCAGAGAAAAACTGCACATATTCATCACTTGAACAAGGGAACTGAACTTCTGAGTACCGGACCTGATCCCTGGAACTCGATGATTCAGAACCTAGGACCGTATATTAAAAAAAAAAAATGAATGCCAAGTTTCAACAGTAATTTGGGGGATGTGACCTCTTACTCTTAGGGGTTAATGCAACATAGAATAGACTGCCCATTGTAGCCTATTGGATTATTCTCCCAAGAGAGAAATTGGCCACTTCCGTAGATGCTGGGCTTGGTGGACAAACATGTGGCTGGGTGGCCCCACCCCTGACACTCCCTCAGTGCCCCCCACTATGGTGGGTAGCCATGTCCGTTAAACATGGGCAGCCATGGCAGCTCCCGATCCCAGTCAGGGATGGGGCTGGAAACACATGTACTGGTCTGTTATGGCCTGTGTTGTCCCTCTTGGGTGTCTGGGCTGTCGGCCCAGGATTATCTGGGAGATCAGTTCCAGGACAGCCGCCTACATGGCCCGGGGCAGCACTGGGCCCACATCTGGCAGCCCAGATGATTCTCTGGCCCAGGTGGGCCACAGCAGGCCCTCATCAAGTTTATTGTCACCCTCTGTGAGGTCCACGCCTCCAGTGAGTCAGACCTGTTTTGTACCCTGGAGATCCATCCACCCCCACCTCCTGCTCCAGTCTGTTTACTTCTCAGAGCCCTCAGTCACGGTAACCCCTGCACTCAAGTTCCATGGCTCCTTTTGGCAGCTGCCACACTTCAGCAAACTTTTCAGCTCCACCTCTATCACCATATTTCATTAGCACTGAACAAAGCTGAATGCTGATTAAATTGAACATTTCTAAACCTGTGCTGCTTCTTCCAGTCTAACATCTGAAGTTTCCTGGTTCTCCTGGTGTGGATTAAATAACCATTCCTTCATGGAGCATGATCCTTCTGATTCAAGTGCCACTAATCATAATACATTAGGGGACACAGGTGTTTGCAGTGGCTAAATTGGTTCAGGCAAGGCAATGGGGGTGGTTGCCTCTGGCAGTGGTTTTTATGAAGGACTATCATGTCCCTTCAGAGACTGTCCCTACTGTGGCAATGTGGCATGGATTGCTGTGGCATTGGGTATGGATTGTGCAGCATTATGTGGGATCAAGAAAACGGTGTGGATCACACGGTAGGGGCTTGAGTTAATTACACTTTTTTGGTGGAAGGTTTGAGTTGTGATGGGCACGGTGCGCCCATCAGAGGACATGAAACAGAGGGAACCTCGTTTGTGGATTGCAGATGCTGAAGCACTGATCCTGGGTATTGCAAGGATCCCTCAACCTTCACTTCACTAGAGGATCTACATCTGGCCCACTTGTCATGAAACTTAGATGAAATTTTACAGGCATGTTACCTTAAGACGCAGGGTGCAAGTGTGAGTGAGATATGATGGACATGCATCAGAGAGCTAGAAAGTCTCAGACAAGATAGACACAACAAGAAGTCCAATCGGGAAATGTTAATTCCTTATATTTATTTGTAACTCACACATTCTACCTTTTGTTGGGACACTGAGAACAGTTGGTTTATTTATAGTATACTCTGTCAATGCATTTCTTTGCCTCTGTGCTAAAATTGCTAATGTCGATATCAATTAGAAATGGCTCTCCATCCATAAAGGAAACTAAGGCCACTTAGTTTGGTATTGAGATGGTGATCTTGGTTAAACAAGATTTTCTCTCTCTTTTCTTGCTTTTTTCTGCTGGTTCTAGTCCCTCTGTTGTAGCAGATGTGACCTATTAAATGACAGCAGAATTGTTTAATGAGTACTGATTGGTAATCACAGTGTTCACTTTAAATATACATGCCTATCATCATCATCATCAACTTGTAATAACAAACATCTCCTGTGTTATCCCATTTGCCTGTTTAATATTGTAAAGTTATGTGTCATCCAAATATATTCCTCTCGATAGTTGTGTGCTTTAGGATGATGTTGAGTAGTGTAGTTCCATTACATGACATACAAGGTGTCAACTAATTATGCATTAACATATCTGTTATATAATTGCTTTTCAGAAACCATTTCTTTGAAGATGAGTTCATCCCCAAAGTGAAACAGAAAAGTAACTGGAAATGCCAGGGTTGATAAAAATGTTTAAGACGTTTAGCTGGAGGAATTTTTATTTAATATTGGGAATGGTTGGCTAAAATATTTTACAAGATAATATGATAGATAATGAATGCCATATTATATTTTTTTCTCTAGCACCCAACTACAATTGAATAAATCACTTGATAGTTACTGCGTCAATAACAAAACTAAACAAAGTTTCTTGGGATAAATAGGGTATTCCCTGGACCACAGACAATAAAAATTATATAGTTTTTAAATGGATGTGCTCAGGTTAAAAAAAAATCATCATTTTTGATACTCAGACCTATTGATTCAATAACAAATGGTTGATTGGATAAGATTACAGACTGATTGTTCCAGAAATGGCTTTCTTAATAAAAGGGGGGAAATATAAAAAAATTTGCCAAAAAAACTATTAACATATTTTTTAGCAAAGAAGCATTCCATAGGTATGATTTTCAAAAGTGCTTAGTGTTGGTCTTAATGGCCTAACTGTGCACCCATTAAGGCAATGGGTACTAATTACCATCAACTTCAAAAGGGGCGGGAAAAGGCAAGGTATGAGTGATTGCTGGAAAATGTCAACAGAAGGGGTGCTTTCAGACGAGATGGGTTGCCATGGTCTGCTCGAGGCTGTGGTAGGACCTGCCACTCCAGGTCACACTCAGCGGGGCCACCAAAGACGCATTACAGTGGCCTGGGGATGGGGTGAGGTTATGTACAGATGTGCATCCACATCACCATACCTGGGCTGCATGCAGCGCCCTTCTCCCCATCTGACAGGTGGCCATGACCCCTTCTATGGCTCCTGGCCCCGGCTGTCAATCCAGACTGGGTTGAGTGAAACAGACTATCAGACTTGATAGCCACTTTCCTTCAGGTCTGCTGGCTGGCTCCCGATCATGGAGTAAGCTAAGCTCCATCATGATCAGGAGCCAGACCGTGGTAAGGTAACATCTCGTGGCCATTTCTAAACATGATGCTGGCACCCGGATTAATCTACACTAAAGCAGATTAATTTGTGCCAGTATCATGTCTGAAAGCACCCAAGTGTAACTTTGTTTTAGAGCTGAAATGGTTATCACATAACTATTGGAAACCATCAGATTTGTGGTAACTGAACTGATCTGGCAATGATCAGTAACCAGTGGCTTAACTGATTTACCGGTTACTGATTACTATTACTGATTACTGTATTACCAATTTTACTGTATTACCTATACTTGGCCATTTTCCTGTTCATTCCACAATTACTCTTCTTTCTCTCTTTGGACTCCTACAACCCACAATGACAAAATGGAGGACAGTACTCTAATATGGGCCCTTTTCACACAGATACTCTAACATTGATAAAATGGGAGTTACATTTTATTAAACATAGTGCATGGCTGAAGGTGTCTGTGCTCCATGGGTGCCCTGCAACATGTATAATAAAATGTAATACCCATTTTATCAGTGTTAGAGCATCTGTGTGAAAAGGACCATTGGGCCAAAGTGTGTGAGTGCTGGGGGGAAAGAGTGCACCTCAGGCACTATGCCCCTCCTGACTCTCAGTTTACCAGTAAATTGGTCAATCTATCTCTTGGTAAATTCAGGGTGCCCCCCTCTGTCTCTCAGTTTACCTCTCGGCACATGCCTGGCAGCCTGATGATCCTCTGATTCATTTTTTTGGCAGTGGTGCACATGTTCAGTGAGGGCTGTTTTGATCTGCTGAGCTGAATTCTTGGTGCCATTTTGTGGAGTGTCTTGGTATGGCTAGGATTCAGAGAAGACTCTGACTTACTGAGTGAGCTCACAGTGGTAAAGTGTTTGCTTGCTGGATGGACACACACACACCCCGAGGCCCTCCAGCGGTGTATCTTGCTGCCAGTGGCCAGCCTGACTGTGAAGTGGTGAGTACTAAATTGCTGAGGGGGATGTGAGACACTTGGGGGGAAAGGGATGAGCTGGGTGAAGTGGGGGTTAGTGTACTGGGAGACAGCTTCTGGGCCCATAATAGGGCTGGGCTGGGGGGCAGGGAGTCAGGAGTGGGGGGACTTGGGGAGGCTGACTGGGGAATGGGGCTGGGGGAGCGGGGTTGATGGGAGACACTGGGGAATTGGGCTGGGGGGATGGGGTGGACGGGAAGGTACTGGAGAATGGGGCTGTGTGGAGGGTGGTGGAAAGGGGAACATTGGGGAATGGGGGAGGGGTGGACAGGGAGACACTGGGGAATGGGACTGGGAGGGAGGGGGTGGACTGGGAGACAGTGGAGTATGTGGATGGGGTAAGGGGGAATTGGGATGGCTTGAGATACTGGGAAAATGGGACTGCAACAGAAATGTGAACCATGTGCTGGGGGACAAATGGAACTCTCCATTGCTGCTTTTGTGGTGTGCTTAGGGGTGTGCATTTCATTTTTGTTATTATGATAATAAAAACGAAAATTCTGATTTTCTTTTTTGTTATTATAAAAACAAAAATGACAATAATAATGAAAACAAAAATGAACACAAATTTTTGTTTTTGAAATAATGGGGGGGGGGAGCGGGCGGGATGAAAAACGTATTTCTGGCTACAGTTTTGTGGTTTTTTGCTTTTATTCAATTCTGATGAAACTTGGGGAGGTTTTACCCCCTGAAAGAGGGAACCATGTATGTCAAAAATAGAAAAGATTGGATAAAGGAGACCAATTTTAGAAGCAATTGAATGTTGTAATTTTAAGAAAAGCTCCATAAAGTCACGGGGACGGGGACTAGGAAGGCAAGGTGGGGGAAGGAACCCGGGAAGGGGAGCTCAGGGAAGAGCCTGTGGGAAAGAGGGACGTCTCAGTGCATCTCGGAGTCCTCCGGGACTGCTCTCATCTTGAGGCCAAGGAGCCTACTTCAGAGAGTGTCTGGCTCATCATCGAGGTCAGAGAGAAGAGAGACAGAATCCCACACCAAATACACCAACTGGGAGACTACCACACAAAAGGGAGCCAGGAATAGCATGGAAGGCAGGGAGCTAGGCCAAGCCCACACTACACAAGTCCTTGTGCCTCCTTGAAGGATATCCCGGGAAGGGGTTCGACACACACGGCTTAGGAGGGGCCAGGGAGCTGGGCTGAGACACAAGCACGATACCCCTGAAAGGGGTTCAACAGACAAAGGCTATAGGAGGGAGGAGGAGCGGGGCTAGGGTGCATGCATAATACCCCAGAGAGGGGTTCAATATCCAAAGGCTATAGGAGGGAGGAGGAGTGGGGCTAGGGTGCACACACAAGACCCTGGAGAGGGGTTCAACATCCAAAGGTTATAGGAGGGAGGAGGAGCAGGGCTAGGGTTCAGCAGGGCTAGCATTCAACCAAACTCGAATAGTTCGGTCGACAGAATTGGATTTTCAAACCGAACTCAATTTTTGAACCGAACCGAATTTCTGAACTCGGTTCTGTTCACACATCCCTAATCAGCTCTACCTCTCTACCCCCTCTCTCTCCTGTTCTGTACACTCACACCTTGTCAACTGTCTTGCTGACATCTCCGCCTGGATGTCCCAACGCCAGCTCAAGCTCAACATGGCCAAGACTGAACTTATTTTTACTCCCTCCTCTTCCTCTCCTGCTTCCCTGTCCATCTGCATCGATGGAGCCACCATCCATCCTGTTCTCCATCCCCAAGCCCATAACTTGGGCTTCATCTTTGACACTCATCTTTCCTTTAAGCCTTACATTGACTCTGTTGCCAAGTCCTGCCGCTTCACCCTCCATGACATCGCTTGGATCTGCCCCTTCCTCTGCCAAAACCCTTGTTCATGCCATGGTCATTTCTCACCTCGACTACTGCAACCTTCTCCTCATTGGCATCCCTCACTCTCACCTGTGCCCCCTTATCACCATCCAAAACTCCATTGCCAAGGTCATCCACTCAGCCCATCACATTGACCACTTGCAGTCTCTCCACTCCTCTCTCCACTGGCTCCCCCTTCCTGAACGCATCTGGTTTAAACTCCTGTTATTCACTGATAAAACACTTCACAGTCAAGCTCCCCCCTATCTCTCTGCCCTAATCTCCTTACGCACTCCTGCATGCGCCCTGCGCTCCTCCTCTGTCCCGTCCCTCGCTCTCCCCTATCTCCTATGCTCCCCTAACCACCTTCGTCCCTTCTCCCTCACTTCCCCCCATGCCTGGAACTCCCTCCCTACCCACATACACCTCGCCTCCTCCCTCTGCACCTTCAAATCCCTCCTCAAGACCCAATTCTTCCTGCCACCTTTCCCAATGCCTTCTAGTTGTTTCCACACTAATACTTACGACCTGCCCTCCTCTGCAGACTCCTGCCTAGTGCCTAACTGTAACCAAGCCAAGCACATGCACCTGAGACTTTGCAGCCGCTTGCATGTTTGTTTGCTTCTCCCTTGTCTTCCCTTTGTCCCCTCTCCTTGTCGCCCCCTCCTTGTCTTTTTAGATTGTAAGCCGTAGGCAGGGACCACGTCTTTATCTATGTTCTGTAAAGCACCAGGTACATGGCTGGTGCTATACAAATGTTTATAATAATAATAATAATAATAATAATAATAATAATAATAATAATAGAATCTATTGCATAGGCTCATTCTCTGCATATGCTGTAGAGGCGTATAAAATTAGGACCCTTTATCACATTTTTCTGATATTTGGCAGAGATTATGATAAAGGTGTGATATACAGCCCTGCCAAATTTCATTTACACTGGTTGGACTACAAAGATGTTAGTCAGACACACATTTATAATATAATTGATTATACCACTAGGGTCCTTTATCCAATCCTTCTGTATGTTGGCATAGATAATAAATGTGGGGAGGGGTATAAACATGCCAAGTTTTTTCTACATTAGATGGGAGACAAAAATGTTACATCTGGGAATGTATATGAAGATGTTTGCAAAAAAACATAATTCAACTGTTTATAAAATCGGATTCCTTTATCTAATCTTTCTGAAATTTGGCACACTTAATGCCTTCTATTTGAAGTGCAACCCCCCCTCAAGTTTCATCAAAATATACTGAAAAACATCTGTAGTTACAGCCGAAGTTCAGCCAAAAATGTGTTTTCCCTTGAAACTAATGGAAATCGAAAACGAAAGCAAAAACGAAAATGAAATTTTCATATTTATACAAACAAAAATGAAAAAATTTCATGGGTCCCTGGTGCACAACATCTCAATAATACGGTTGGCTTAAGATCTGGTTTCAGTGGTTTGTTTTTGCTTCTTGTGAGTTTGCAGATGTACTGTTGTTTTCCCCCCTCCTCCTCCAAGAATGTGCAAACGCCATGGCCATTTTCTGGTGTCTCCACTGACCATGGCTAATCTTGGTTAAAATTGGTCCCTGTTTGGCTGTTTTCCATGTAAATTGTCCCCTTTCTGTTTCTTGGGTGAGGAAACTAGGGGCTTGGATGGAAGGATTTCCAATCCAACCGTTGCTGGAATGTTCCTTGCATTTTAAAATGGCCCCACCATTTGCAGTTTGGTGGAATGTTGTGACAGGCTTTTCTGCAAGAAGGCCATGAAAAAGTAGACCTACATATTGATTTACTTCATTAATGGCTAGTCTACCGGTCTACCCGGTTGCAGCAGTTGCTGCCTCTTAGACTGCAACAGAACTTTGTAGCATGACTGGGGGTCTATGGGACAAGTGGAACTCTATGCTGCCTAGGATTCGAGCGTTCGGGATAAAGGTAGGTGATGGCAACGTTATCTATTTTTTTAACCCGCTATGGTTAATTTGTACCCAGTGGGAAAGAGAGAGTGGATGGGACCCCTGGCCACTCTATCCCCCAGTGGCAGTGCTTCATGCAGCAGAAAGGAGTTCCCAGAATTAACTAATGTAATGTCCATCCAATGTTAACCCTGGGAACTCCTTGTTGCTTGGTTAGGCCATGCCACTTGTCTAACCATTGGGCAGGCTCTGTCTACCCATTGTCCAAGCTCTGCCTGTAGGCCCACCAGCCAGGCTCCAACCCTAGTCCCACCAGTCAGGCTTCACCGCTAGGAGGTTCAACCCGCCCACTACCCCACCAGCCTGAAAACCCACCAGCCGCCACTGGTGTCCCTGTACAAAAAATGATTGTCTGAAACAGAGTAAACAAGCAGTGGATCGGTTAACCAATCAGGGTTTCATCACTATTATTTGGCATTTGGGAAACTCAGTTACCTGACAATGGTATTTTGTTACCAGTTGGTTAATCATTTGACTATCTAGAATATAGGTTATTTACCACAGTTACTGAATTAGGTATCGATTTCAGCTCTACTTTTTTATGTCAAGGATTTTACTTTGAGTGTACATAATGCAGAGATTCTTTGAGACAGTTTTCAAAAGTGTCTTACTATTAAAATATCCTGAGCAGCTACTAATTTCAAGTGGAGCTGCTTAGTGCTCAGAAGAACTCTGGAAAATAAGGCCACTGATATGAATAAGGCCACTGATATGAATTTTGAAAATCTTGGCATTCCAAACGTTTTTTGTTTTTGTTTTTAAATGTCAGCAATAAGATCTACTAGCAACATGGAACAACTGTAATATGAGTTTACTTCTGGTAAGTTTCTTCTTGTAACATCCCTTCAGTTTCCTTATCTGTGGCCTTGGAACATGGGAATAAGAAACAGGTAAAGTAAGTGGTGTTAATGTTTCCTTATTAATCCAGGGTTTGGGGCCAAATTTTCAAATCTGGATACTGTTAAAACCCGCATGCCCCAACTGAAGACACTCCCTTATCGTAGCCCATAGGTCCACCCATCGACAAACCTGATTTTGCCTCTGTTGAAAAGGTAATTGCATGAACAACTGATCAATACTGGAACATTGAATTTGCTAGTGGTTTTTGTTGAGGAAACCTATTCCAGCTACCTATATCACAGGATAAGCAGAACCTATCCTAACTAATCATGCTGTTAATATCTCACGTCATTCTGTATTCATGTTCCTAGACTGAAATCCTTGTTGATCTGTTACAGTAGAAAGCTCTGTTTGAAGCCTTACAAATACCAGTTATGATGGTCTGTCTTGTTCGCCAATTAAACTGTGCAGGTCCCTTAGCTTTGTTATCAACAGCTTGTGGTTTATCTTGTACCAAGAAATACTTTGGAGTGACACTGGATGATTAGTCCATTAGAAAAATATTCTTGCTACTTCAGGATAAAAAGGTAAATCAAAAGTCCTAGTTTTGGTACTGTGTCACCTACATTCATACAAATTAACTGTCCAAATGCCAGCAATCAGGGACAGATTGTGAGCGAAGAGCAAAACTCAGTATGAGAAGGGGGAGGATCTTGCCTTTCAGAGAAGAAAGAGGACTTAGATAAAAACATAAGCAGAGGTTAATAAGAACTCCTTCTATTACAAAGAGAGTTTATGTTCTCAGATAATTTGATTTATGTAGTTATTATATAAGAGGCAATTCTCTGTTTCTGTGGCCTGACCATCCCCTATATGGAACCATTCTTCTTTGCCCTGAAGCCACTGGAAATAAAATGAAACACTTTTAACAGCAATAGCAATAACACAGATGGCTTTATTTAGAAACCAAAACATAATAAACCATGTTAAGCACTGGGACGGAAAGAACATTCCCAGTCTCCTGATAAAACTCACCCTAACAAACAGGTAAGTACTTTATCAACTAAGTCTAAAAACTCAGAACTCCTGAGGCTTTATATATTTTTCACAGTTATGTTTTAGGGCTGAAATGAATATTCATAACTAATACCAAAGTCATCAAATTCATCATACTTGTTACTACTTAAATGAAGTGAATAGGAAGCAATATTTGCTTCCTGCTTAATTTACCTAACCAAATATTAATTTGGTAATTTTGTTTAGGTTATTTGTAGAGATGAAATGGATGGCGGGTTTATTATGCTTGGGTATTACATTTCTGGGTAGCCCTCTGAGTACCTGAATAATATCCACAACTGAAATGGGTACATGCATATCCATTTTTTGAGTGTTCTATTTCCGTTTTTTTTGTTATTTTGGTTACATCATTTTCAGAAATTTTTCATGCACAGTAGCATTAATATTGCCCAGATGATGAAAATGACATAGTGACATGACAAAAATACTGAAGTAATGAAACCAAAGAAGATGAAAAACAAACAAAACAAAAACCAACCCCAATGCAAAAACAAATGACAGAGCATAAATGAATATCGGAGATTTATCAGAACCACTGTTTTCAGTTTGAGCGGGTATATTTGTTGATTTTATCTGTTTTTTTCAGGCACTTGTTTTAGCTCTATTTATTTCAGTCATTTGGGCTTCTTCATTGTTTTGTTTCATATATTTTATTTATTTATTCTTTTATTCATTATTTGGTACTTCATTAGCTTCTGTAGTAATATTTAGTGCTAAATAGTACTTCTGAAATATTTAGTGCTAAATAGTACTTCAGGAATTAATGAAGTAGTGAAAAAAGGAAGAAAGAAATAATTTCAGTAAACATAACAAAATAGTTCAGGAACCAAAATAAGCAGATTAGCCAAAATGAAATGACTTGATGTTACAAGAGGTAGCTTTAATAAAATAAATGAATATGCAATGTTGGCTTTCAGTCCATTGACGAATATGTAAATTTACAAATACAGAATTGCATATAAATGCATATGCAAATGTTATCATTCAGCCCATTGGCGTATATGAAAATGCAACTTGCAAATACAGAATTGCATAATTGTTTTAGTCTGCAGGTTACAGTAGGTGTTATTTTTATTATGAAATATGAGGGTCTGAAAGTTCTAGCTCATGAAAGTGTTAGATCCCTTTGACTGTGTGCTTAGTGCACCAATTCAAGACAGAATCGGACCACCTGACTAACCATCTGTTCCTCAAAGCCTTGTTATAACATCATACTAACTTTCAACTAGGGCGAAATGAGAAGCAATTTTGCTTCTTGTGAACATTTTCATTGGTTCATGCACTGGGATCAAAATCTGTTTTGGCATGAACTCTCGATGAACTAACAAACTATTTTTTTTTTTAAAATATAAAAAAATAAAATTTAAAGCTCAGTCCCAGGAACAGAAGAGCCTCTGCATCTTCCAGGGGGGTAGGGGTGGGGAGCCCAAAGATCAGTTGGCTGGCCAATGCATTATGCTGGGAGCTTGGGGGGGGGGCATAGGAGCCAGCTTAGTCCTAGCCTGGGTGTGTGCCACCTTGGTCAGAGCTGGATTAGCTCGTTGTGCCCTCCTGAACGCTCAGCACTGCACTTTCTGACCAACTGTTGTTCATCTGAGCTGGGCACTTCCCCCCCCAGTAAAAGAGGCTCCTGCACTGCCTGGGTCAGCGTCTATGATGCTGCCCCACCCACCCTGGAAGCTCCCAGCACAATGCACTAGGTGACCAACTAAACCTTGGGCCAGGTTCCCCCCCACCAGAAGAAGCAGAGGCTTCCCCACCACCAGGACTAAGGCCAGTCCATCCCCGCCCTGCCCCTCCATCCCCAAGAGCTCACAATGAGTTTAAATGTTATTTATTTATTTATTTATTTATTTATTTATTTTTAAAAGACACAATAGTTTGCAGTTTCTCATCAATAATCACGGTGATATTCTGCTGCTTCTTGGTTCATTCCCTGTTCCCAATATGAACCGAGAGCATTGTGGGTAGGTGGGTGGAAATTCTGAAATGAACTTTCAGTTCTACTCTCAGTGCTAAATTGGGCATGTCAAATTGGGATCTGACCTCTGCAAGGGATATATTTTCAGAGCCCTTTGGCAGGCAAGGAATAAAAATGCTGGTGGTTCTTTCACTGTTGTATGTGACTCCACTCTGATTGTGTCTGTGGCAATGGTGAGGAGAACAAGGCCTACAGGCTCCGTACATCCCTCTGCAGACATAGGAGTAGCAGTGTGGGGAATAGCAGAAGTCCTGGGTGTTCCCAGTAATGTTAGCTACTTGCATCCAGCACTAAACATGCATATGGTTAAGTCTGTGAAAACACATAACCCACCACTCATTTAACATAGGGTGTTTTCAGACGTTACGGGGCCAATTGGCCCCGTACCGAAAACAACCCATTCATCCCCCGCCGGGATGACCCCGTCACGCCATATTAGACGTGCCAGGGGATCCCGGCGGGGAATCTGGGAGGGGGCGGGGCCGTGTGGCGCAACGTGCGGCTGCACGGCCCCGCCCCCTCGCTGCTGCCCACCCTCTGGGGAGACGGGCAGGCGGTGGGGCCAATGTGGCCGCAGCATCTGGCCAAATTCGCCACGGCCTGGGATACCGCCGGTGATCCTGGGTCGTGGCGCTCAGCCAGACGTGATTTTTTTTTTGGTCCCCGCTGGGGATCACTTTCACCACGCTTCCCAGGAAAGTCCCCTGGGGAGCCCGGGAAGCATGGTTGAAATTGACCCCATGTGCAGATTGACAGTGGAGAACATCTGGAGGCCGCCAAACAGACGTTCGAGGCACAGTGACCACAGGTGGGTATTCACCGTGGTTCACTGTGATCTCGTAACGTCTGAAATCACCCATAGTTTGGGATCTGATTCATGAGTGAGGTCAATGAGTAGCTGCCCAAGCACATAAACACTGTTATATCTAGAGATATGCATCACCCTGGTTCCAATTTCTGGTCATCCAGGGACCACAGAGACATGTTTTTTTGTGAAGGGCCAGTCTAAGGCCACTGGCACATGAGACAGGGCTGAGGGGGGCAGATTCCGTGAATTGCAATCACGGTAGGGGGAATCATGTGAAATTCCGCTCGTGGGCACGGAGTTTTAAACATCATTAGCCTTTTTCTGCCATGATTTTGCTCACAGATTATAGGGCTGCACTTTGAGTCCTGTATTTGTTGAGTGCAATCATAGCAGAAATAGGATAATGATGTTTAAAACCTCATGCCCATGAGTGAAGTTTCACGTGATTTCCCCTGCCGTGATTGTGACTCATGGCACTTCCAGCCCCCCCACCCCACATAACCTATCTCATCTGCAAGTGCCATTAATTCAGCACATCTCCATGGTGTTTCTGGTGAGTAAGGGGAAGACCAGAAGCAATGGGAAGGAAAGAATTCTGGATAATGTCATCAATTTCAACACTGGATGGATTTGCGTGTGCATCTAGTAATACCCTTCTGTCCCTCCTACTTACAAGGTTAAGTAGTTGACCAGGTGACGAAGAGGGAGTAAGCTTTTCCAAAGAAAGGGTGAAGTAACTAACTTTCTCGCTCAATGGCCCCTGCTAAATGGGCACGGGGGGGGGGGAGGTGTCGGTTTTTGCACCGGTGCATTTGCAGTGGGGGGGGGGGTGTAGCCAGGCGCACACCCATTTTTACCCACCTCCATCCATCTCCACGCATGGGACAATCACTGTTTTCACTGGTTGCTCTGTGTGTGTGTGATGGGTGGAGATGGGTGTGCATGCTTTTGCAGAAGCACGCACACATACACGCCTCAGCTTTTACACGAGACGCACCCACACATGAACACCCATTTCTGGGTGTTTGTGCGTGACTGCATTTCATGTAAAATAGGCCAAACTAAAGAGGAAGCAAGGAGGAAGTTGTGTTTAGAGGCACAAATCTCCCAGATATAATCTGGACCCTTGAGTGAAATCCCATGGAGTTGGGATTTCACCCCTAATCTTTACTATTTGGTAGTACAGTAAAGCCTCGCTTATCCAGATTCACGCTGTTGAGACAAATAGCAGGCTCCACATTCATGAATATTATTCATATTCACATTTTAGAATAGCACACTGAGTATCCAAAGTAATACTTGCATCAAAATGAATATTCACATATTTGATAAAAATGAGTTTTTCCAGGTTTTTTTTGTCAGCAAATATCTTTGCTCAGATATTTTCTTAAACATTTAGTTGAATAACTGAATATTGTTAAATAGCATTTTGTACCTACTTCATCAGGCTTAAAACAAAGGGGGCAAATTTGACAAGTACTGTATTTTTGCAGCAAATATTCATTTCAGCATAAATCCAGAGTTCTCTAATATGCATCCTTTCTCATCTTCCACATGCTGCTTTCAGGGTAGACATAAAGCATGTCTGTTCAGTACAGATCAGCTGTCAGGTGCACATTACAATAGTTGTTCAATGTACACTAGAACCCCAATATATCCAGACACTTTTCTACCCAATACAAAAAGCACGTTCCCTGAGATGTCTGACTATGGAGTGGTGGTGGCGGTGGTGGTTTCTACACTAAATTAGAACCTTACTTGATGTTGCAATTGGCAAATTTCCTGAATTCCAGGGAGTGCAAGAAAGAAAGACTGTTAAGTACATTATTGGAAACTCAATAGATATTGCAATTAATACTGCACAATTCAAACATTATTTATCACTGCCTAAACAAAAGGTGCAGGGAAAAAACTAGATGGAGAATAATGAGAAATCTATCTTGTCCCACAGAATGTTTGGCTCAGTTGCCACTTAATGAGCATTAAAGTAACATTATCATATCTAACAATTTTCAACATGACCAATTGCTGAGCTGTTGTAATGACTTCAGTAGCTTCTACATAGCTGCCACTAAAGAAGGCTTTTAGTTGACAGCAATGTGATTGGTTAATGGCAGACACAGAGAATAATTGACAGCTCAGTCAAAACATCTGGGGATGAAATGCATTTTGTCAAAGAGCTAAAACCCTTGTGTTGAGAAAATGCATTTTTTCACTCTGATACATTCTGTCAACAAAATACTTTTCATCAGAAACATCAAAGCCATTCCATCTGCAAATTTCATTTTTAAAGAATCCCTTAATCTATTCTGTTGACAAAAATTTCTGTCAACTGCCTCAAACCATTGTATTAACAAATTTCATTTTGTCAATCATGATTTATTCTTCTGGCAAATAAATTGTGTAATATTGTGCTCCATTCTGTGGAAAGAATACATGGCAGGATCTCAATCATAATTTTTTTTTTTAAGGAAGTGAAAGAGAAAAGTAAAAGTTGAGTCATGGTTCTTCATTTAGTACCTCTATCCAGTAGCTTTGTGTATGTTAAATAGTCCAGTTAATTTTAATTTTCTGCTGAATAATGCATTCTTGCTCAAGGAAGGACATTTATACTGGTAATAAAACCACATTTCTCAGTTAATAATTTTTTTCCAAGCAGCACCTTGTCTCCTAATCATAGCTATTTAATATCACAGCATGCAGGGACAGATCTCCAAAGAGCATCACTTTGACTGGCTCATAGGTGTTGATGTACTGATATTTATTGTAATTCCAGTGTTCATAATGAATTCATGTTTGAAACAGAACTGAATGTTACATTTGCTATGATAAAATTCCAGACTCATCTAATATTAACCAATATGTCACTGCAGTGAATTTTTAGCAATCTCCATTCTCAAAGAATATTTTTGTACAGATGTGGAATCATGTGGGAATAAAGGAAAATGCAGTAGGACTGCTGTGAGTAACAGATCTAAAATATCGTTTGTAAGGTACAGACATCGGGTGCAATCCTGCTGCTGACTTACGCCAGCAGAAAGCACAATGGAATGGAGATCTGAGCCGTGGATACTCAGATGCGCATGAGATGCGCATGTGCTGCACATGCACAGATAGCAGCCTGGGGCAACAACGTGCAGTCCGGGGGATGAAGCAGGCATGGCACCTACTCCATCCCCCGGGCTGTGGGCTGTGTGGGCTCAGTGGGTCGCATTGGACGGGGCGTGACGTTGCCTCGCACAGCTTGCTATGCCAGCGAGGTGCATACACGCCTGAGAAGCTGTGGCCTTTCACTACACTTCATGTAGGTGCAACATGCGAGGGCCACAGGATTGCACCCAGTATGTATATTGTCTGTCCTTTGGCTTAGTGTCTCTTAATGGGTAGAAACAGATGTGACGGTGACTGGCATGTCTGGTTTTGGACTGCCAAATGTTAGCATGGGATTGTCCCAGGCAATGTAACTTTGGTCCCAATAACTTTGACACCTGGTTGGAAGCAGTAGGTGAGGAGCACGAAGTTCCAGGAGGCACCGTATGGTTGATCCTTCTGGGAGGAGTTTCGGGAAGTGACGCTGGCTGATGCGGTGGCTGTCCTGGGATCTGTAAGAGACACAAGTTGTGAATTAGATCCATGCCCGTCCTGGTTGGTGAAAGCCTCCAGGGAGACATTGGGGACGGTGCTGGTAAGGGTGGTCAATGCATCCCTCCAGC
>QEPC01003856.1:392345-412495 GCA_003113815.1 Sphenodon punctatus | reverse complement strand
CTACTGCTAGGGCTGGGGGCAGGGATAGACCCCACTGGCTGAAAGGGGTGACTTCTCCCACCCACCACCACCAGGGACGTCCTGCTGCTGCCGCTGTGCAATCTCAAGAGCCCTCTCTGCCTTCCGGACCCTCTCCACCAGCTCACCCTTCCAGTGCCCATAGAGTGCTGTCTGCCATGCCACCCTTCCCTTGACCCTGGGGTCCAGCATGGTTGCCAAAACATCTTCCTCTTGCTGCAGGAGCTCATTGAACCTCGCCTTCAGCCCTGACTTCAGCTGCCGCACCAGGGCAACTGCCACAGCCACCAGTTTCTTGCCCTGAGGGCCACAATCCCACCCCTAGAGAATCTCCTCCAGTCTCCTGAGGAGACTCTGGACTAGAGTGGTCACCTGGCTGATGGTGGTCATGGAGGAGCTGATGGTCTCTGTCAAGGCCAGGAATGGTCTCAGAACAAAGACAGTGTAAGCCACGATCTCCCATTTCTCCCTATAGTACCCTGGAGGTGCCCCCCACGGTCCATCACCAGTTGAACCTGATGCAAAGTGGCTTTCTGCTTGAGAAGCTGCTCAAGCATCAGGAACATGGAGGAATTCCATTGGGTGGACACATCCTGGTGCACTAGGGAGCCTTGCTCGGCCTGCTTCACCTGGAGGAGGTCGCTGCCCATCATACTCCCGTTAAAGAAACCAGACAGCTTCCTCCCCCACTTGATAAGGGAGCTAAGGGTGCCTGCCCCAATCCCCTTCTCCCTCAAGCCCAGAGCATACCTAATCACCAGATGCTGGTGAGGCCCCCCTTGTGGACTGCCCTCAATATGTTGACCACATTCTGCATCACCACACACCACTTGGTGAAGGGCATGCCTGGCATGACCCACTCCCTCACCATGGAGGTCAGGGGTGCCTTGATGTTCTGAGACATGTGGGGGCTGCAGCATTCATGACGTCTGCCTGAAGCAGGGCTGACTTATACCCTGCTTCGGGACCCCTCCTGCCACTGCCAAACTCTGCCTCCAGGTTCTGCCACCAGTGCATTGTCACTGCCAGGTAGGTGTGCTGCATGTTCCTACTCGACCAGAGGTCAGTGGTGAAGTGGATGGTGGCACCTGTAACCCCTGCCAGCTGCTCCCTCACCCACTCCTTTAAAGCCTGGTACAGGGCTGGCACCACCTGCCAACTCAGGGTGGTGCTGGTAGGCCTCCAGTTCTGCTCGCTCTATGCTGGGTTCTCCAGTTCTAGTCACCATCACAGCTTGACGTTGCAGACTGGCAGGCATCGAGGGAGCAGCAGCAGAGGCCAGGTCAGGATTTGGTGACTGCCACCCCTGCTTGGCTGGGCATTGCAGGCTGCCAGGTATCGGTGGCAGCCTGACTCAGGGTGGTGTGTGCAGGCAGCTTAAACTGGGGGGCCAGGAAGCCAATAAGGTGCCTAAACCCCGTGTCCCTGACCACCAAGCAGGGCTGCCCATAGAGCACAATCATTTCCCCAACATGTTTCAGTTGAAAGCCACGCCGCCCTCCACGTCCTGCAGCTGCCGATGGACTTGGCATCTGCCCTCACCCCAGCTCCTCCATGGTACACTGATTCTTCTGGGCCTCAACTGGGTGCTGCTGCACCACTGACAGCACTGATGGGAGGGGCAGAACATGGTGGCGACACAGCTCTCTGAGGGACGTGTTGCCAGCCTTGTCCAAAGTGGCCAAGGGTCTGTTGGGGGTGTCGAGACTGTTGAGCATTTTTTGTTAACTTGCCCTTACTATGATATGCTCAGGTCAGTCTGGATTCAACCATTGTTTGGTGGGACGATACTCCTGAAACTGGGCCAGGGCTACAAATGGCTCCTGAAGAAGTCAAACCCAGAGGATAAAATGGCTCTGGCAACTTTTGTTTGGCTAGCATCTAAAAGATGGAAGGAGCTATATGCAGACCTGCAGGAACATCAAAGGGCCATAGTAGGGTAATGGAATCAGATCTGATTTGATCTGCTCAGCTGGAGCCTTTTGTCTATTAGTTAGGGCTTGAATATGAGTGGATTGCCAATTGTGTGGGGTTTGTAAGTTGATTGGGGATTTGTATTGGTAATAACCCCGAGATTGATCGGTGGGATGTCTTTCTATTTTATGGTAATGATAGTTGGTTGGTTAGCAGGTACAAATGTATTATGGATTTATGTATTATGTTGTGTTATATTATGTCGTGTATTTGTAAGTGATGGCTATAGCAAAAGTTGATGCCAAATAAAATTTTACTTTACTTTACTAGCCAAGGGTTTGTTGTCCTGCCCACCAACGAGTGTCCCCAGCAAGTCAGTGTTCTCTATGGCGGGGGACATTTGCTCGCCGTACCGCCTGAGACTGGGGACCAAGTTGGTGGTGCAGTTGCTTTTCATCAAGGTGTCTATTTGGTACTGCTGCCACTGCTGCCATAAGTTATGCTACCGGGCAATCCAATGTCTGCCGCTGCTCCACCAATACCTGTCAGTCTGCAATGCCCAGCCAAGTAGGGGTGCCAGGCCAGCCACCAAGCCCCAAGTCTTTCCAGCCTCTGCTGCTGCTGCTGCTGCTTCTGCTGCAGCTGAGGCTCAGATGACCAGCCATGGAACCACGGGCACCCCCGGAGGCCAAGCACCGAGCCTGCCTACCCAGGCAAGCTGGATTGCCATGCACCAAGCCTACCCAGTCTCTGCTGCTGCTGCATCTCTGATGGCCTGCCATGCCTGCATGGACCACACTGGAGAACCCCAAGCCTCCATCACGGTCGAACCTCCTGAATGTTCAGTGGGACCAAACTCTGCGGGACCGAACCCATGAACTTGAACTTCGTTTTTGGGCCGAACAGCCGAACTACCGGACATCCGAACCCCATTCTGTTTGCACATCCCTAGGTCTTATCCATATGCTGATGACACCCAACTGTACCTCTCTTTTTTGTTAGATCCAGGCCCAGCAGTCTCGGTGATTACTTGGTGTTTGTAAGCTGTAGGGGACTGGATGAGGGTGAGCTGCCTGAAGTTGAATCCTGACAAGACAGAAGTAATGGCTGTGGGAAAAGCTGGGGGAGTGATGGCCCCTGACATAGATGTGGTCTGTCCTCTCCTGGTGTCACAGGTCTGTAGTCTGGGGTGCTCCTGGACCTTGGTGATGGTGATGTTCTAGAGTGTGCAACTGGTGCAGAATGTGGCGGCTTGCCTCCTTAGGGGGATGAGTCATTGTGAGCACATTTCACCATTTCTCTGTTCTCTGCACTGGCTGCCAGTAGTCTTCTGGGCCCAATTCAAGGTGTTGATTTTGGCCTTTAAAATCCTGAATGGCCTGGGCCCAACTTATCTGCAGGACCGCCTCACCCTCCAGGCCCTGAATCGACCCCTGCAGTCAGGTGGGAGTGTCCTCCTTGTGGTTCTCCAGGTTTCCCGGGTGTCAACTATGAGGAAAGAGTTCTCGGTGGAACTCCCTCCTGTTAGAGGTCCACCTGTCCTTAGACCTCCCCTCTTTCCATAGAGAGTGTAAGACCTGGCTGTTCCACCGGGCCTTTGGTGAGGGAGATGCGTGGGGGGTTGGGGTAGGCTTGGGAATGAGATGCGTGAACAGGAGGTGGTGGCATATGAGAAAAATAAATAAATATTCTAGACTCCTAGCACCTGATATCATGTGAGGAGTCCCAATTATGCCAATAGAAGTATTTTTGCTTGCTTAAAGTGAGCTGCAAGCATTCAACATCAATTCCACTTCTGGAAGATGAATAGTCAGCATGAAATACCAACTTATGCCATACATCCTGACCCAAGGACAAGAAGGCAGTTACTCTACTTTATGCTTCTGCTTGGTCATATCAGCCAAGACATAAACTGGCATATATAGAATTTGAGATGAGAAGGTTGAGTCTAGAATGTTCAACCTAATACTTGGAGACATGATGGTCTAACATAACAGGACACTGTTCAGGGAATCAGGAAGTGTATGTTCTCTACCTAGTTTTGCCAATGAATCATTGTGTGACCTTGGGCAACTTGCTTCCCCCTTGTTCCTGTTTCCCATGCCACAAAAGGGGATAATGATCCTTACTTATAGATATACAGATGAAAACTTCTTCATGTGTCCATTCCCCTTGTCATTATTCTGATAAATTATCCATTACAAAGAGATGCCAGTAATGGAGTTAAATCAAAATGTGAAACCTGGTTGAGCCCTAAGGCACATTTTAGTTGGTTAATCTCTTGTTTTTTCTTTCAAAAAAATCTGTGCACCGTATGAACCTTTAGTTTGTGTGGGCCTCCGAATGAAAGCACCACATGCTAATTTCTTTGTCCTTCTGATTTGGTTTTGTTACACCACAGCTGCAGACGAAGGAGGCCGCATAGTTTGCTCCCACTATACTTCCTTCATAAATTACATGTTTATTTGCAAAGCTGTTGGCTTTGTGTGCAACAGCAGTGCTTGTCTATGATGGTTACATTGAACAATCTATGATTGTTACATTTATTTTCTGGATAACCTTGATTTCACTGTCGTGTTTGACAATCTCCAGAGACCATAACTCTCCCTAGCTGCAGTGACTCCGGTGATCTCCTAAAATCTGTCTTCTGCTTAGCTAGCTCAAAAACGCTGCCTGAAACACCTGTATTTCACACACGGCAGCACGCAGGTTCAATTCTATGCATACATTTGAACAAGTCATTGCATGATGCATTAAAGAGACAGAACTGGGAGAATGGGCAATAAAATGGCAGGTGAAATTCAATATCGGTAAGTGTAAAGTAATACACATGTGGGGTGGGGGGAATCCCAACTATACATACAGAATATTGGCTTCTTAATGTGTTACCACTTGGGGGGGGGGGAGGGAATTAAGATCAGGGATTAGAGATCATCACAAGTCAGAGTCATTATGATCAGTTTATTGAGAACATCACGCTAGTGTGCAGCAGTGATCAGTCAAAATGCTAGGAATTGTTAGGAATGGAATATGAAACAAGACAGAAAATATTATAATGTTGCTACATAATCCACGTTGCACCCACACCTTGACACAATCGAGTGCAATTCTGGTCAATGCCAACAAAGGAAATGGCAGAACTAAAAAAAGTACAGAGGAAGGCAATAAAGATGATAAAGGTATGTGTAACTCCTACCCAGCAGAGCCAGGACTGGGTTTCTGTCATCTGGAACTAGAAATAACCTTGGAGCAGCTGCACTTGCAACTGTATTCTGAGATAGACTCCCTCAATTAAATAGACAGTGTTCTGGGAGGACTTGGAGGAGAATGTGACCTTTGACCTGGGAAGTGAAGGAGTGAGAAAAGGAGGAAAAGACCTTAGCTTCTTAGGTTATAGAGAAACATGTTACAGTGGGAGATTCCCCCTTATCTCTTCCCACAACTCTGGTCTTTCTCAAAATTCTCATGAGAACCTGCAGGGAGTAATTGGGTGGCCCCACCCTGGGCTCTGTGGACAAAAGAATTCCTGGCAGCCTGGAGAGGAGAAAAACTGTCCAGGTGCAGCAAGGCCCAGACCAGAGTGCAGCTGGCTGGCAGGAACAATCTGACAGGACAGAGTCAGACTGAGCCTTCCCTAGGGACATCAGGAAAAATATTTGTGTCACTCTCCAGCTCCTAGGTTATTGAACTAGATGAGATCACTGGTAAGTGAATTAAACAGAAAACCTTTCTGACTAGCTACAGGAGTGGCTTGTTGTCAGTGAAAACTGTTTACTAGATAAATATTTCCTCTTCGCTGGCCAAGCATACCTCACAGGTTCACCCAGCTCAAAACCTCATACAGGCCACAACCTGACACCCCTGACCTGGGTTATCAGCAATGGGGATATTTTGTTCCATCTACAAGAGCCTCTATCCTCTAAGCTAAAAGCCCTGGTTCTGTTTAGCTCTTTAAAGTAGCAGACTCATGAACCTCTGGATGGTTTCCCACCCCTAGCCCCTTCCCTCACTTCTGTCATTCCCATTCTGTAAATAAAGTTCATTTTGTTGAGAAAAAAAAATATGGAGGCACATGCACACACTCTCCAACAGATGTTGGGTTAGTAAAAAAAATACTTTTGGCACATTCCTCCTTGAGTAAAGTCAATGGGAACTGAGCCATTGATTTCAACAAATGGAGGTTAGGCCCTATCTATCTTGGGTCATACATGTCATAAGCTAGTTCCAGTACTAAAGGGCCTTTCCAGGACCCCATTTTGTAAATTGTGCCTACCCAGTTCTGGCTTCAGCCTACCCTAGTCATTATGCAACGTTCAAGTACCAACAAATATCTCTTGGGATAAAGAAATGTGGTCCATGAAAGTGCAGTGGGACGTCATGATCTGGAGGAGGATGAAGCAAGAAAAATCATTGATACAACTTTTATAATGATATCAGGGCCAGATCCAGGAAAGCGAAGACTGTTCAGCCACCCTGGGTGAGGGTGGAGCTATAATACAGACATGTATTGCAGCAGCTGCACCAGACCCCACAAGCCTGAGGAGCCCTGTACACTGGTACAGCTACATCCCCTACTAAGTTCTAGGAAAAGACGCCCAAGAGGGGGGGCGGGACATCCCATCTTCTGCACCAAGGCCCATTCCAACTAGCTACAGCCCTGGCTCAGAGTCCCATGTGAAATGAGAGAATGAGTTCGAAAAGCACTGGCATAAAATGTGGGCACATGGGACCTCAGTTTTAAGGAGTCCCACACAACAGATGACTCAGAGTAATTCGAGAGGGAGTCCCCAAACACCATTGTGTTTGTCATAAGTAAACTAGAAATAACAACATATGCACAACACATGTGTCCCCAGGGCCTGCAAGCACTTGTGTTTAAATGAACCTCAACAATAAATTAAGGTAACATTTTCCTAGCCTCTACCGCTGAAAACCTGGGGCCCTCTGGGAAGATAATTAGCAAATTCACTTAGTCAATGGACTCAGGTGGGGATAGTTGGAGTCTGGCAGGTGATCAAAAGCTGGCTGGGATATAAGGCTGCAGATCCCAATCTGTGGAGAGAGCAGCAGAGTGAGAGACTTTACAGGGAGGCCTGTGGGTACGCCAAAAACAATTCTCCAAAAGATACTGGCAACAGATATTCATCTCAACTCTAATAATAACTGTTGTCATTCTACTCTGGGAACACAAAAAATAGTTGCTGGATAACTCAGAGGTGACTCACTGGAAAGGGGACTGGATTCTGCAAAACATTACTGATATCAGAATGCTTGTCTAGATATGGTTTTGCAGGATTGGCTCATTGGGTGATTTAAATACACAGCAGCCCTGGTTCTGCCCATGTCGACCTGATTCACCCCCGAGTTGGCTGGTCCATTTAAAAGTGCCTGCTCCAGATGTGCAAGCATCCAGAACATCCTGGAGTACTGCTGGTGGAGAGGGCCGAACAAAACTCGGGCACAGGCCTGGAGCGGAACTGTTGTCCTTCTGCTTAACAGAACCATGCTTCAGCTCTGTGCCTGAATGGCCGTTGCCCCTGATAGCACAATAAAATTGTAGGTGCCAACCTAAAGCAGGGGTTCTCAACCTTTTCCCAGTCATGAGTACGGGAGTGACGTAAGTGACTACTTGGGAGCACTGCATTATTTGCATGAACGATTTGCATAAATATGCATAGATTAAATCTCTCTGCAATTCAATTTAATTAAATTAAGTGCAAATTGAGGTAATTAATCAATTAATTCCATTTTACATTGACTTTAATGGATGAAGGATTTCAAAGTGCTCCCAAGCACTACTGATAGCTGGCTTGGGGAGCATTTTCACACATTGCCTGAGCACTGTGGTGCTCCTGAGCACCAGGTTGAGAATCCCTGGCCTAGAGCATCAAGCAATCCACTCAGAACTCTATGGTGTGGGAGGAGGGCACCGCTTCTAGCCCTGACCATGGGCTAGAGAAATGGCCAGGTCTGTCTAAAGCAAACCAGGCGGGGCTGGAATTGAGTGCACGTGGGGGTGCAGCTCCTGCCCTGAGCAACTTCAGGGGCAGGCAGCCTTTGCGTCTTTTTGCTTACACCCATTCTCTCATCTGTCTTCAAGATTTAGCATCACCCTAGCAATCAAAAAGGGAGAGAAACAGAGGGAAAATAAGTCACAATTTTAGCAATGAGAGTAGCTTAATTGAGCTATTCAGTTTGTTTGAGCACGGTGTCATGGCTAAGTCTGTACCATACATGCCATCATTAAAAATCATCATTGACATGTGGTAAGCTTTGCTGATGGATCAGCAATGGCACTCATATAGCAAGCGTTAGTGGACATATCCCCCACACAGGTGTGCAATTTTATATTTTATAAATTCACAGCAACAGCCAGCTCTGATCCCACACAGTTGTTAGCTAGATAAAGAGAGGGATTTCCTGGCATCAGTTTGGTACAGAATTTTCTGTACTTGGTAAGAGTTTCATTTACTGTACTCCTGCTCTCCCTCAGATTGCCATTTTACTTCACAATTAAATAAAATATTGCCCTTGCAGCAATTTACAATTAGACAACAGCAATCATTATCTCCCTACTGAACACCTGTTTGTGTATGGGAGTGCCATATTTGTAAAAGGTTTATGAAATTGGCAGGGGACAATAGAAAGCATGTAGCAGATTGAGAATTCAGGTTTAAGAAGGTAACACGAAGATCAGAATCCTCTCCTCCCCAGCACCAGCCCATGTTGTTCAGTTGGATGCTGAAGAATTCCACTGAGAACGTACCCGAAGAACTCTTGCTCTATTCCATGCCACGGAGTTAGGGTAGACACCTATCTGCTCTTTCACACAGGGCCAGATCTAGAAGAGTGCAGATTGTGGAGCCTCATGGAGGGGGCGGGGGAGAGGGCTGACAGGGGCCTCCAATGCATGGGGTGCATGAATGAATTTCAAATGACAACATGAGTGTGAAAAACACTGGCACAATGAACAGGCTCAAAGAGCCTCAAATATGTGGATCCCCAGCCTGCAGAGGATCTGCAGTGATTCAAAAGGGGGCCCCTAACACATGCAGCCCATGAATAAACTAGAAACAACAACATCCAGGCCTGCAAAGCAGAGACTCCTGGTTCCTAAAAGGGATATATTGAACTGAACATTAAAAAATCATAATTACAGTAACATATTCCACCAGGAATTTGGTGAGGGAGAGGGATGAAGGGTGGGGGGTTCTGGGTTAGGAGGGTAGGGAATTCATGTTGTTGCTTTTATGACCTCCCCATGTTGATTTATATTAATATGTGGTTTTAATGTGTGTTTTATTATGTATTATATTTAGATTATTGTTTTTGAAGTGTCTTTATTTTTTTGAGGCAGCAGAGAGGCTACACACCCTTCAGTGGAGTGTGACGAGGTGTTGGGGTGGTAGAAGGGGGGTTAGTTGGTTTGTGGGAGGTAGGGGGCTACTGGGGGGTGGTGTCAGGCAATGGCCCTGAGAGCCGGGGCTTTAGATAGGAATTGAGCTAGGGAGAGGGGTGAGTCCAATTTCAGGCTCCCTGATGTGAGGGGGGGCTGCTTCTGGAAGGGACCACCTGGTGGAAGCACGTGGTGGGGACTGGGGGGTGGGTTCTGTGGGGGTGGAGAGGGAGGGTCTCCTCCATGTGGCGGGGACTGGGCTGGAGCAGTCATAGGGGTCGTTGTAGGGTGGGGGAGATATGGTCCCAGGGGGCGATTGAATTGGATGACCCGGGGGCTGAAGTGTTTGGTGCCTGTCCCCAGGGTCAGCCCCCCCTTAAGTGGGGGGATGGATCAAGGTCTAAAGCCCCTTGAGCCGGTGCTGCTGTTGAATACGAGGTCTGTAGTCAATAAGACATCAGTGATCCGGGACATGATCCTGGATCAGGCTGCTGACGTCGTGTGTTTCATAGAGACCTGGCTGGATGGGGAGGCAGGTTTGATTTTGGCAGACCTTGTTCCGGTGCGGTACTCCGTGCAACACCAGCCCCGGATTGGGGGATGGGTGGGTGGCGTGGCTATGGTTTTTAAGGAGTCTTGGACTACTAGGAAGTATCCGTTGCAGTTAATCCCAGGGATCAAGGCCCTTCACCTTGTGTTTGAGTTGGCCAGGGACGGAATTGGGGTGCTGCTGGTGTACCATGCTCCTTCCTGCATAGGATCCAGCCATATGTTTCAAACTNTATCAAGGCACTTCACCTAGTGTTTGAGTTGGCGAGGGACAGAATTGGGATGCTGCTGGTTTACTGTGCTCCTTCCTGCCCAGCAGCATCCCTCACTGCTCTAGCGGAGCTGATATCGGAGGTGGTGCTGCACTCCCTGAGGACTGTCTTCCTGGGGAATTTCAACATTCACATTAGGGATGTGCGAACGTGGTTCAGATGTTTGGAGTTTGGACTGAATTTGGTCCGTTCGGACAACTGAACCTAACGTCCGAACCGAACTCGAAAACGACTGAACAGTTCGGTCATGTTCGGGTGAGTTTGGATGAGTTTGGGGGTGGGAAAAACGTGACTGAAAGGCCCATTCAGGTGGGAAAAACATGACTGGAAGGGGGATCCAGGTGAGGAGCAGACTTCCTGTCATCAGGGGTGGAGACCAGGGGTGGTCTCAGGGCTAAATGATACCGATACCAATTTTTTTTTTCAAATTTGGTATCGATATCGGTACTGATAGCGCTATTTTCGGATGTTCCACCATCTTTGGCAGAACTGAACTCCGCTGAACTGAACAACCGAACCTGAACTTGGTTTTCGAACCAAACGACTGAACGGCCAAACATCCGAACCACGTTCTGTTCGCTCATCCCTAATTCACACCAGCACTGGCCTTGTCAGGATGGAGCATGAGTTCATGGCCGCCATAGCAACCATTGGACTGTCACAGATGGTTAGCAGCCCCATACATGAGGGGGGGGGCATATGCTCAACCTATTGTTCTGCTCCAGTCTTGAGGCAGATGATCCGGTAGTGGAGAAAGTAAGTTCTATGCCCTTGTCATGGACGGATCATTACCTCTGCAGACCAGGATCCTAGCACATGGCAGCCCCTGGAAAGAAGTGGGACCTATTAGGTTGGTCTGCCCCCAAAGGATGATGGAACCATGGCAGTTCCAGGAAGTCCTGGGGGGGGTTGACCTTAGACCCTGAAGGCCGCTCTGTTGATGCTCTTGTTCAAGCTTGGAACACCTTACTGGGTGAGGTTGTTGATCGGGTGGCTCCCAGGCATCCGCTCCCACTGCTTCATCATCGGAGAGCTCCTTGGTTTACTGAGGAGCTGCGGTGCTTGAAGCAGGAAGGGTGGCAGTTAGAGCGATGCTGGCGCCACTCTCATGCTGAATTCGATCAGCTTCAGCATTGGGCCCATTTGCAGTCCTATGCTGTGGCCATGAGAATGGCAAAGAAGACATTCTTTGCCGCCCTCATAGCCACTGCAAAGTTGTGTCCAGCGGAGCTCTTCCAGGTGATGAGTCCAGGTGATGGAGGGGGCTGGTCAGTCCAACCTCCCTCCGCCTGGAGGGGGAGGTTTCCCAAGCCCACTGTGAGGAATTTGTAAACTAATTTGCAGATAAGATCGTTCAAATTCAGCATAATTTTGGGGCTGGGATTGATGCAGATGAAGGAGAGTTGAGGGTTATGGATGCCCTGTCTGGTCCATTTTTGTAGGATCAGTTTCAGGAAGTGACGCTGGCAAATGCTGAGGGGGTTCTAGAGTCTGTTAGGGCTACCTTTTGTGAAATAGATCCATGCCCATCCTGGTTGTTGAAAGTCTCAAGGGAGACTTTGGGACCAGTGCTGGCAGGAGTGATCAGTGCCTCACTTCGGGAGGGCAGGGTGCTGGACTGCCTCAAGGACGCGGTGGTGCGACCCCTGCTCAAAAAAACATCATTGGATGTTGATTCCCTTGCCAGTTACTGACCTATCTCTAACCTCCCCTTTTTAGGGAAGGTTATTGAACTGGTGATGGCCCAGCAGCTCCAGGGCCATCTGGATAGCATTGTTTTTTGGACCCTTTTCAATCAGGTTTTTGTCCAGGATACAGCACTGAGACTGCTTTGATGGCCTTCGTAGACTACCTCTGGCAAGAGATGGATTTAGGAAATTCAATACTTCTGGTCCTATTAGAGCTCTCGGCAGCGTTTGATACACTGGACCATGAGTTGCTTTTGAGATGGTTGCAGACCCTGGGGGGTGGATGGGACTGTCTTAAGATGGCGCCGCTCATTCCTCTCAGGGAGAAGCCAGTGGGTGGTGCTGGGGGGAGAAACATATGGCCCCTGGGATCTTGCTTGTGGCATACCACAAGGTTTGATTCTGTCTCCACTTTTATTTAACATCTATATGCAACCCCTGGTTGAGGTCATGTGATGGTTTGGTGTGTGTTGTTACCAGTATGCTGATGATACCCAGTTTTACCTCTCTTTTTCAACAAACCGAAGTCCTGCAGTCTTGGTGCTTGCTAGCAGTGCTTGCTAGCAGTGAGTGACTGGATGAGGCTGAGCAGACTGAAGCTGAATCTTGATAAGATGGAGGTGATGTTGGTGGGTAGGGCAGCAGAGGTGATGGCTCCCCTTGTGGAGGGGATCTGTTCTTGTTTGGCCTCACAGGTGCAGAGTTTGGGGGTTCTGTACATCTTGGTGTCTGCCTGGATTGTCAGGTGGCTGCGATGGCAAAGGGTGTCTTTTGCCAGTTACATCTTGTGTGGAGAAGCCAGCCATATGTCTCAAGCTCTGACCTGGCCACCTTCATCCATACATTCATCACCTCAAGGCTGGATTACTGCAATGCACTCTATGTGGGGCTGCCCTTGGTAATGACTTGGAAGCTGCAGCTGTTGCGGAATGCAATGGCCCATCTTCTGATGGGGATGGGCCGTAGGGAGCACATTACACCAGTGCTCCAGACTCTTCACTGGCTGTCTATAGCATTCCATGGCCAATTCAAGATGCTGACTTTGTCCTTTAAAGCCCTACAGGGTCTGGGTCCCTCCGATCTGAGAGACTGTTTCACTCCCCAGGCCATAGGGCAACCTCTGCAGTCTACCTTCTTGGAGGTCCCCCGGGTGAACCGGGGGGCGACGATGGAGGGAGCATTCGTGGTGGTCGCACCATGGCTGTGGAACTCTTTCCCAGAAGAAGCTCACCTGGCTCCCAGCCTGTTCGCCTTTTGTTGGGCCTGTAAGACCTGGCTGTTCATCTGAGCCTTTGGGGGAGGGGGGGAATAAGAGTGGGGTTTTTTTTACTAGTAGTTTTACCTCCTTGTTGTTGATTTTATTGTTTTAGTAATCCCTTTATGTATTGTTTTATAAATTGTTTTAACTATTTTGTGAGCCACCCTGAGCTGCTGGAGGGCTGGAGGGAATGGGATACAAATTATTTAATACTATAAATAAAATATTGTTAGCTGCCCCAAGCTGCTTTTTCAGGATGGGCAGGGTACAAATTGATAAATAAATAAATAAATAAATAAACCTTTTTAATGGGTGAGTCTTCTCAATTCTCTATTGAACCGTACACCACTCCAAGAGATTGTGGCCAGGGACAGACCTTCGAAGTGTATTCACGTCCATCACCACCTTCTTTGAAAATATAGTACAATACTAGCAACTTCAAATTAATTTCACATCAGTCAAATACCTAAAAACCCTTTCACTCTTCATTTCCATTCCTTATCTGGTCAAGAAGTCAATTGGGACAGAATTTTCAAAGGATCTCGGCATCAGATTTTAAAATGCCTTGTACCCAAATCTGAACTAGATTTTCAGTTCTCATTTCAACTGTGAAAGTAACAAGGCAGATTTTTATTTTTTATTTTAAAAAAAAAATAGTATTGAACAGTCAACGTCTTCCATTTTTCCACCAGCAGCCAGATTTTCAGAAGATCTGAGTATACTGACTGAATAAATGAAAATGGATCTTTTGAAAATCTGGTTCTTGGGGTCTTCTTTGCTTGATCTCCTTGACTTCTATGTATGTTTGTTTTTTCCATTCAGTTCCTTAAGTTCTGACTACCACAAACATATTCCTTAATATTAGCAAACTGGAATGACTGAGGACCTATCATATGGAAATCAGTCTAGTATAATATTTATTTTTATAGCAGTTGTTAACATGAACGTCTTAAGATACTGTGTAGTAAAACAGATAATTAATTATGGGGCTAATTTAAACCAGTTAGAATACTCTGGTGAACAGACGGGTCTTCCACCTTTTAAATGAACATGAGGATTTCATAGATCTTTTGTTGAAAATCAAAAAGTCTGGGACAACTAACAATATTTTGGTCAAATCCAGTCTTAACCGTACCTCCTTTTATTTTGCTGAGTTTGAGCTCTGACCTTCTCATTTCTTCATGAAGTAGAGCTCTGTGAAGCTCAAAGTTTTGCACACCAATGCAAATTGATCCAATCAAAGTTTTCATCTCTTCTACTTTGTTTCTTGACTCTGTCATATGTATGACTGACATAGCAAATACACTCTAAAAGTGTAGATTTTGACATGTATTATATCAGGATATGGCACTCAGAGCAACTGCTATCTAGAGATATCAGGAATCTTGGCTTCATAAGGATAATGATGGACTGTTTGTGGGCTGATAATGGCAAACTACTACACTTTCACCTTTTTGCTTTTGCTTCATTGGCTCAGCCTACAAGCTATTTATTAGCTGTAACTTCCTGAGGGACTATCTTCTCTTTGACAGGGGACATACTTGGACTTCGGTATCAGTCTTTGACATCACTATTGTCTAAATAAAAAATCTGAAATAAAATGTCTGAACTTTCACTAAGAACCAAGACTCAGTCCTACTTGAAGGCCTTCAAGGGCATGGCTATAATAGGGAATGGTGGTGCTGCTGCAATGGAGCTCTTCACTCTTTCCCCAACCCAGAATTCATGGCCTGCCTAAATTCTGAAATTCAGGATGAGGGTGTGGTGCAACAAAAGAGGTCAAGGACTGAAGCGAACAGGAGTACTTCTGAGTGGGTAAGTGGCCACCGCAACAGATCCAAGTTCAGGAATTCATTTTGGAAAATTATTCCTCAGTCTGATTCATGAACATGGAGTCACTAGGGATGGGAGAACAGAACCGAGTTCGGAAATTCAGTTCGGTTTGGTTCAGTTCGGAAATTTGGTTCAGAAGTTCGGTTCAGTTGACCGAACTATTTAAGTCCGGTCCGAACTCTGAACTTACAAACAAAGTTCGGAAATTCAAACCCCATTGAACTAAATGGAATATTATCTTTTAGGGCTGGGCGAACAGAGCCGAGTTTGGAAATTCGGTTCGGTTTGAAAATCGAGTTCGGTTTGGAAGTTCGGTTCAGTTGACCGAACTGGTCGAGTTCGGTCCACTCCGAACTCCGAACTTCTGAACAGCATTCACCCATCCCTAGGAGTCACAAATCCATTATAGGTCTAAAAGAGAACCACGAGTTTCTTAAATAAAATGTACCTGAAGTTACTTAGGAGTCACAATATCATCACTTACATATCTGTCTGGATATAAGGAGCTGCCTAACTGAGTCAGACCAATGGTCCATCTTAGTCTGGTATTGTCACAACCTGAAATGGCAGAGGGATTCAAATCTGGCTCTCCAGGGTCTCTGGCAGAGACCTCACCCTGGTGTGCTACCTGAGACCCTCCAGGATCCCCACCAGAAGCCTCACCCAGGCGTGTTACCAGAGATCTTGAATCAAAGATGCCAGGGATTGAACTTGGGATCTTATACATAGGGATGTGTGAACAGAACAAAGTTCGTAAATTCGGTTCGGTTCGGTTCAGTTCAGTTCAGATCAGTTCGAAAATCGAGTTCGGTTTGAAAGTTTGGTTCGGTTGACCGAACTATTCAAGTTTGGTCGAATTCTGAACTTCCGAACCGGGTTCGTACATTCAAAACCGGATTTTTTGGCCTTCCAAACTGGTTCGGATTCGACCGAACAGTTTGGTCGAATTCGAGTTCGGTTTAAAAGTTCGGTTCGGTTCGGTCAACTGAACTATTCGAGTTTGGTCCGAACTCCGAACTTCTGAACCGTGTTCGCACATCCCTACTTATACATAAATAGCATGTGTCCTATCACCTGAGCCATGGCCCACCCCCAGTCTGTAACTGGCCAGTTTGCATTTTGTGGAAGAGACTCTGTGATGGCATCTACTAGTACTACAGTATTTGTAGGAGTGTGTACAGAAAACTACTACATTAGACAAAAGCATCATATCATATAATGTGCTGTTGGTCACAGAAGATTTTAATGTCAAAACAAGAGCAAAAAATAGTGGTTAAAAATGGATTGGACCAATGCAAATCAGAAAAGATTAATGAATGTGGACACATATTGAGCTCTCTTCATACAAGTAACTCACTCGCACTAAGTTTTTTTTATTCCTGCATCATAGCAAAAGAAAATACACTGTGTTCTCCAGATCAACTCTACAGGAACCAAATAGACTATCTAAATGTGCATAAAAGATGAGAAAATGATGTTTTCAGTTATGAAATCCTGGCAGCATTCTGGGCCCTGCGTGTTTGCAGAATTTGACAGTTAAAAATAATTAAATCAATCACTTGTGTTCAAATTAGTTTTTAACAGCATATAAACTGTATAGATGTGTAAGCAGTGCATATAGCAGAGATAGACCAGTTTGTGTATGGCTAAAGAATCATTGCACTGAAGGAGTATGATCTGACCAGAACCAGGAAAGGAATAATGGACAGATGCAAATTTTCAGTTACTTTGGAAAATATCCTCAAGATGAGAAAAGACTCGAAGAAAAGTACAACCGAAGCTCTAGCTTTGAGGAAACGAATGGCCCAAACTTGGTATACAAACCAGCCTAAGAATAGATATTATGAAATGAACAAACATGAATATCAATTTTACACTGATGTAATCCTACTCAATCACCAGTGTCTCCCTATAATGGATCATTAGCATAATTTGTATACATACCAGTGTAATCTGAATTCTATCCATAATTCTCTCCTCATGTACACTTATTTTGCACCCATTTAACTCCATTGACTTTGACACAATGGCATCTTATGTCCACCGGTAGAAGTGAGAGACAAATCAGACCCACATTGTTATAAAACTTAGGCAAATAGGTGTGAGGAGGACTCAGCCACCATTCAGCTTGTTATGACCAGCTATTCGCATCTATGGCCTCAATGGAATTTGAACATTGCTATTATTATAGTCTCTTGTCTGGAGGGATTGCTGCAGTACACACATGACAAACAAGGTTAACACCACACGCTCAGGACTCGGTCACCAGGATTTTATTGCTTAGGGACTGGAACAGGGCCAGTGGATCCAGATCTGTCCCTGACCAGGAGAACCAGCAACACAGACCCTTCTAACTAGTCAAGATAGGCCCTTTTCACACAGACACGCTAACACTGATAAAATGGGTGTTACATTTTATTATACATGTTGCAGGGCTGTAGGTGTGCTCTGTGGGTGCCCCTGCAACATGTATAAAAAAATTTAACACCCATTTTATCAGTGTTAGTGTGTCTGTGTGAAAAGGGCCATAGTTCTAAAGCACTGTACAGTACACACCAATAGTCTCTTATACAGCATAGGATAGCTTCAGGCAGGGAAGGGTGAACAAAGGAGAAGGAGGAGGGTGAGTCAAGATGTTGATTTAATAATACCTCTGAGGGTAGTATGAATAGGCACTGCATCTGCAGTATCAGTAAACAAAGGGTGCTCAAACCAGGAGCCCATGGCTACAAGATTTAATAAGGGAGGCACCCTTCCTGGTTCATGTAAGGACACCAGCCATTTGTCCTTACAAGGCCTTTGCTGATTTTATCAATATATGGAGCTGCAGACTGCCCTGGACATGCCTAGGCATGTCAGAACATGTCATCAGTTATTAGAATGGTGGGGCTAGGGTGTGTGTGTGTGTGTAAGAAATAAAAGAGAGGGGTATTAAAAGAAAAGAAAATAATTCTAGATTTTTGTAACAAGATAAGAAGTGCCATATTGGGTCAGACCAATGGTCATCCAACCAGGCATCCTGTCTCCACTACTAGCCAGTTTCAGTTGCTTCAGAGGAGTGCACAACAGGCCATAATGGGGTGGTCCTTTTCCTGCTATTCATTCCCATTAATCAACAGTCAAAGTTCTCATTCCCTGACCAGTTTAAGGACATTTATGAACCTAGCCTCTAAGAACTTACCCGATCCTTTTTTGAACCAAATTATGCTATTGGCCATCACAGCATCCTTTAGCAATAAGTTCCACAGGTTAATTGTATGTTGAGTAAAAAAGTACTTCTTTTTATTTGTTTAAAATCCACTGCCAGTTAATTTCATAACGGTGCCCTGTAGTTCTAGTATTTTGAGAAGGTAAATAACAACTACTTATTTATGTTCTGTCACCACTTATGGTTTTGTAAACTTACTTTATATCCCCACTCGATCATCTTTTCTCTAATCTGAAGAACATTAACCTATCTAGCCTCTCCTCAAACTTTCAGACTTCACCACACATCTTTTACGTAACCAAATCTTTCACATTTTAAATCTTTGAGCACTTCCAGACATGCCCCCCCCCCCCTATGCATATTCTGGCTGTGGGGGGGAATGCGCAGCCAGGATATGTGCAGGGATTGGCTATTCTGAAAGCCCCCCAACGCGGCTATGCCAGCAGAGATGCACAGGGATGCAGAGCTCAATTTCCTGCTCTGCATCCCTGCGCATCTCTTCTGGCATAGCCGCATTGGGGGAGGGGGGCTTTCAGAATAGCCAATCCCTGCACATATCCTGGCTACGCATCCCCCACCCTCACAGCCAGAATATGCATGGGGAGTGGGAGGGGGAACATGTCTGAAAGTGGCCTTTGATATCCCTCTTTCTCTTTCTCTCACCCAATTATAGGCATCATCTTAATGCCTATAATTAATCATCTTAATTATTTTGTCCTTCTTACACTTGACACCAAGATGGCATCCTCATTCAGGACATACATTACCCTAGTCAGTGTTAAACCTGACTTCAATGGGAGCATAGTTGGGCCAATTCAATTTTGGAGTGGTTTTGAAAATACTCATTTATTGGCTTCCGTCTCATCAATACCTCTGTGTTTGTTTAATATTGAATTGAAACAATTCCTTTACACCATCAAATGTCCCTGAAAAACCTTACATTAGTTGTCTGAATTCAGATGAAACATTTTCAAATTTGTGACATTTTAGAGAAAATGACTTCATACCCCATGACAAATGTTCAAACATTTTGTTGTGAATTCTCTATTTTGTTGTTTTAGGATTAGCATGACAAAATACTCAGTCTTGATTTTTTAATCTGTATTCACTCCATGTGGAGGAATTTATCCTAGAGAGGTTAGCATGGTAACCTTTCAATACCCTAGATTATTTTTTTTTTCCAATTTCCTTTCCACCGGTCTAGTTCATGTTGTCAATATCACCCTATGGTTATGAAAAAGATTATGTACAATGTATCTATTTGTTTGACTTTTTTGTTAACCAGAGATCTGATTATCTCATAATTTCATTACGTAGTGCTCTGCTGAGAATAAATCTGTTTAAGCAGTCTCCAGTTCTTAAGATTTTCCAAATAATGTTTTAACCTACAAGCAGATACACAGAAGTCTTGTTTTTCTAATCTGAAGGCGATTTTCAGAGGCAGCAAGGGCAACTGTATGCCTTGTTACATTTGTGTCTTTGAAAATCTTGCATTTCTACCATTCTAGCAACTGTGTAAACTCAGTTTTAATCCCATACTTTATCCGAATTTTTGCCCATCTCTCCCCTTTACTAATTGTAAGAATTAGTATAATATTTGGAATGTTGTAAATAATTAATTTTGCAATGCCTTTCAAAGTATTAGTAATTTTTTATCTTCCTGTATTTTTGAAACACAAGAATCATTCCCTGTGAACGTTTACTGCCATGGTTCACCTACAAATGGTACATCTGTTAGGGTGCTCTATTAACACATGAGAGTTGAGGTTCCTGGAGTCCATGGTCACTCTGTGCCCACCCCCTTGTATCTCTGTGTGCCAGCGAGACCACAACTATTGGGTAGATGTTTTATTTATATTATTTATTTATATAAAATTTTTTATCTCGCCCCTCCTGCCTACAGGGCAGCCTGGGGTGGCAAACAACAAATATAAAAACAATAAAACAAACAATTTAAACAGTTTAAAATTCCACATATATGCAGGGGAAAAACCTACCTCCCTCCCACCCCCCC
>QEPC01003856.1:343480-387382 GCA_003113815.1 Sphenodon punctatus | reverse complement strand
CCTGGTCCGGGGCGGAGACCGTGAGTGCGCTGTGGGTGTGCAGCCTGGCAGCCTTCTCGCAGTGCCTTGTGGAGGGGGGCCCCGTCCTGGCCGTGTCCAACTTTGGGAGCGTTCACGGGGCGCGTGGGTACCAGCGCACCCGTGTGGCAGTGTATCACCGACTTCTGGGGCTGGGATACCTTCATTGGCCCCCTGCTGCTGCCTGCTGTGTAACGGAGCCTTCCGCGGTGGAGCTGTTGGCACTGGGGTGGGTATGGTCCCATCCGGATGTCCAGTTGGTGCTGTCTGTGCATGACCCCTTCGAGGCTTACTATCTGATCGCCCACCACGTGTCCAAGCTGGGATACCACCGGGGCATGATCCATTGGCCCCACCTGGTTCATCGGCCGGGCACCCTGGGCCCGGGCCCCTCGCGGCCCCCAATGGCTGCCTGTGAGTCCCTGTGGCCCCTCCCTGGCCCCCTCGTGTCCTGGGCCGTGTGGGCGTTGGGACCTGCCCGTGGGCCGGACCCCGGTGCCTTCCACCACCCTGCTGTCTTTGCCTTGCTGCCGCGAGGCCACCTTCCCTGTGTGCTGCTGCTCCGGCTGTGTCACTGGGCCCCCTCTGGACCACTCTTCTCCTGCCTGGGTTGCTTGTGTGCCCCAGAGACCCGGGACCTAAGGACAGCCCCTCCTGAACTCCTTCCCTGATGGGGCCACCCATCCTTGGAACCGCTGTGCTGGTCTGCCTCTCTGGACTGCCGTTCCTTTGCCCCTCGTTGGGATGCCTGGACTGCATGTGCCTCCTGGGCCCGTCCCGACTGGGTCCCTGTGACATCTGGCCCCTCCCCCCCCTGTGGAGCCCGGCCTGCCTTCCCTGGTGTCCGGTCGCCTTTGTCCGCCACCCCCTTCCCTGTCTGTGCTATCCTCCGTGCCTGAATGCGTGCGTGTGTGTGTGCTTGCTGTGTGTGGGACCTGTGCGCTTGTTCTCCGTCTCCCTCTCCCCCCTCCCTTCCCGTTTCTCTGGTGTGGTCATTCCCTTTGGTGCCTTTTGGCTTCTTTTGCCCTCCAGCAGCCATGTCTGTGTCCCGCCCCTGCCCGGGGGATTCTGGGTGTGCTTGCCACGGCTGGGGATCGGAGTAAGGTCTGTTGCCCTGCCCCGGTCCGTGATCTGGCGGCTTCATTCCCCTCCGTGTTCCAGGCCTCGTCACGTCTGTTCGGGGCTTTTTTTGGCCCCGGGGGGAGGTTGATGTCTTCACTCCCCCTGGGGATCCACTGTGGTGAACCGCCAGCCCGTAACGTCTGAAATCACCCAGAGAAGCAGGTGAATACAGGGTTAATGTGGCAAAAGTGGGGAAACATCTCGTGTCTACACTTTTCGAGTTAGTAATGGTGTGTCACCCTATTTAGTCTATAGATATTTGATCTGATTATCATCACAGATACAATACAACATAAATGTTTACTGGATTTTTTTTGTACAGTTTAAGCATAAACCTGGCCAAGCTATTCTTCCATTTTTTAAAAAAGTGCTTACAGTGATTTATTTTTTTTTTCTTGGTTCCCTTTTCACATTATTATTGAGATGGGTGTATACATTCATTCAGCTTGTTCCTTGTGGACTGAAAATTGTACATATTGATGCAAATAAAGGGTCCAGTACATTGAAGTCAGCAGAAAGTATCCCATTGACTTTGATAGGCCCATAGAACCTGATCCTATTAAGCCAGTGGTGTTTTTAATTATTTATTTAGCACCTATGCTTTTACAGTCCTTATCAAGTTAACCCTCACAACAAACCTGGAAAGAGCATAGTTTTATTCCAATTTTACAGATGAAGAACTGAGGGTGAAAGACAGTGATTTTCCCAAGGCTACCAAATGAGTTCATGACTGGATGTGAGCCTTCATCTCCCAGGTCCAAGTCTAACACCTTATCCGTTAGATTCTACTGGCACTGAATAGTCCCCACTAGACATGCTAACATTCAACGGGTCATTCCTGGCCATAAGCACTATTTGGGTAAAGTTTGCAGAATCTGGTCTGCAATGATCCGCTGGAACATTTGAATGATTCCTACTCATCTCAGGTATAAATATAAACCAAATGAGATTTTGCGGGAATAGTTTAAAGAACCAAATTCAGATTGCAAAGCATCCCCCAGTCTTCAGTTCATGAGGTGATCAGTAGGGTTGAAGCTCGGTATTGTCAGCCGCCGCGGCCGTTACCCCGCGCGGTGGCCGCCCTCCACTGCCCCAGGCCCCGCCCCCGGCAGTTCCCCAGCACCACGAGCCTCGGTGCAGCGTTCGGGCCCGCAGACGCATGCGGAAGCCACACCTGACGTTGCGGACCCCGCCCCCGGCAGCCCGTCACTGAGGGCCATACCTTCTCGGCGTGCAGAGACGCCGACACCAGCAAGGGCCACGCCCGACGAGGCGGGGCCCCGCCCACCGCTGCGCCGCTCAGCACGCTTGCGGGGGCGTGCGGAGGGCGGGGCTGCTCCTATTTAACCCGGCCACTTCAGTAGCTCTGAGCCGGTGAACAGAGCTTAGCCTGGATGAACTAGCCCCCTCCCTGCTGCCTGGAAGCTAAGTATTGCGATTGTCCCTTGGTATTTCTGCCTCCCTTTGTTGCCTCTGTGTTCCCTCCTTGTCCTCCTCTGTGGTTTGCATCAAGTGATTGTGTCGTTAAACGAGGTATCTGTGTTGGCTGAAGACCTGACCCCTGCTTCCCTGTGAGAGAGTGAGTGAGCAGAGTGAAGGGGCCTGCGGGCCTGGTGCTTCTGCCCCTTCCTGGGCCCCTTCTCCTCCCGCCCCCCGTGGCTGTGTGCAAGTCCTTGTCTCCCTGCCTCCTGTGCCCCTGGGTCCTTGCCTCATCCCCCTTGCACCAGTCCTCACTATTGCCTCCCTTCCCTGTGGGTGTGAACGTCGTTTGTGTAACAAAAAGCTCTGTGCCCAATGATGATAGGGGCCTAAGTTCCAGGTGCGCAAGCCCAAGGAACGGCCCACATACTATCCTGACGGGCCTCCGGGACCCCCTTCGAGTATTATCAGAGCCAGTTGAGAGAGTGTGGCGCGTCTGGGCACCCCTTCCCTTCCCAACTTTCCTGTACCCCTCTGACAGATTCACCGGCACGTACCCACGCGCCCCTCCCTCTCCTGGAGCCATGGACGTAGGCCAGGAGATAGAGAAGCTCGTCCTTGCTGTTCAGACACTGGCCCTGCAGATAAAAGACCTGCAGGAACAGCACACCAATTTGGCTGCTGCAGTCTCCCAGCAGCCGGCGGTCCCTCCCCTGGCCCCAGCAGTAGGGGTCCCCCCTATGGCCGCAGCTGCAGACCCAGCAGCCATTGGAGCCCCGGTGGCGGGGCCTCCGATTCCCCCGGTCCTGGGACTCCCCAGGGAACCTCGAGGGCCCCGCATTGAGAAATTCCAGGGAGACCGCAAATCTTGCCGTGCCTTCCTGGCCTTATGCGAATTAACCTTCACTACCCAAGCGGCCACGTATCCCACAGAAGACCTAAAGGTAGCATTTGTAATCGGAAACTTGGGTGGAGTAGCCCTAGAGTGGGCCACCAATTTGTTAACTAGTAAAAGCCCGTTATTAACCAATTACCAGCAGTTTTTGACGGAGTTTCGATTCTTATTCGATCATCCTCACCGTTTACGAGATGCCGAAGCGGCTATCTTAAACCTCCGCCAAGGACGGATGCCCCTCATCGAGTACATAACCCATTTTCAACACCTCGCCCTTGAACTACGCTGGTCCGAGGATGCCCTCCGGGTCCATTTCCGAAAGGGATTGGCAGACGAGATTAAAGACCAGCTTTCCTACATCGCCCTTCCCGAAACTTGGGCAGCAATTGCCACGCTCGCCCTACAAATAGAGGCACGACTCACGGAAAGGCGACGAGAACGACGACAAGACTCTCGCACGTTCTCCAGTCGGCCCGTGTCCTTTCCTCCCCCCAGTGGGGAGACGTCAGGGGGGGCTTCCCCCGACACAGAGCCCATGCAGGTAGGGGCTTCTCGAGGACCTGTCCCTCNTAGCGGCAACCAAGCATACCAGTCGTCCTGGAGATAGCTAATATAGCATCGTAAATACTGCTCTAGTGTCTGGTTAACTCGTTCGACTTGTCCATTAGCCTGTGGGTGGTAAGCGGTCGTGGGTTTTAATTGTACTTGAAGAGCTTTAAACAGCGCTCTCCAAAATCGTGAGACGAATTGGGATCCTCGATCGCTCACTAGTTCTTTGGGCCATCCATGAAGTTTTACGACATGACGTATAAATAGTAAGGCAGTCTTGTGTGCGGTGGGGAGTCCTTTACATGCGATAAAGTGACCTAATTTGGAGAAGTGGTCGATGACAACGAGGATCGTATCATAGCCGCGAGATGGTGGGAGTTCCACTATGAAGTCCAAGCCGAGACGTTGCCAGGGGCCCGACGGCGTAGGGGTAAGTTGTAAAAGGCCTATGGGATTTTTGCGAACCACTTTAGTGCGTGCACAAATTGAACAGGCTTGGACATGACGTTTTACATCTTTGTTTATTGATGGCCACCAAAACTGGCGCTGGAGGAGAGCCAATGTGCGTTCACTTCCTGGATGGCCTGCTAAAGGGGCATCATGATGTGCCCACAGTAGTTGGGCTTGGCACGAAGGAGGAACCACTATTTGGTGCCCCTTTTTATATAACCCTTCCTGTACGGTGATGTTAGGGTCATTCAGAGTCTGGAGTTCTTGCATCGAGTGGTGACGGAGTTGTTCCAATGAGGGGAGCTTGAGAAATGAGCGCGGTATTTGGTAGTCGGTAGCAGTGTCAAGTAATACTTGTATGATCCCATGTCGGGCCACTGCTGTTTACCCTATCTTCCTGTGAGCATGTACTCCTGCTAAATTCAAATAATTGTTTCTTCCTTATGTGGTCAGCAGGAGGACACATAAGGGGAATGGGGGATCAAGGGGATGCTTGTTTGGATGACAAGGGCACAAGTTTTATTGGAGAGGGACAAGTAAAAGACAGTTTTTGATTGGTTGCCAGGGGCAAATTAACATCATTGGGGTGCATATTTTTTGGGGTGACCTCATAGTGGGTACTGCTTACTTGTGTGTCTGTATATCGTGCACAACATTTAAAAATGGTGGGCATGGGGGTAAACTGGATTGAATTTGCTCTCTTTCTTGTGCTGTGTAACCCCCTCCTGGATTCCTTGTATTATTATTTTTTTGGTCTCTCTGGCTTGCTGCTCATTTTCTCTCTCTCTTTTTTTGCAATATGCCTGTCAGGGCAGAGGGCTTTGCATGGGAGCAATTTGGATTGATCTCTCACCTGGGCTATGTGACTCCCCAATTCCTTGTATTTTAGTCTCTCTGTCCTCGGCTTGCTTGCTTATTGTTTGGATCTGGCTGGAGATGCAGCCACCATGTGCCTCTTGGGGCACAGGGCATGGTATGGGTGCTGAAAAATAGATTGATCTCTCACCTGGACTGTGTGACCCTCTCTCCAATGCCCTGCATTTTGGTCTCTCTGTCCTTGGCTTGCCTGCTCAGTGGATGTGCTGTCTCGCACTGTGATTGTTGGCTCAAATGTGGTAAACGACTAATGGCCAATACCGCGGTAGCGCTGGCATACTGATTGCCAAGTACTGCTGAAAACACGAGCCTGATGCTTGACTACTTGGAAATACTTGGGAATAATTATTGTTCTACTCATTTCTGCCCTAGTTGCCTTTCTGGGAGGTACCCATTCCCTCCTTCTAGTATTAGGTCCTTTGTGACTTGTTCACACACAAATAACATGATTTTCAGGAGTAAGGACTAGTGCTGGTACAAAATAACTTGAGACACACTACAAGTCTATGGCAGGAATTGTAACAGAACCCAGGTTCACTGATCCATGTTCTCTGTTCTAACCAGTGGCACTCACTGCGTAGAGGAATGTGCTTATGGGAAATAAAATATTTATGCAATATTTCCACTCTGATGAATCACCTCAGCAATTACCTTTTACTAATGTGCATTTTCACCTTCCCCAACCTCTGCTCTGCAGTACAAAGTCCAATCTCCTCTGATCTAATTTGAAAAGCATTGACTTGAGATCAGATTTTTTAAAGCTTTTAGCATCTATCTTTTCAAATCATTTAGTTTGTCTATTTCAGTAAAGCACTGCGTTGCCATTGCATTTGAGTTGTGAGATCATTTTCTCCCCCTAGCTGTTGCTAGGACAACAGAAGCAGTATGTGTACTCCCGTCGGTACATTGAAGCTGGTATAGGCTGTGTCCATTAGCCGTCAGAAATACTGCTAAAATAATCAATATCAAATGTATTGAATATGTTGGATTTTTAAATTACATTAACAGTGGAAAACAATTTTATTTTCAGTGTACTTTGAGATCAGTATGGCTTGGTATTGATTTTTCTTTCAGCTATAGTTTTCTGCTATCAAGCTTGGCCATTATATTGCTATTCCTTTGGAAACCCAGCATTTCTACATAGGAAGAGTCATTTTAAATAGAAATGACTAATGTGAACTGTTATTTTTCTACACTAAATTTAGAAATTCAAAAGTGTTTGGGGGGAAAGCTTTCTGCTGAAGCCATTTAAACCACCATAGAGTTGGCTGTATTTGAACAGCTTGCTTCTAAGGCTGCAGGAGTGACGGAAGGTGCAAAGTCTTCTAGTATGAGCCACCAAATTCACCAGTGAACTTGTGAAAATCCTCTTTTATAAGATTTTTGTGAAGCTCCTCTCGTCACCACTTGCCTTCAGGCTAAACGTTTAAGGATACTTAGTATTTCCTCACCCAAGCAACTTAATCAAGTATTTTTTATGTGCTTGAGAAGCTAGTTATGGGTAAAAGAAGACATGATTTGGGCCACATTGGACCCAGCAACATCAAATGTTTGCCCGGGATTGCCCTGGGTGGTGTTGAGGTCTAGCCCAGACTGTGACCTCAGGGTCTGGACAAACTCCCAGGTCACAGTCTGGGTTAAGGCCTGCCTTACCAGGCTAAAGCAGGTTAGAGTGGTCCAGAGTGGGTGAACATGTCTGTTCAGGCCTGGCTTTTCTGGCCTGAGTCGTGGGATGCCATGGCTGGCAGTCATGGATGTGCAGCATTGACCATGAGGGCTGCCTGTTGTGGTGGGTGAAGGGGTTCTGGGAGCACAGTGTAGTCGCACCACACGTTTGTTGTGCTCCCAGCTGTACCTGAGGCATGCAGACGGCAGGACAACTCCCCGGCCACGACCATGTCAGGTCAGTGCCCCCAATCAGACTTTCTGCCCTGGTATAGCCCAGAGAGCAGTCCCACTAGCCACATGTCTGTTTTAACACTATGTTTTTATTGCTTCCTTTCGATGTGCCTTATCTCCCTACTGCCATATGCAATATCTGAGAACAAATGTGTCTGGTGCAGAGGTCACAAAAGTGTGGGTCGCTTCATGACTTCAAGTGGAGTCACACTTTAAATGCTTGTGACTTTCAGGAATTATGGAATTCTATGTGTGAAAACAGACATGATGCTAACCACCCTTGGTGGTCATTTATGCATGTTTCAGGGCTGCATAGGGCATCAATACAGCTCTGCAACATGCATAAATAACCACCAAGGGTGGTTACAGGATGGTTAGCGTCATGTCTGTTTTCACCCTATTTGTCTCAAAATAAAATTGCACAGACAAACGTTTGGGAAAGCATGTGCATGCCTGACTAAGCGCCTGCACTTGCCAGAAACTTATCAGATGCCAGCACACTTGCTCTGACTGCTCCATCCTTGGAAAAGAGAAGCCCTGTCCTTTCCCTCCTATCCTAGCAAGCAGCCTGGGGGGGCAATGCTTTTTTCCTTTCTGAGCTGCCCAGGTACAGCTGCTCACCATACACAGTTGGGCAATCCAAGTTATCAAACTTATAGTGGGGGATGGGACTATTGTTCTCCCTCATATTCATAACCTTTGGAGGGATATGTCCTCCATGATAAATTCCCCCTGCTTGACAAACCTGTGTGCATCCCATGCATTAAAAGCAAACACATCTCAGTTATCAATCTAAGGCAACACTTTGTAATGACATTTTGCAAGGGACATTGTGGAAACACTCTACTTCCCGTATGACCCTATAAAATATCTTGAATGGTCATGGAAGGTCATGGGTGGGCAGGAAAAAACATGGCAGCTTAAACATTGGTTCTACCAGCTACGCAACTGCCATGACTCCATGGACTTCTACACACACTGGGTTAGTCCATGTTTAGCATTTCATCTAGAGACACCCAATGTGATAAATAAAATAGGAGAAATATGAAATAGGAAGGCACATAACACAGGCAAGCTTCAGTTATATGTTATTCAAATATTAGGTCAGCACAGTTCTCAAACTTTTAGTGCTGACCCTAGTTCTTGGCATCAGCACTTCATTCCAATTTATGTTGGAGCTAAGGCAGGAATAGCAACCCTTTTCCTTACTAGGGTCCGTTTGAAAACTGTTACTATCTTCAAGGGTCACATTGAAGTTGAGGGCAGGGGTATTTAAGGAGCATCTAAACAATGGATCTTTGCCATGTATCTGTCCCCTGTCCTTGTCCGCATGCCCTTGGGTGTGCATGCCTTGAGAGGGCCCAATTCCCCATGCACTCTGGGGTGGGAAATTTCAGCTGCAATGCTTCAGGGCCAACGCAGAGAGCAGGTCAGACAGTTGCTCCCACCCTCACTGGGAAACCGGATGGAAGGTCAGCTGTCCTTCCACATTTTGGGGTAGGCCAAGGCAGCACCCACCCACCTCCGGTCCGTCCACTGTCTCACCAGTGGTTGTGATGTAGCCCTGTGTGACTGTTGAAAGTGCTCACCCTCAAAGCCCCATGGCAGAGTTCACCACGGAGCGGGCCAGATGGGGACCAGGCTCATGAGTGGCGGTGTGCTACCACGTGTTGGGCAGTCTCACCGGACATTAGGTAAGGCTACTATGTTCTGTGTCTCCAGCCTTTTTCCAAGGATGCAGGGCATAGTAGCCAGCTGTCCAATCCGCCTAGCAGCAAGGTGAACATCTGGCAGCCTCCAGGCACCTGATACACTGCATTGTGTGATAAGACTGCCTGCTGTGGGGTAATGTTTCCCAAACTGAGTTAGCTTCTTGTGCTTCCTCTGCTCCCATATTCTGAGCTCAGTTTTTCAATGCTTGGGCTTAGGAACTAGATCTAGGAGCCAGAACCAGGAACTGGAAAGGATCCACATAAAAACTAGCTCCGGGTGGCATTTGACCTCTAGGACTGGGTTTCTCACCCCTGAGTTAAGGGCTAGTGCTAAACAGCCTGAGGATTATGCTGAGGTGAAATCCTGGTTCTAGTTGAGTCAATGGAAACATTAAAAATGCAGTGTAAAATAAACTGCTCACAATATATAGGCATTCAAAGGTCTAAATTCACACATTGTTCACAAAGTTCTAGCCAAGTACTGGTTCTCTTTTGTAGAACTATCATACTATGTCCATACTATCGTACTATGTTTTCAACAATAATACTGACTGACAGGTTGTGATTTTATGTCTTTTACTGGCATCTTTTTCCATGGATTTAATGTAAATTGATCATTAAACAAAACAAGATACTTTGGGGGTCAGTGTAAATTTAACTACCTGTCATTTGGTTTATTCTTTTCCAAGAGTGGAGAAGCAGGTTGTTTTTATTGCTAAGAAACGTTCTAATTCTCTTCCATTCAGGTTTTTTTTATTGTGTCAAACATTCTGTATCCAAGCACTACCAGTTTAGAAAATTATATTATGGTTGTTGATGATTCTAAACCATCAATTCAGCAAAACTCACAGGTTGGCCGTGTTATAGCACAAGCCACGGCAGGATTTTCACCAAACACTGATCTGGTTTCTCATCTCAGGTCTTATTTGATTGTATCTTATTTAAAATTATATCCAGCCTTTCCCGTAACATGCAGGATTGGGTTACCACATTAAAATCACATAAAAATAAAACCACATAAAACATTAAAAATCCCCTAGAAACCACCACCTTGACCCCTAACCTCACCCGCAAAACCCTTGGCTAGGAATGATCCAAAAGAAAGTGTTTCCAATACAAATGGAAATACAAACCTTTTAGGAGTACTTGCAAGTGTCTGTTAGTACTTATTTATTTTATTTCTTTATATTTATTGGCCGCCCCCCATGTCTACGGCATCCCGGGGCAGCTTACAACAAATAAAACAATAATAAAACACATAAAAACATAATCAAATATATATATAATTAAACCCCCCTAACCCCACCCCCAAAATTCCCTCCCTCTACCCTCCCCTCCCACACTCCCCTCCGAAGGCCTGGGTGAACATCCAGGTCTTACAGGTTTGGCGAAACCCCATCAGACCGGGGGCCAGGCGAGCTTCCTCCAGGAGGGAGTTCCAGAGTCGTGTCCCAGCCACCGAGAGCATCCTCTCCATTGTGGCCCCCCATTTAACACGAGGGACCTCCAGGAAGGCGCCCCCGGCAGACTGCAGGGATCGCCCTGAGACAGCGATGGTGAGGTGGTCCCCAAGGTATGAGGGGCCCAGACTGTATAGGGCTTTATAGATCAACACCAACACCTTGAATCTGGCTCGGTACTCTGTAGGCAGTCAGTGCAGAACGCGGAGCACAGGTGTTATGTGTAGGGCTGTAGCGGAATGTCGCAGTGGTAGCTCTTTCCGCCGGAAACAGCGTTTCTGCAGTTAGTGGAACAGCGTGGCAGAGGCTTTCATTTCACTAGTTTCATTCTGCTACTTCCGCAGTTCTGCTAATTTCATTCCGCTACTTCCACAGGCTTCGCAAAATAGCGGAAACATGACATTTTTGCTACTTCCGCCATTCTGCCAGCGCCACAAAATAGCAGAACAGCGGTTTTCCAACAGTTTCCGCAATTTTCCCGCAGTTCCGCAATTTTCAGAATGCTGGAGGAATTAGCTGAATGTCCGCAGAAAAGCCACGGTGTGGTGCGGGCAATTCTGAAATGGCAGAATGGAATCGCGGCGCGGTAACAGCTGCTGCCGCATCAGCCCTAGTTATGTGCTCCCATCAACTCATCCTTGTAAGGAGATGGGCCACTGCATTCTGCACCAGCTGCATCCTCTGTACCAGAACCAAGGGAAGCTCCATGTACAGCAGATTGCAGTAGTCTAGCCTTGAAGTGATGAAGGCATGGATAAAAGTGGTCAGGTCGAGCCCAGAAATGTATGGGTGCAGCCTCCGCACCAGATACAGCTGGCAAAAGGCAGCTTTAGCCACCGCCTCCACCTGCCGATCCAGAAAAAGGCCCGGATCCAAAACCACCCCCAGACTCTGAACCTTCTGGGCTATGGGAGTGCAGACCCCACCAGAAGGGCCGGCACCTCCCTCACCCTACCCACCACCATCACCTCCATCTTATCAGGATTGAGCTTCAGTCTGCTCTGCTGCATCCAATCCACTACAGCCTCCAAACATTGGGAAAGCAACGTGACAGCAGGGCCTCGGTCGGTCAAAAATGAGAGGTACTGCTCAGTATCGTCAGCATATTGGTGACATCGCACTCTGAACCCTCTCACGATTTCCCCCAGGGGCTGCATATACACATTAAACAAAAGTGGAGACAAGATCGAACCCTGCAGAATGCCACAGGTTAAAGCCCGGGAACATGATGTTTCAGCTCCCAGCACCACCCACTGGCTTCTTCCCGAGAGGAATGAATGGAACCACCCAATGACAGTCCCGTCCAGACCCCCCAGGTCTCACAGACATCTCAGCAGCAGCCCATGGACCACGGTGTCAAAAGCGGCCAAGAGATCTAGCAGGATCAAGAATGTAGAACATCCTGCAACCATCTCCCGGTGGAGATCATCCACCAAAGCCACCATCGCTGTTTCAGTGCCATAGCCGGGGTGGAGCCCAGATTGAAAAGTATCAAGGAAACCGATACAGTCCAAATGCGCCTGGAGCTGCAGAGTCACTGCCCGTTCAATAACCTTGCCTAAAAAGAGAAGGTTAGAGACAGGACGGTAACTGGCGAGTGCGTCCACATCCAGCAAAGGCTTCTTCAGCAGGGGGTGCACCACAGCCTCATTGAGACTGGGCGACAACCTCCCCTGCCAAAGGATGCATTAACCACCCCCGCCAGAACCAACCCCAGTGCCTCCCTGGAAACTTTTACCAACTAGGACAGGCATGGATCTAATTCACAACTTGTGGCTCAAACAGACCCCAAGACATCAACTGCATCGGCCAGCGTCACCTCTTGAAACTCCTCCCAGAAAGATCGACCCAACGGTGCCTCCATAACCTCACGCTCCTCATCTACTGCATCCAACCTGGTGTCAGTTTCCAGTGATTCCATGCTTCTGGCTTTCCCCCAGTATTTTTGTCAATTTCCGGAACATTTCATTACTTTCTGGGAATTTTACAATTGTTTTTTGACAGTTTTCCAGCATATTTATGACAATTTCCAGCACTTTCCTTGCACTCATCTGGCAAGTTTTCATCTCCACAGTCGCTGGGCGTGGGTGTGCGGCATGCACGGGGATTAGGACCAGCCTGTGGCAGCCCCATTCAAGGTGTTAAAAATAATGGGAAATGACAAAAACATCAGGAAAGCCAGTAAATTTCCACATTGTGAGAATCAGCACTCACCAAGGTTTCTAGTTTCAGGCCTACTCTTGACCAAAAAGAAAAGTCTTACATTACCTCCCTAAGATGCCCATGCTCAGGCTTTAACGAATCTCCAAAGGAAGGGAGTTCCATAATACAGGGTCAGCAACCAAGAATTTCTTTCTGTGTGCCCTCCCCATATTGACCTGAAAGGCAGATAGTACTTGTAAAAGGGCACTCCTGGTTGGCTGCATGGACCATGATAGAGCATGGAGAGGGAGGCAGTCTCTCAGATATGTGGGGCTCAGGCAGTTTAAGTATTTATAGTTCAAAACCAGCACCTTGAATTATGCCCAGAAAGCTATCAGAAGTCAATGCAGACGCTGAAGCACCAGTGTAATTTGCTCACAGTGATTCACCTTGGAAAGGAGGTGGGCTGACACATTCTGCACCAACTGTAGCTTCTGAACAGAGCAGAACATAGAGCACATTGAAATAGTCTAGCTTGAAGGTTATGAAAGCATGAATGACAGTGGCCAGATCTGAATTAGAAAGAAAGGGCAACAGCCTTCTCACCAGATGGAGTTGGTGAAAAGCACTCCTGGCCACTGTGACAACCTGATATTCCAGGTGTAGCAAAGGATCCAGGAGCACTCTAAGGCTGCAAATGTGGGTAAGCAGAAGAGACTGGATTCTATCAATGACGGGAGTCCAAATTCCTCCAAAGTCACAGGACCAGCCAGTTATCATCAATTCCATCTTGTCTGGATCAGCTTCAGTTTGCTTTCCTGCATCTAGTCCCCAACACTGGCCATGCATTGGATAAAAACTGAGACCACAGGACGTGGGTCAGATGAAGAAGAGAGGTCAATCTGGGTCTCATCAACAACCTCACTTCCAACCTTTGCACAATCTCACCCAGCAATCTCAGATACACATTGAACAGGAGGACAGAAAAGATGGGACCCTGTGGAAATCCACAGGGGATCCCACAAGGGGACAAAGAGCAATCATCCATTAGCACCTGCTGGGACTTCCCTGACAGGAATGAATGGAACCACTCAAGAGCAGGATCTATCCCTGCCAGAATTGCAGTTGTGTCAACAACACCTAGCTGTACCAAAGCCTCTTAAAAGATCTAACAATATCAACAGGGTATATAGATCAACAACCAAGGCAACAAGCACAGTCTCAGAACTATACTGAGGATGAAAGCCAGACTGGCATGAGTCTGGGAATCCGATACTGTCAAGATGTATCTGAAGCTGCTGGGCCACCACATGCCAAACAAACTTCTCTAAAATGGGAGGTTAGAGATGGGGCAATAGCAGTCCAGAGAGGCAATGTGAAGTGTTGGTTTCTTGAGCAGGGGCCGTCAAACACAGTTTTGTGAGAGTCCAACAACCTGCCATTCTGAAAGAAGGTGCTGATAACACCACCCAGCAAGGACCTCAGCATCTCCCAGTTGACTTTCACCAACCAGGACGGGCAAGGATCTAGTGCACAACTGGTCATCCATCTTATACCAAGCACACTTAATCCAAACATAAACTTACAGCAACAGCTTTGCTCCCTTGTAAGGCCCTCACAGGGCACTTCCTTCAGTGTAAAACTCTTCCTGGCTTCCAGCCTCAGGGTCTCTACCAAAGGTCTTTTCCGCCAATTTTCTGGGCAGCCATCAAGCCCCAAGGCAAGCCCTACTTGTTAAGCCTCGACTCTCTTTGGCGGGTCTTCTCAACTGAACCCTAGCTCAGCCTTATATGCTTGGTGCTTGTCATCTGGCGTGCAGCTTCCATTTATGCCCAGATGGGAGTGCTCAGGCCTTCCTGGGTTCTCGCATTGCTTGGCCAGGAAAGGAAGCATCCTTTCAAAGACTTTCTGGCCTTCATTTTGGGGCCTGGCCCTGCAAGAACTACCATTGCAACATGCTTAGCATACTGAATTATCAACAACTTAGTGGGACATAAAACTGGGTTTAAAGGTAAGTGTGGGCTGAAGAACTCTGCTGAAATGAGATGGATTTAAAATGGCCCCTGATTTTGGAATCAAGGGTAAGTTCTCCTCTTAACTTTTTAAAAATACATTTAAAAAAATAAATCAAATAAATAAATAAATAAACTTCAGCTCAACATGGATTGGGGGCAGCCAGTATTAAGGAGGAGACTTCCCCTTGTTGCTGGTCTGCTCCCCACTGGAATGTCTCAGAATCTAGAAGGGTGTGCTGTACATTTTCCATTCTCTCAACTGCTGGGCAAATTCAAATGCTGGCAGTGGAAGGAACAGAGCTCCCTCCTACACACAAGCACTATAAACTATTACTCCACTGAATGACAAAACCTACATGAAAGAGCTTACAGTCATAAGGTGCTTTCAGATGCCATGGAAAATATTAATTAATGTTCTCCATGGGTTGGAGATCTGTTCACCCAAGAATCAGCTTAAAGTGGTAGATTCATTCAGACTTTATGGAAGTTGCCACTCCACAGCAAAGCAACTGCAATCCTGAGGTGCTGCAATGGGGGCTTCCAAAGATGCCTGAAAACAACCCAAACAATACCTCCAAACAGTGTTACACATGTACGTTAACTGTCAATGGCCGCAATCCCAACAGGGATCCATATGGGTTTTGCATGGGGTCCACACAGCACAATGTACTTTCAATGGACAGGTGCGCGATTATATGCATGGGTTGCGCGTGAGGCGCATGGGGCATAAGATCAGCCCCACTGTAAAGATCCTGAACCAGTTGACTGACGGTACGGCTGGTAGCTCTTTTTATATAGAACTACCAGTCATTTTTCTTTTTTTAAAAATAAAATAATATTGTGATATTACATTGTAGAGTGTCAAAACTAGCAATCAGAGCTGTCAAAATATATTTACATAATGATGCACTGTGGGAAGTATAATTGTTGTGAAAGGATCGCTCATCTCAGTAGAGTAACAACACTCTTTCTAATCTTGGCTTCAATGTGGGTGTCTTAATCAGGTAGATACTCGTCCTGGGGGCTGACTATGGTAAGTTCCTTCTTGGTGCCTGATTCCAAAAGGGTCATCCAGGGAAATATCTTCATTGATTTTATTCAGGATAGTTGCATAATCAATGCCATTGACTTTCAAACCATCTAGAACATGACCAACTTAACATTTCATAGTAAAATTGATAAAGCTTGATAAAGTCGTGATTGTGGGAAGAGACAGAACATCAGCCAAACTCAGTAGAAATGAGGAGGGTTCAGGTCATCTTAGAAACTGACTCCAAGTTTGTTATGCAAAATGTTAATGAAGAATGACTGGGATTTGCAAGAGATGGAGGCAGGGTAATCAAGTGATATATTTTATTGGAACTTTTTCTGATGGTACTTGCCATCTGACTTCCAGTAAGCTACTTTAGGTGCTCACAGATGTGACAGTTGGCTGTTCCCTCACCCGTGGGTGAGAGAGAGCTACCTCCAACTGGGGCACCTCCATCAGCAGGAACAGAAATCCCTGCAGCATGCGGCAGCTGGGGAAAAAGGGTGGGGAATGTCCAAGCTGCAGCTGACACCTTGCCCCCCTTCCCGCCATGACGCACAGCCATGGATGCCAATAATGCTGGGCCAGGACAGGGCTGGGAACACATGTTCCCACCCAGTTCTGCCTACTCTGGTCCAGCTTGGTGGCTTCTGGGACCAGACTGTGGGCCCGCTTCATTCCGGGCCCACATTTCCAGGCCAGCGGCTACCCCCACTGGGGTTTGTACAGGGCCCACATCTAGCTGGCCTGGAACAAACGTACCACTGTGATGCTGGCCCCATCAGGCCAAAGTGGGCCCTACTGAGTCAGCATAACATTTGTAAACACCCTTTGTCTCTGTTGCTTTCATTTGGGACCAATATGGCAATCTCTCTGTAGACTAGTTGCTATTAAGGGAGTTAAATGTGTAAATTTGGTTAGAAATCCCCAACCAATGTGCTCTGAATAATTACCATTCTGCTTGGTGTTGTTTGACCAAGTAATCATTTATCTAGTTCTTCATAGTTGTACGATAATGATTTCTCTATGTGTGTTTCATATGCACCCAGGCCAATAATTGGTTCTTTGATGCAGCTGTCTTGAATTGTATTTACTATGTTTAACTTTTTGGCAGTGATTTCAGCTCTTTGCAGATGAACAGTAGGGAATCTGCATTCACTTTAGACATTAGTCAATCTACAGTTATTTTTAAAAAATGAACTGCTTTTCTGTTTTCTGAGCATTTCTGATTCTATCCTTTTCCTTTGTTTTCTAGCAAATTAGAAGCTAAAAAATATTGATTTTACAGTCTGAAATGTTTCTGCTCAATTGTTTTGCTAGGTGATGTATTGCCACCTACTGTAACAGGAGATAGGGAGACTGGCATATTTTGCTCCTGTATTTCACAAAACAAAGTGTTTTAGAGTTTGATGGAATCTAGTAATAACTCAGAAGGATGCATGCAGAAAACAAGTAGGTAGCTTTAGGTGGATAATGGGATTTCTTTTTCTGGAGTCTAATTTATAGGGGAGAGGTGAAGTGCATTTAAAATAAACTCATAACTACATTTGTTTCACCACAGATGAAACTCAGGATTGGTAGGGATGGGTGAACAGATCGCGGTTCGGGTTCGGTCGTTCGGTTCGGCTGCGTTTGGTTTGTCCGTTTGGTTTGTCCGTTTGGTTCGTCTGCGTTCGGTTCGTCCGTTCAGTTCGGCAGTTCGGTTAGTTTTCCAGGTTCGGGTTCGGCCGTTCAGTTTGGCCATTCAGCTGTTCGGTTCGGTCGTTCGGTTCGGCCGTTCGAGAAATGTTGTTATGGGTGGGTTTTGTTTTTTTATATGGTTTTTTTGGTTTTTTATTGGGTTTTTTATGGTTTTCTTTTGTTTTTTATTTGGTTTTTTTGTTTTTATATGGTTGTGGTTTTTTTTAATCTTAAATCTAATATTATATATATCTATCTACACTAAATCTAACTGCTATTAAATATTCTAAATGCTATGAACTAAATGGATTATCTAATAAGTACACAGGCCTACTCCTACAAACACTAAAACGAAATCACTAACGCTATCTCTATCACTAAGCTAGCTCCTACAACTACTATCCCTAACCTATCTATCTGTCTCTATATATCTATATCTCTATATCTCTATATATATGGAATGGGGGGGGAATCACAAACACAAGGTTTCAGTTTAAGGTTTAAGTTTCATTTCAGTACAAAACTGAAATGAAACTTAAAGCAATCTAATAATCCTACTCAACGCCTGCTGTTCAGGAACAGTTACTAGCTCAGAAGGTGTTGGGAAGGGGGGAGGCAGATAATTTCATTTCTTGCAAGCCTCTCCACCCCTGGTGCCTGAAAGTCTGCTCCTCAGTGACTAGTACTACCCCTCCCTGTCACCTTACAGTGAACCTTTTTTTGCCACCCCAACTCACCCGAACGTGATCCGAACTGACCGAACTGTTCGGTTATTTCACCTTTTGGATTGAGTTCGGTTCGGCCAGTTCGTGTTCGGAAGTTCGGTTCGGTCGTCCGAACAGGCTGAGTTCGGGCCGAACTCCGAACTTCCGAACCGCGTTCGCCCATCCCTAAGGATTGGATTATACTAGGCTGCTAAGGGTGAAATAAATGTTACATGGTTATAAATTAGGGTTGGAATGTGGGCTTCAGAAAGCTTTGAAATTTGCCGAAGATTAAGGTATTCGGTTCTGAAAGTCCAAAGTTTGAAGTTCTGACGACCAAGGCCATTCTTCAGAAAATGTTGGAAAAGTTCAGAAGATGCTGTGTACATGGAGGGCTGGTCGACAGCTGAGCTTCTTCTGGAAATGAAACTTAGTGTCATATTTGGTAGGAGGGGGAAGGGTATGGGAGGGGACAGTTGAGTTTGGTGGGATTTATTTCTCCATTCATTTGCACACTGTTTTGTGGGGTTGTGTGTGTTGTCTAGGCTGTGGCATGGCACATCAGAGCCTAATTATAAGGTGTAACTTCTACTGTTCTGCCAGTTGCTTGGCACCATGAGGCCATGCTGGGATCTCTCTGCCTGGCTCCACTTTCCCTTTCCTGGTCGAAGTTACCAGTGTCACAGTGCCAACGCCATGCCAAGAGGGTGCCCCTGGGGGGACTGGGGCAGTGTGACTGTCTGGTTCCTTAATTTTGTGAAATTTTGTGGCACCAAATAGTTCAAAAGGTCCCCGAAGTTTTCTGAAGTTTTCCAAGGTCCAGAATTCTGAGTCCAAATTCCAAAACTTCAGAAACAGCACCGAAGGGCTGCTGAGTACTTGGACCAATTATCAGAAGGATCTTCAGATGTCAGTAATGATAAAAAACTAATGGAGAAGAGTTTAAAGCTAATTAGGAAGATTTTTTGAATCAGAACAACAGTTGGACAGTGGAATAGATTACCTTGAAGGCTGGTTGTGGACTTACTTCAAGTCTTTAGAAGATAGGTTAGAGGAATATATCTCAGGGATATGATCCTGATGGGACAGAGAGGTGGACTAGGTAATTTTTAAGATACCTTCCTCCCCTATGATTGCATGAATCTGTTCTAGGTGATTCTGAAAATTTGGTGGATCTCAAATTAGAACCCATTTTCCCCCTCAAGGTGATTCCAAGTTATACATATATACACATATTTTTCTTGTCAATGTGGACCATTGTGGGTCTTAGGGCAGCATGCTAGACTTGGGACTGGGACTCCTTATTTGAAATTCTGGTCTTGTTTGATGGCCTTGGGCACATCACTTCTTTCAAGATCAGCTCCCACCTGCTTAACGCGCCCCTACCTACTTTGCCGGGCAAGGTATTCTGCCCACTTTGCTCTTCTGTTGTGGTGGGAGCTGAGAGGTGATTTGATTAGTGGGTTAACTTGACTGCCTTGTTGCTCATAGAAGCCTGTATGTTAGACCTGACTTGGCTGTGCAGGGATGAAGACCAGGAAGCATGCAGGAATGGAGGCTGTTAACGCTACCAACTCTCTTAATGTCTTTGTGAGACAGCGGAAAATGGTCGAATTTGCCTCTGCACGCCAAATCTTCATCAAGGGTAGGGCACCAAAGTCTCCTGATGTTATGACTGCTCCGCGGGTTCACCCCGATGGGGAGCCTGTGGCTTCGACATCTAGCCTAGGTTCCTCTCAAGGTGTGGGCTGCCCCGCTATTTTTGATTTCCCTGCTCCCTCCAGCGGATAGGCTTTCACGCTAGAAACTCAAGGGGCAGAGGCTTTTCCTGTCGGGGCTGGGGTTTGTAATATTGTGGGTCAACTGGTTACTGATATGAACCAGCTGAAGGACAGAGGGAACAGTGGCTCCAGGTTTTCAAATTCATGCAGGAATTTAGGGGGGCAAAAGAGAGCAGGACTTATTTAACATCACAGGGCATAAAACCCCCATTGCCCAGGCTGAGGTTAGCCCTTCAATTCAGACTGGCCATTTGGATACCAGGGTGGGGGAATTAGGATCAGTGAGGGATGTAAGTAGAGAGAATAGAACATTTAATAGGCCATGTCTGACATCTAAGGAGTATAGGGAGATGAGAGGGTCGCCACCGCCTCTGGCTAGGCTTAGGCTGGTATCCAATGAGTTTTCTTTTTCAATTAGGCCCTTACCTAATGGACATTGCCCTAGTTGGAGAAGGGAGAGATAAGGCACCATCTCTCCACCATCTTGGGTTCTCCAATTCCAATGAGGCATATTGGATGCGGCTGAGCAGACTGAAGCTCAACCCAGATAAGATGGAGGTGATGGTGGTGGGGAGGGCGAAGGGGGTGGTGGCCCCCCTAGTTGGGGGGGTTTGCCCTCCTGTAGCTCAGCAGGTCCGGAGTCTTGGGGTCATATTGGACGCAGACCTGCGTCTGGAGCGGCAGGTGGAGGCAGTCGCTAAGGCTGCCTTCCGCCAACTTTATCTGGTACGTAGGCTGCGTCCGTATGTCTCTGGCCCGGACCTGGCCTCCCTCATCCATGCCTTTGTCATCTCGAGACTCAACTACTGCAACGCGCTCTACGTGGGGCTTCCCTTGTTCTTGGCTCGGAGGCTGCAGCTGGTGCAGAATGCGGCGGCTCGTCTTTTGACGGGGACGGGTCGCCGGGAGCACATTACACCGGTGCTCCGAGCGCTGCACTGGCTGCCGATAGTGTGCCGGGCCAAGTTCAAGGTCCTAGTGATGATCTATAAAGCCCTATACGGTCTTGGCCCCTCATACCTTAGGGACCGCCTCGCCCTTCGCGCCCCGGAACGGCTCCTGCGGTCTGCCGGGGGTGCCCTCCTGGAGGTCCCCCGTGTTAAGCGGGGGGCCACGATGGAGCGAGCATTCTCGGTGGTAGGACCGCGGCTGTGGAACTCCCTTCCGGAGGAAGCTCGCCTGGCCCCAAGCCTTTTAACATTTCGGCGGAACTGTAAGACCTGGCTGTTTGCCCAGGCCTTTGGGAGGGAGGGTGGGGAGGGATGATTTTAATCCCCCGCCCATTTATTTATTTGTTTTTCTAGCCCTGTTTTATATGATGTGTTTTAGATTATGTATTTTATATTTATATTTTAAAGTGAATTTTAATATTTTATTATTGTTGTTAGCCGCCCCGAGCTGCATTGCAGGAGGGGGCGGGATATAAATCTGTAAAATAAATAAAATAAAATAAATATTGGGCCGGACCAGCTAGTCTCCTCAAGGAGTCTATGCCAGCGTGTGATTGTGCGGTTCCGTAATGATGGGCTTATATACTCTCTGTTTCTCCATATCCCCCTTTTTTCACATGGGGGTGCAGCTGGGTGAGGTGTTGGAGTACAGCAGCTGCCAGGAGGCCAGCCAGGCAGACAGTGAGCCTTGTGATATGGGGTGGGAGGACGCTCATCATGGCGATGTGGACCTAGGGGAGGCGGAGGTTATCAAAGCTACCCAGGTTCCCACACCGGAAAGTGGCAGGCTGCCCTCTAGGCTTCTAGATACTGCCATGGCCTTGCATTCTTCTTTACCCCAGTGGAGGAGGGGCCCCAGTCTAGCGGAGGTGGCTGTGGTTAAGTCTGCTAAGGGTTTGGTGGTGCCCACCAAGGAAATAGGATCACTGGTCCAGGAAGCTAGTGGCAGCTTTCTTTTCAACTCCCAAGAGCCAGGAGGGTCCTTGGTGGTCTCCGCTGCTGTGTCCCGGTTGGGTGCTTGCAGTAGTAGGGGGCCCCCTTCTGGGGAGGTGGGTCAGCTGGCAGCTGATGGTCTTGTAGTTAGAGAGGGGATTCTAGCATCTGGGTTGGATGGCACATCCCTGGATGGGACTTTACAGGAGGGGGGGACTCCTTTAACTCAGCAAGTGCAAGGTGGCATGCTGACGATCCCTTCTGGACCCTTGGTCAGCCTGCTCTGTGACATTCACAGAGGTGGGTAGATGCTATTTCCGTTTGCTCTTGGAATGTCTAAGGATGGGCTTCTCACAAGAATCATAGGGAGTTTGCTGCTTTTCTTGCCCAGCATCAAGTTCTTCTTCTCCAGGAGACATGGGCCGTGGACAATGTCTCTCTCGATCAGTTTACAGCTGTCTGTCTACATGCAGTTCCTGCTGGGGCTAGGGTGAGGGCCAGTGGAGGCCTGACCTGTCTAATTGCTGATAGTGCCGGCCTGAGCTGGTCAAAGAGATTAGGTTCCCCCCTTTCTTGTTAGGAGTGGTCCTGAGTTGTGGGTTCCAGTATTTTGTTTTTCTCAATGTTTATATCCCCCCAGCTAATGCAGGCACTTACAACAGCAATGTATGAGATAAACTGGAAAGTGCTGTAGGTGAGGTGCTGGCAGATCATCCTAAGACCCTTTCCATTGTCATGGGTGATTTAAACGCAAGGATTGGGCCTGATGATGCTGTTTTATCCTCGTTTATGGATGGCCAACCCTATAGGTGGGGTGCAACCTTGGCGAATACCAGGGTTTCTAAAGATCAGGTTTGTAATGCTTCGGGCATTTGTTTTGCCAGATTAGTGACTGGCTTAAACCTGCGTTTTCTAAATGGGAGAGGTTATCAAGATGTAAATGGGGAATTTACCTTTTTAGGCCATCAGGGCTGCAGCATGATTTATTATGCATTGGTGACAAATGAAGGGCGTAGTTTTGTGATCAACTTTGAGATAGCAGCTTCTCTACAATCACATCATTTACCACTGGTTCTGGAGTTGGATGTGGCGGGGGAAGTGGACAACTAGGAGGAGGTAGAATCGGTAGTTGGGAACCCCACTTTCCATAAATATCCTAGGTGGAGTGAGAGTACAGCCCAAGTATGGAACACGTTACTAGAGTCTGATTTTTCTGAGAATGCAAGGGCACAGATATTAGATGGGGGCATGGAAGCTGTGGCAGCTTATGAAGAATTTAGCTCCTTTTTGGAGCAGCGCCTGTCGGCTGCAGCTAAGAACAACAGGGTGCGATCTGCCACTTTTCAAGGGTGGTTTGATGCTGATTGCTAGCAGGCAAGGGGAAGACTTAAAGATATTTATATGGAATATCGTGCAGGGACCCAAGTGTGTCTCCCGGCTGTGTATTTCCAGCAGAAACGGCTGTATAAGGACCTAGTCAGGAAAAAGAAGATAGCTTATTCAAACTTCAGGTGGCAGGAACTACTTAAAGATAGTAATGCTAAAGACTCCAAGTTATTTTGGCGCTTAGTCAATAAGGCTGTGGTGGGCCCACGATCTGGGGGGGTCTTTGTCTATAATGCTAGTGGGATGGACAGAGTTTATTAGTGCTACCCAGAGGGATTTGTCTGATGGAGTAATGGAGGATCAGGGCAGTTGTGGGCTTAGAGAGTTGGATGCTGCTGACTGGATACCAGTTACTGAACTGGAGGTTCATGAAATTGTAGAATCCTTTAGGAAGGGTAAAGCCCCGGGCCCAGACTTTATCCAGGTTGAGGCTATCCTTGGGAGGGCCGGTTGGTGGATTCCTGTATTAGCAAAATTATTTTTGGGTTCAGGAACTGTTCCAAGCGGGTGGACCCGGGCCCTTGTTGTGCCTATCTATAAAAAAGGGGTGAGAACTGACTCAGCTAATTATAGGCAGATAAGCCTTGTAAGTATAGTTAGCAAAATTTACGCTAAATACTTGCTTATAAGACTTACAAATTGGATAAATGAGAACTGAGTCCTGTATCTAGAACAGGACAGGGTTCAAAAAAATAGATCTACAATTGATCACTGCCTGGTGCTCCTGCACCTAATTGAGAAATATCATTCTACCAATGGGAAACTGTATGCCGCCTTTTTAGATCTTAAGGAGGCATTCGATTCGGTCTGTAGATCCCTTTTATGGGATAAACTGACTGTTTTGGGGATTGATAGTAGGTTTTGTTGCCTAATGCAGGCCTTATACTGGGACACCACGGTGGCAATCAAGATGGGCCAGGAGGGTCGATTATCATCTGATGTAGTAGTTGAGTGGGGGGTTAGACAGGGTTGCGTTTTGGTGCCAACCCTGTTTAACCTTTTTATTAATGATGTTATCCCAGTTATGCAGCAGAAAAATTTCTTCCCACCCAAGTTGGCTTCTAAGTCCATTGGCGCCTTATTTTATGCTGATGACCTGGTCCTCCTGTCCCAGACAAGGGTGGGACTCCTGAGACAGTTGGCTGCCTTTAAAGATTATTGTACAGACAACCATCTGAACATTAATTATGCCAAATCGAATGTCCTTGTGTTTACTGGGGCTAGGCGGACACTTGGGTGGCCCATAGGTGAGATGCATCTTCAACAGCAAAAGTCCTATAGATATCTGGGACTCCTTTTTTCCAAAACTGGCTGCTGGAAAGAACATATTGGGAAGGCAGAAATAACGGCAAGAAGCCACTTGCAAGCCATATTGCGATTTTTTACTGGCAGGAGGAATATTAATGCTGCAGTTAAGGTCTTTGAGACCAAGGTCAGAACTTCCTTTTTATATGGGGCAGAGCTCTGGGCCCCCTTGTCTAATAAGGATTTAAACTTAGTACAGTCAACTTTCTTGAGACAACTGTTGAAAGTATCTAATGGCTCCCCTGCTGCTGCTATAAGGTTAGAGACCGGGCTATGCGGGTGGGCAGCCGTGGCCTGGGAGCGAGTGTCCTTGGATTGGTTGAAGAAATCTAGGACCTCCCTGGATAGTTTGGTTAGCCTTGTTTTTCAGGATTCCTTTGTCAATTCTTGGCATAAGTCTGTACTAAAGCATGTTGCCCATCTTGGGTTCTCAGAAGCCTATTTGGGGGCTAAGAAGTATGCTGCAGCTAGGAGGGAGATTTCGACTAGATCCAGGGATATAAACTACCAGGAGGAATTGACAGCAGTTGCCAATTCACCACATATGAAGGATTACGGTGCAGTGGGTCCCCAGTTGGGATGTATGGCCCAGTATTTGTTAACTACTGCTACTTTTAGGGAGAAATTTTTGTTTCTCTGCGCTAGGTTGAACGCTTTACCGACTAGTGTTCTATCGGGATGTTTTCAAGGGATCCCCTATGGGGAACGATTATGCCCCTTTGACCATCAGGTTACAAAGTCTATCCACCATATTTTATTTGAATGCAGACTTTATGATACTCCATGTTCACAATACTTGCAGTCATTTATTGATAGCCACCCCGGGGAATCTGGTAGGTTTTCTGGAATTTGTGACTTTGTGGGATGCCCACCTGGAAGTTACTGTTAGTTTTTTGAGGTTTCTGTTGAGGGTATTCGACCTGAGGGATACATTTCTGCAATTTAAGCCCCTGGTTGGTGTATGCCTTGGAGAATCTGTTATTTAATTTTGTTTAAATGTATGATTGGTAAAGTAGGGAATAGAAATTTCAGTTACTTAAGGTTCCCCGCTTTAACTCCCACTGTCTGGGAGTAGGGGGGGCGAGTTGTTGAATTATGTGTATGTCGTTTTATATGCGTGTTTGTGTATTTTGTGTCCTTTTGTATTTGAACAATGGCCAATGGTCACGTTTTAATAAATAATTTGATTTGAGATCAGCTCCCTGTCTGTCTGTAAAATGATGTTGCAGACACAGGCCTATCCAGCTTGTTGGTCTGTATTTGACAGACCATGATGAGGAGGGAAACTAGCAGGTTTAAAAATCCACTTTTAGAAAGGTCCCGTGGGGAGAGTTTAGATGCACCAGATGTTGCCTGGCCACCATTAGAACAGCAGCTCATGCATTATTTTTAAAACTGGATTTTTCAAACCCTGATATCAAGGGTTCTAATGGTGGTTGGGTGATTCCAGTGTGTCTAAATGCTCCTTGCACGACTTTTCTAAAAGCATATTTTTAAACCTGCTAGATTCCCTGCTTGTCGCTCGCACGTCTAAAAACGGCCTATGCTATTTTAATAGCCCCAAGTCCCATAACTGCAACTCCCCATTTCTTCAAACTATAGAGACAGATGGATTCTAATTATGGAAAATCAGACGTGTATTAGGATCAAAGATCTATGAGTTTGCACACTACTGACTCCTGAACAGAGCTCTTGCTACCAAGGAAGGGAAGGAGGGCTCTACTTTCCACTATGGCAATCCTTACGTACTTATCGTAAATAGGTATTAGCAAATGTTGTCATTACTATAATTATTAATATTATAATTGTATACCTGGCACTGTACAATCATCAATTATAGACAGATTCCTGCTCTGGAGAATTTACAATCTAGGAGAGACAAGGAAGGGGAGACAAAGGAGAGGAGGGCACAGGGAGAAACAGGAATATGTTCACAAAGTTTAGAAGTTGCAGATACATGGCTTAGTTAAAGGGGAAAGGGGTACTGCAAATGAATTAGTGAGTCTCAATCTCAATCAATCTTTAGTTATTTGCCATAACTGAAAAGTTATTGGCAATATATAAAACAAATGTCACATTGACCAGCAATTGCATACAAAACATAAATATTTACAAAGAGTAAAAAACTTTTAAACATTCACCAAATAGTTTATAGTCCACCATTATAAATTTGAGCCGGCTGCAACCGGTCGTATCAAAAACTTCGAGAAGCATACTTGAAAAGGTCTATTATACCCTCCTCATTCCTTATTCCTCTCCCAAATTCCTCGGGCGTCTCTCATACATAACTAAATTACCAAAAATGGCCACAGACAGGGTTAATTCAGAGGCCCTATGGTCCAGACATAATTTGTAAGGTTCGACAAAAGGGAACCTTGCCTGAGTTTGCCCAAACACTGAAAGGAGCTTGCCCCTAAGCCTTGCAAATTTAGGGCGAACAAAAAGTATGTGATTGACCACGTCCAGTTCTTGCATAGAACATGACAAGCATCTCCTTTCTTGGAATGGCACTCCCATATATCACCCCTCCAATATAGCTGAGGGGAAAACTCCACAACGAAGGCGTGTAAAAGCTCGTCTTAAAGAGAATTTGGACCAGGCTATCAAATAGTTTGTTTGCCATAGGGGTCTTGTGGGAGGCTTATATAGAGGGTTTACCCTCTGTAATTGAAGCTTGTCGGTATCAATTTGGAATTGTTGGTCAACAATCCTCTGCTTTGCCAGTATCATAGCGTGTTTAGATCCCAAGGAAAATAACTGTCCTGGGAAAAAGCCAAGCCTCCCGATAATAGCCTCCATATGTCCCAGCCAGGGGAGCAGCAGTCCCTCATCTCTAGCACTACCCAAGAGGGAGCCATCCCCCTGGGGTAGAAATACAACCTTCATCCAAAAACAAATAAGATCTTGGAGTGCAGAGACCCTGATAGGAAGACAGCACATTTCTGCTCGCAAGAATACCTGCGGCGTTCCTTGGGGCACCCCCAGAATAGCCCTTAAGAACCCATTTTGGACCATTTCCAGCTGGTCAAAAAAATCCAAGCCCTATACGGGGAGAGCGTATAATAGCTGGGTTATTACTGTCGCTTGAAATAACTGAAGCGCCGGCAGTATCAGCTGACCCTCTTTACCAAAATAGAACCCCAAAATTACCCTCGCTGTCTGCAATGCCTGGTTCTTAGCCGCAAGCCAATGATCCCGCCAATGAGGAGAGTTGGAAAAGGTCACTCCCAGGTATTGAAACTTATCAACCTGGGAGATCTGATGGCCCTCAATCTGCCACCTGTGAGTCTCCTTATGCTTCCTTCGGCCAATAATCAGAACCTTCGTCTTCTCATAATTGATAATGAGTCCCTCATTGAGGCAGTACTTCTCCATCTTCTGCATTGCCCAGCGGAGGCCCACTAGTGAACGAGACAACAGGGCAATGTCATCGGAATAGAGCAAGGCTACCACTTTTCTATTCCTGATCTGCAGGGGTGGGTATCAACCTCAGATAGAAAAGGGGGGAGATCATTAAAAAAAATGTTAAAGAGAGCGGGCACCAAAAGGCAACCCTGTCTCACCCCCCATCCACCCTTACTTCCCATGTCAGAGCTCCCACCCTGTTAAATTTGACCTGCAAAGTATTATTCTCATGGAGTCGCCTCCGCAAAAAAAGAAGTCTCGGCTCCATCTGCAGCGAACATAACTTTGCCCACAACCAGCTCCTGCTGATGGAGTCGAACACCATCCTCAAGTCAATGAAGCACAGGTAAACCTTCAAACCCTGGCCAAGTATCTTCCCCACTAAATGAGCAAGGACCAAAGCATGGTCCACCATTGAGCGAGCCTTCTGAAACCCAGCTTACTCGGGCATAATAACTTTGTTTCCCGCCAACCAGCCCTGGAGCCTCATCAATAGGAACCTTGAATAAAGTTTGCCTAAGATGCTAAGAAGGCTAATGGGATGGTAGTTCCCTGGGTCCCTAGGGTTGCCTTTATAAATATGGGAACCACAATGCTGTTGTTCCATGATCTAGGAATCATTCCTGTGGCATTGATATGAGTAAAGACCGGGGCTAACAGACCGGCCCACCAATCCGGCGCCTCCTTCAAATGTTTCACAGTTATTTGGTCAGCTCCAGGAGCCTTCCCACTTTTACACTGGGAGATCAAATCCTTAATCTCTTCCTCAGAGACTGGCACCTAGTGCGGAAAAGAATCAGAATCCTCAACAGAGGGGCTAGAAAAGGATAAGGAGATGCCGAGAAAATAACCTCGTAAAATCTCTCCCATACCTCTGGTGGTAGTACTACTGGGACCGTAACGTCGCCCCCCCAATATCATCTGGTGAATACAACCCCAAAATTGGGTTGAATTCACACTCTTTGCCACCTTTTCCAACAGTGCCCACTGCTGTTTCTGAAAGACCAGACGCTTTGAAAAAATCAAGTGTCGATATCGTGCTCGCATTTCCAGGAAAACTGTTTTACTAGTCCCAGAAGGATATCGCTTCAGTTGGCATGCAATCTGTCTGAGAGATGAACGTAAGGTATGACATTATCTATCAAACCAGGCCCCAAAATTTCTGGCATCAGGAGGAGAAAAGGAGTTCCCAAAGATCAAAGATGACCTGAGTAGATCAACAACCTGGTCAAGGCCCTCCTGGGCATCCACGGCTCCAGATTTAATTAAATGGCATAACTGCTCCATATTAGGGTCCCTCAAGAGTACCAAAAAGGGCTGTGCAATTCTAACTGTCCAGCGAGTTCTTCTATATTCTATCTTCCGGGTCAAAGGGAGACTCACCCCCTCCACCAAGGGGGAAACCAACTGACCTTGGGGGTCCCTCCAAGTTAATTGCAATGGAAAGTGGGCTGTTTCAGCACTGGGGAGGACAACCAAATTTAGTGTCCTTGGGAAAAACGAAATTGAGACCAAAAAGAAATCAATAGTGCTAGAACCCTGGTGTGAATGGAATGTGTAACATCCATCCTAATCACCCTCCAACCTATCAGTACCAGCTCTTCCACTAGCAACTTCATATACCTATCATTTGCATTGGTTGCTTTGTCCTGTGCACTACGGGGAGGAACCAGGGTGGGACATAGGGAACTCCCCCCATCTCTAGGACCCTGCCACTCCCCCAATCTTGAGTTAAAGTCCCCCCCCAAATAAGAAAGGCCATCGGGTACAGCTTCCATGCATTTTTAACTCTACAGATAATTTCTTCCCAAATATCTACACAAAAAAAGGAAAAAGCAAAGGGGGGAATGTAAATGTTATCTATCAGTAATTCAGTAGCTGAGGGGAATGTGCAATGAAAAAGAGCAAAATAAGATTGGTAACTATTTATTAACTTTATCACCACATTAGATGAATTTGAAAACACAAAATCCAACCCACCACTCGGTCGGTCAGACACCATAGATGGAGTAGCCCCTACAGAAATAACAGTAAACCCCACCAGCTTAATGTTGTCCAAGGCCCAGGTTTCCTGCAAGAGACAAAAATCCCAAGATCTCAACATTTGGGTAAATTCTATATCCTGGCAGTGGACCCTCCAGCCAGAAATTTTCCAGGATGCCATTTTAAAAACAGGAGACTGTGGTTGTCATAAAGCAGCACCCATACTAAAAGACCCCAGAACCCGACCCACAGGATTACTTAGATCTAATACCCCAACCCCCAGATCTACCCTCGGTGGGAGGGCACCCAGTGGGTTTGGGGGATCCTCCACCAGGGACACCAAGCACCTGGGGACTGGTAAAGACAGGCCTGAGCGAGCAAGCTCTTCTGGCCTTTCCAAAACCCACAAACTAACTTTCAATTGGGGCCTGGGGGATGAAACATTAAGTACCTCCCTCCCTACTCCAACCGCAGGGGGAGGGTGAGACACCATCTCCTGGTCTAATATTTTACTACACTGTCCGGGGAAACCCTCACCTTTATTCCCAAGGGAATTATCATCCTTTGGACCATTTGGGGGGAAAACGTGCAGCCCGGAAGCCAAGGGCAAAGAACCATCAAGTTCAGTTTCTCATGGATTTGATGAACTTGGGTACACATAAACCGAATAGAGTCAGCAGTCAGCGCAACGTGGTTAGTAAGAAACTCAGTTAAGGAGGCATTCCCCTGATGTAAGCAATGCCCTTCCTGGAGCTGGGAGAGAGGGAAACTCCCTAAACAGGAGGTAACCGGAGTGGAGTGGTGCGAGGAGGAGGCAATCTTACCATGAGTCTCACAGGAAATTGATTGGCAAAAGGAAGCCTCTGATATCATGTCCTGGGGTATAGGTGCTCTAACAACAGGCCTTGGCAGATCTGGAATCATATGAGAAAAAAAGTACTCCAAGCGGCGTTGTTTCGTCTGTTTTGGGGCTGCAGGAGACCCAGCCGGTGGCTCTGGATGTAACCTTTTGTTGATAGACATGGTAATAGAACAGCAAGGGCAAGATGAGCAGGGCTTGATTGTTCCTCTCTGCTCTCTGGCCGGCACCTAAGGCCACGCGCACGAGGGCACGCCCTTGCATGCACAACCCTTAGGCGCGCTGCCCGGGCGCGCGCCTCCAGTGCCGTGTCCAGCAGGTGAGCTCCTTTAAAGCCCCGGCACTGGCTCTAACTCTGCCCCTCGCTGCTCCTGCTGGGCTCAATGTTGTAAGCTGTCACAAATGGGCAGCGGCCCCATGCGCCAGATGCCGCCTCCAGCAGGTGAGCTCCTTTGAAGCCCCGGCACTGGCTCTAACTCTGCCCCTCACTGATCCCGCTGGGCTCGATGTTTCAGTTTTGTACCACTCCCTGTCCTGTTCGTATCCCCCCATCACCCTCTCTCTCTCTCTCACACACACACACACACACACACACACACACACACACAGATCTATCTATCTATCTATCTATCTATCTATCTATCTATCTAGATAGATAGATAGATAGATAGATAGATAGATAGATAGATAGATAGATAGATCTATCTACACACAGATAGATCTATCTGTGTGTGTGTGTGTGTGTGTGTGTGTGTGTGTGTGTGTGTGTGAGAGAGTGATGGGGGGATACGAACAGGACAGGGAGTGGTACAAAACTGAAATGAAACCTAAATGAAGGATTGGGGGGAGGGAAGATGATTGAACACAGGGAACACAGGGAGGGGTAAAAACTAAAAATAACTCCTATATCTATCTAATCTAAGTTAAATCAATGAAGCAAGGTAGGTAAATATGTGGGAATAGGTGAATAGGAGGAGGATGGCAATGGATTCCTACATCTATCTATCTATCTATCTATCTATCTATCCCTGTCCTGTTTGTGTCCCCCCATCACACACACACACACACACACACACACACACACACACACACACATCTATCTAGATAGATAGATAGATAGATAGATAGATAGATGTAGAGATTAGCTTAGAGATAAAGATAGAGATTGGTTTTAGTGATTTAGTTTCAATATTCAGTGTGTTTGTAGGACTAGGCCTTTGTAGAAAATAGATAATCCATTTAGTTCCATAGCATTTAGAATAGTTAATATCAGTTAGACTTAGTTTAGATATATATAATATTAGATAAAAATTTGAATTAAAAAATAAAATATAAAATCTTTGTTTGCTGTATTATTTTTGCAGGACAAATGGAGAAGGGAAGGAGAGGCCAGTCTGCTGCCCATAGGGAGGCAATGGGACATGTGCCAGAGGTGGAAAGGGCTGTGTCAGTGGTGTGGAAGCATGCAGCAGCAGCAGCCAGAGCCCATCACCATGCCCCAAGCTATGCAGGCCTGATTTTGGGCCACAGGCTACTGAGGCTCCCAAAACTAGTGGCACTAGGGGGGTGGTTAGGCATCGCCTCCTGGCAGAATCCTCCACTGCCATATGCAGCACTGCAATGCCTGCAGTGCAGGAGGCTGAGGCTGTCTCATCTGTGGCTACAGGTCCTTCAGGGACCTAAGTTCCTAAGGGGTCACCATTGTCTTCCATTGTAGAGGTGATCCCCCTCAGAACTCTAAGTCTGGTGGATTCCACCCCGATTGCTAGAGGCAGGACCCGATCTCCAGGCAATGGCAGCAGGGAGTGGAGCAGCAGCAGCAGCAGCAGCAGCAGCAGAATCAGCAGCAGCAGCAAAAGCAGAAGCAGAGGCAGAAGCAGAAGCAGTATAGGGGCAGAGAGAGAGTGCTGCTCAGAATGGCAGCAGCAGCATGGTGGGCAGTCCATCTGGCTCAGGGGCCAAGTGCTCCCCTTCGTGGGGGGACATGCCTAAGCGATGGGTGAACAGATATCAGTTCAAGTTCAGCCGTTTGGTTCAGTCCGGTACGACCGTTCGGTTTTCCCATTCGGTTCGGCCATTTTGGTTCATTTGCCACATTCAGTTTTGGCCATTTGGTTTGGTCCTGTTCAGTTTGGGCATTCGGGAAAAGACTCCCTGTGCGAGGAATGATGGCCCCGGACCCATGACGGTGGGTCCTGGGGCTAGAGTAGCAGCTTCTAGGTATTGGCCACAGCCCTCCCTGCCAGTAACCTGGTCCCAGAACCCTGATTCAGGGTCCTGGGGATGAAGTGTCTGTTTCTTGATGCGGTGGAATGACATCGTCTCCGTGTGAGGAATGATGGCACCAGACCCATGATGGAGGGTCCTGGGGATAGAGTGGCAGCTTCTAGGTATTGGTCACAGCCCTCCCTGCCAGTAACTTGGCCCCAGAACCCTGACGGTGGGTTCTGGGGATGGAGTGGCTGTTTCTTGATGCGGTAGAAAGACATCACCTCTGTGTGAGGAATGATGGTCCTAAACCTATGACAGTGGATTCTGGGGCTAGAGTGGCAGCTTCTGGATATTGGCCACAGTCCTCCCTGCCTGTAACTTGGCCCCAGAACCCTGGCTGTGGGTCCTGTGGCTGGAGTGGCTGTTTCTTGATGCGGTAGAAAGACATCACCTCTGTGCGAGGAATGATGGCCCCAGACCAATCATGATTGGTCCTGGGGCTAGAGTGGCAGCTTCTAGATACATATTGGCCACAGCCCTCCCTGCATGTAGCTTGGCCCCAGAACCCTGATGGTGGGTCCTGGGGGTGGAGTAGCTGTTTCTTGGTCCATTGGAATGACATCGCCTCTGTGCGAGGAATGATGGCCCCAGACCCATGATGTTGAGTCTTGGGGATAGAGTGCAGCTTCTAGATACATATTGGCCACAGCCCTCCCTGCCAGTAACTTGGCCCCAGAACCCCAATGGCAGATCCTGGGGCTGGAGTGGCTGTTACTTGGTGTGTTGGAATGACATCACCTCTGTGCGAGGAATGATGGCCCCAGACCCATGACGGTGGATCCTAGGGCTAGACTGGCATCTACTAGATACATATTGGCCACAGCCATCCCTGCCAGTAACATGGGCCCCAGAACCCTGACAGTGACTCCTGGGGCTGGAGTGGCTGTTTCTTTCTATCTATCTATCTATCTATCTATCTATCTATCTATCTATCTATCTATCTATACACTAAATCTAACTGCTATTAACTATTCTAAAACCTATTGAACTAAATGGAATATCCTAATAATTATCTACAAAGGCCTTGTCCTACAAACACACTGTATCTCTATCTATCTCTGTAACTAAGATAACTACTGTGTATATATATCTAGTAACTGTCTATCTAATAACGATCTATCTATATATACAGTATTACACAGGGGGAAACACAAAGAACACAGGGAGGGGTAAAAAACTGAAATGTAAATCAATCTAATAATATTCCTATTTTAAATAAATCCAAATCTTAAAACAGCAGAAGGGAATCAGGAATGGAATAAGAGGGAGAGGGAAAAGGATTCAATGGAGGTGGGAGGGAGGAAGGAAGATTGAACACAGGGAACACAGGGAGGGGTAAAAACACAAAATTACACCTAAATCTATCTAATATAATCTAAATAAATGATAATATTTAGGTAAATGGGTTGGATGGGTGAAATAGGAGGAAGATGGCAATGGATTAGGAATAAGAAGGGAAATAAACTGCTGGGAGAGAGGGAGCCTTCTGAAATGCCCGCTGTTCAGGAACAGTGACTAGCTCAGAAGGTGTTGGGAAGGGGGGAGGCAATCAGTTTTGTTTCTTGCTGCGCCCACCTCACCACAAGCCCCATTGGCTCAGTGCAGCCTAGCCTGTGGTCAATCGCAGACTGCGAAGCCAGTGGTCTGAGGTGAAAAGGGATGGTGATTGGGCTGGCTGGCTGCTACTCCAAGCCTCTCCACCCCTGGTGCCTGGAAGTCTGCTCCTCAGCTGACTTCCCCTCCCTGTCACGTTTTACCTTCCAGTGACACGTTTTTGCAACCTGAACTCACCCGAACGCTATCCGAACTGACCGAACCGTTCGGTCATTTTGACGTTCGGAATTGAGTTCGGTTCGGTCAGTTCGGGTTTGGATTCAGGTTCGGCTTTGGTCATCCGAACAGGCTAGGTTCGGGCCAAACTCCAAACTTCCGTACCGCGTTCACCCATCCCTAATGTCTGAGACTGGGGAGAGCGAGGCAGACAGCAGTTCTGTGGAGGAGGTATCTGCCGGTGCTGAGGCCATGGCTGTCGCTCCATGAGCTGTGTCGCCACCATGTCCTGCCCTAGCTCCCTGCAGTGAGTCACCCGGTGTGGGCCAGAAGGCAGGAGGTGGCAAAAAACATCTGTCTGGGAGCATTTTAAGTTTGTGCGGGTGGACGATCCCAGGGAGGTGCAATGCAGTTTGTGCCAGAAGGTGGTGAAGTGTGGGCCGATGCTCACCAACCTTGGCACAACTGCCATGGCGAGGCACCTCAAATCACGTCACAGTGCTGTGCTGCTAAGGGGGCAGGCATGGGCAGTGGACACCAGCAGGTTCCTGACCCCAGCGTCCGGTCGCACGCCTCCATCAGTGGGCAAGCATCCTGCTCCAAAAGCTGCCTCTAGCAGCAGGAGCACTAGTATTCCTACTAGGGGGGAAGAACAGCAGCAGCAGCCTCACCAGCAGCGTCAGAGCACCATGGAGGAGCTGGGGTGGGGGCAGTTGCTAAGTCAGTTGGCAGCTGCAGGACGCGGAGGGCGGTGTGGCTTTCAGAAGAAAGCCACGTGCCTATTGGGGGAAATGATCACTGTAGATGGGCAGCCCTTCTCCATGGTGGGGGAGATTGGGTTTAAGCGCCTGATTGGATTCGTGGCCCCCCAGTTTCAGCTGCTGTCCCACACCACCCTGAGTGGGCAGGTAGTACCAACCCTGTACCAGGCTCTAAAGGAGCGGATGATGGAGCAGCTGGCAGGGGATGAGGGGGGCTACAGTCCACTTCACCACAGACTTGTGGTCCACCAGGAACGCCCAGCATGCATACCTGGCAGTAACTGAGTACTGGTGGCAGGACCTGGAGGCAGCTTTCAGGCTTGGCAAGAGGGGTCCTGAAGCAGGGTCCTGCTTCAGGCCAAAGTTATGAATGTCCCCCACACCTCTGTAAACATTGAAGCAGCTCTGACTGCCATGTCGAGGGAGTGGGTCACGCCAGTTGCGCCCTTCACCTAGGAATGCGTGGTGATGGGCAATGGGGCGAACATACTGAGGGCAGTCCGTGATGCTGGATTCACCAGCATCCCTTGCGCCATGCATACCCTTCACCTGGTGGTCAGGGACGTTCTGGGCTTGGGGGAGAAGGGGATTGGGTCAGATACCCTTAGCTCCCTGATAGAGCGGGGGAGGAAGCTGGCCGGTTTTTTTAACAGGAGCGTGAAGAGCAGTGAGCTTTTCCGGGCCAAGCAGGCAGAGCAAGATTCCTCAGTGCACCAGCTGGTGCAGGATGTTTCCATGAGGTGGAATTCCATGTTCCTGATGCTTGAGCGGCTTGTGGAGCAGAAAGCCGCCTTGCATCAGGTGCAACTAGTAACAGAGAGCAGGGTACCTCCAGGGTACAATGGGGTGGAATGGGACATCATCTCCCAAACGGTCTTTGTTTGTTTTGTTTATTTATTGACAACACTGGTTTTCACCATGGCCCAAAAAAGAGAGAATAACAGATTTTAGTACAAAACCATAAAGCAAGTACAATCATCTAAAATAATCATGTGAATGATCTAACTAAAACCAATATCGATCTTTAATAACAGTAAGGCAATACTGTAACAGGTTAAGGGTATCGTAATTAATATTTAATAATACTGGCCAAGCACGGTAAATGTTGTACTGAAACTACACTCATGGGTTCAGTCCCAAGGGGTTCAAGTTAGAGATCAAACTTCTGCCTCCCGCAGCTTAGCTGCCAAAAGCGCAAAGGACGCTATCCTTTTAATTCTGGACTCTGATTCCATAATAGAAGATAGGATATTTGATGATAAGGGGCCAGATGTTCCTTCCCTACTAGCAGTGGCTCAAACCAGAGTTCCCTGATATCTTTGTATAGAGGGCAATGGAACAGAACATGGGGCATATCTTCCACAACCGTGGCATTACAGATGCAGATGCGATTTACATAAGGCTGACCAGCATATCTGCCTAATAAAACCGCAGATTAAAATGGTTGCATCCTTAGATAGGCAAAACTCCTGCTAAGAAATGGTCTTTGTTCTGAGACCGTTCCTGGCTGTGACAGAGACCATCAGCTCCTCCATGGCCACCATCAGCCAGGTGACCCCTCTGGTCCAGAGTCTCCTCAGGAGGCTGGAGGAGATTCTCCAGGGGCAGGATGGTGGCCCTGATGGCAGGAAGCTGAGGTCTGAGGCGGTTGGCCTGGCACGGAAACTGAAGACAGGGCTGATGGGGAGGTTTTCTGAGCTGCTGAAGCGGGAGGAATGTGTGCTGGCAACTATGTTGGACCCCAGGGTCAAGGATAGCGTGGCACAGCAGACATCACTGTATAACTACTGGAAGGCTGCGCTGGTGGAGAGGGTCCAGCGGGGAGAGTAGGCTCTCGATAGTGTGCAACAACAGTGGAAGCAGCAGCAGGGCACCCCTGGGGATGGTGGGAGTGGGAGCAGCCACTCCTTTGAGCCAGCAGGGTCGATTCACATAGAACCCTTCTCCACTTCGTCCTTCAAAGTGCTCGTTTGAGTATGATTGATTATTTCTTACTACTACCAAGATCACTTTTGGTCTGGCATGGCCTAGTGGCCTCTGTCGCTCCCCCACCCATGCCAGTCAAACCAGCCTGCAATGATGACAAAGAGGGCAAAGATATTTTCCACTCGAATATTCAGGGACAAATTTCATTTAAATTGAAAAGCAGGGGGTACAAAAATAGTCAATAACTTACTCCAACCTTCTCCAGAAGGTTACCTTTGTACATAAAGGGCAGGGACTGGGAGGGCTGTCCTTCCACTGCAACCAGATGCTGTCACTCTAGCCCCGGAACCCACCCTCAGGGTCCAGCTCTCAATGCTGCCTATGCTGTAGAGTCTGTATCATGGGTTCTGTACTCTGGCAATCCAATGTTCGATTCTGCTGCCTCTGATGTGCAATGGGTTCTGTGCCCTGGCATACCAAACCAATGTCTGCTGCTGCTGCTGGTACTGCACATCAGCAATTTGCTCCTCAATCTTGTAGATGGCCATAGCTTAGATGAGTGCGCCGGCAGGCGGGGGCTGGTTGAACATTACAATGGGGCAGAATGGGAACTCACTTGTTGGGCTGAGACCATTCCTGGCTGTGACTCCAGCGTATTCACTGCTCTGGATTCAGGGATCTGAACCCGACTCACTTTAGATCACCTGAGGGCAACTGCAATGCTCTCCTGGCTCTCAGTGGGCAGTTGGTTCCCCAGGGCTCACACTGGGCAGGGACATGTCCATTGCGAAGGCCAGCCTAGCATGCTTCCCCCTCCAGCATGGTCCATGGCAGAGTGAGTGCATGGTGGCTCTGTGTCAGGGGATGGGGAGGTAAAGGGGTAACGTGGACCCAGACCCTCGAGACGGAGAAAGAGGCCAGATGCCACACCACACCACACTTGCTTCCTACTCTTGACTCGCTCTCTCTTCAGTCCAGCACAAAGCCTCTTGCACTCACCCACATGCTCCTTGCACTCTCTCACACACGCCTCAGTCAGCAGGCATTTTCAGAACTCTCACTCTCCGAGAAGTTTGTGTTCCTCCCAATCCATTGCCATCCTCCTACTACTACTTCATCCATTTCTTCCCACACATTTACCTCCATCACTTCATTTTTTAAGATTAGATTAGATAAATTTAGGTGTTCTACCCGGCATCAAGAAGCAGCCACTCCAGCCCCAAGACCCACCATCAGGGTTCTGCAGCCATCATTCCGCTGACGGGGAGCCATCACATGGAACCCTTCTCCACTTTGGCCTTCAAAGTTCTCCAGGTAGCACACAATCATGCTGATGAGGTTACCAGGTAGCACCAGTTGAATTTCACCAAGTTGACTAGAACCAGAAGGAACTTGGAAGATAAACCAACATCTATCTACTGTAGGATAAACTCAGCCAGCTCTTCCTTCAGGTACATGATGTATCTTCCATCATCTGCGAGGGCTTTAAAGATGGAACAGCGCTTGCCTTAGGGATCTGGGAACGTGGTTTGGAAGTTCGGAGTTCGGACGGAACTCGGTCCATTTGGACGACCGAATCTGAACCCGAACCCAAACCCAAACCAAAACCCAAACTGACTGAACTGAACCCGATATCGAACTCTGAAACAACTGAACAGTTCGGTCAGTTTAGATTGAGTTCAGATGAGTTTGGTTGGGAGAAAAACAGTAAAACATCAGTAAAACACGACCCCTGCCTGACGCGGGGGGGTGGGTGGGTGTGGGGGTGTCACCGAGGAGCAGACTTCCAGGCACCAGGGGTGGAGAGGCTTGGAGTAACAGCTAACTTGTCCAATCACCATCCCTTTTCTCCTCAGAACACTGGCTTCGCAGGCTGCGATAGGCCACGAGCTAGTCTGCACGGAGCCAGTGGGACTTGCGATTAGACAGGCAAAGCAAGTAACAAAACTCATTGCCCTCCCCCCTTCCAAAACCTTCTGAGCTAGTCACTGTTCCTGACAGCAGGCATTTTCAGAAGGCTCCCTCTCCCAGCAGTTTGTACCACCCAGCTCCCCAATCCATTGCCATCCTCCTCCTATTTCAGCCATCCAACCCATTTACCTCCATATTTCATTTATTTAGATTATATTAGATAGATTTAGGCATTATTTTTATTTTTTACCTCTCCCTGTGTTCTTCCTCCCCCCTCCATTAAATCCTTTCCCTCTCCCTCTGTATATTCCTCCGTCCCTGATTCCCTTCCCCTGTTTTTGGATTTATTTAGAGTAGGATTATAAGATTGATTTAGGTTTCATTTCAGTTTTGTACCCATCCCTGTGTTCTTTGTGTTTCCCCCCATCCCTGTGTAATATTGTAGATAGATAGACAGATAGATAGATAGATAGATATAGGTAGTTAGTTACTATAGATAGATACATAGTTGTAGGAGAGTTAGCTTAGTTATATAGATAGAGATAGTGTTATTGTGTAGTTAGTTATTCAGTTTTGATATTTTAGATTGTGTTTGTAGGACTAGGCCTTTAGATATACTATTTACTTACATAGATTTCAGAATAGTTAATATTATAGTTAGAGTTAGTGTAGAAAATATTCCAAAAATTTGAATAAAAAACAATATATATATAAAAAATATTTGTGTGTATTTTTTTGGAAGACATGGAGAAGGGAAGTAGGAGAGGCCAGTCTGCTGTCCATAAGGTGGCCAATGGGGCATGTGGCAGAGGTGGTAGGAGTAGGGACCATTCCAGTAGAGTGGCAGCAGGCAGCAGCAGCAACCAGAGCCCATCACTATGCCCCAAGCTTCGCAGGCATGATTTGGGGAGAGAGGGTTCAGAGGCTCCCAGCTGCAGTGGCACTAGTCTGGGGGTGGTTCGGTGGTGCCTCCTGCCAGCATCCTCCAGTGCCATGCAGGGCACTGGAAGGCCTGCAGGACATGAGGCTGTGGCTGTCTCTGCTGCTGCAGGAGCAGGTGCTGCTTCCAATGTTCCTCCAGGGCCACCAGTGCCCCCTATTATTGAGATGATCTCCAGAAGTCCAGGGCTTGTGGATCCCACCCTGGCTGCTAGAGGCAGGGCCCTATCCCCGGGCAATGGCAGAAGGGAGAGGAGTAGCAGCAGCAGCAGCAGTAGCAGCTATAGGGGGCACAGGGAGGAGAGTGGCAGTATCATGGTGGGCAGTCAAGCCTCAGGGTCCCAATACTCCCCTTCATGGGACATCATAGTGATTGAGGACAGTGAGGCAGAAGAAGATACTAGTCCCTCAGAGGAGACGTCTGGACCTGAGGCGATGGCTGTCGCTCCTCCCAGAACTGTGTCACCACCAGGTTCTGCCCCTCCCAGCAACACTGGCAGCAGCAGTGTGTCACCTGGGATGGGCCATAAGGCAGGAGGGTGGGGGAATCCTTTTTCTGGGCACATTTCAAGCTGGTGTGGTAAGATGATGCCAGGGAGGTACAATGCATGTGTGCAATAAGGTGGTGGTGAAGCATGGGTAGGTGCTCGCCAACCTTGGGACAAGTGCCATGGTGAGGCACCTGAAATCATGCCACAGTGCTCTGCTGCTGCAGGGGAAATGGATGCCAATGGGTTCCTGACTGCAGCGCCAAGTCTCCTGCCTCCTTCAGCAGGTAAGCGTCCTGCACCAACTGCTTCCTCTAGCAGAAGGAGCAGTATTCCTGCTAGGGGGGGATAACAGTATCAGGAGCCTCACCAGCATCATCAGCCCACCATGGAGGAGCTGGGGTGGGGGCAGCTTCCAAGGCCATCAGCATCTGGAGGGCAGCGTGGCTTTCAAGAGAAAGCCAGGTGCCTGTTGGTCGAAATGATTGCGCTAGATGGGAAGCCCTTCTCCATTGTAGAGGACATGGGCTTCAAGTGGCTGATTGAGTTTCTGCCACCCAGTTTAAGTTTCCATCCCGTACCACCCTCAGTCAGAATGTGGTGCCAGACCTGTACAGAGCTTTGAAGGAGTGGGTGAGGGAGCAGCTGGCAGGACCTGGGGGTGCCACTGTCCATTTCACCACCGACCTCTGGTCCAGCAGGAACGCCCAGCATGCCTACCTGGCAGTGACAGCACACTTGTGTCAGGACACGGAAGCAGCTTTGGGGAGTGGCAGGAGGGGTCCCGAAACAGGGTATAGGTGAGCCCTGCTTCAGGCACAAGTAATGGACAACCTCCACACTGCTTAGAACATCGAGGCAGCCCTGACCGCCATGGTGAGGGAGTGGGTCACGCCAAGCACACCCTTCACCAAGGGGTGTGTGGTGACGGACAACATGGCCAATATACTGAAGGCAGTCCATCACAGGGACTTCACCAGCATCCCTTTCACTGCACACACTCTTCACTTGGTGGTCAGGGACGCTCTGGGCTTGGGGGAGAAGGGGAATGGGGCAGGCACCCTTAGCTCCCTGATTGAGTAGGGGAGGAAGCTGGAGGGGTTCTTTAACTGGAGCGTGAAAGGCAGAAAGCTCCTCCGGGAGAAGCAAGCCCAGCAAGGCTCCCCAGTGCACCAGCTCATCCAGGATGTCTGCACACGGTGGAATTCCACCTTCCTGATGCTCGAGCGGTTTCTTGAAAAGAAAGCTGGCCTGCATCAGGTTCAACTGGTGATGGACAGTGGGACACCTCAAGGGTACGATGGGGCAGAATAGGAGATTCTGTCTCACACGGTCTTTGTGTTGAGACCATTCCTGGCTGTGACGGAGACCGTGAGCAGCTCCACCGCCACCCTCAGCCAGGTGACCCCTCTGGTCCAGAGTCTCCACATGAGGCTGGACGAGATTCTTGGGGGGCGGGATTGTGGCCGTCAGGGCAGGAAGCTGGCCGATGAGGCACTTGACATGGCATGGAAGCTGAAGGCAGGACTGAGGGCATGTTTTGACGAGCTCATGCGGTGGGAGAAATATGTCCTGGCAACAATGCTGGACCCCAGGGTCAAGGGCAGGATGGCACACCCGACAGCGCTCTATAACCTCTGGAAGGGTGCATTGGTGAGGAGGGTCTGGCAGGCAGAGCAGGCTATGCAGCAGGATGCCCCTGGGAATGGTGGGAGTGGGAGCAGTCACCCCATTCAGTCAGGTGTGTGTATCCCTGCCCCCAACCCTAGCAGTAGCAGCATCAGCACCAGCACCCCTATTGGCAGCAGAAGCAAAAGCAGCTCACCCTATGTGCAGGTCAATCTGGGGAGCATGGCACCATGCACAATAGGGAAAGCAGCGTGGCTAAGGGCAGTGGCGGAGGTGGTGCCCAGGCAAAGCTACCAGAAGGAGTACAATGGCGCCTCAGCAGCCGTGGAGACACACCTGGAGGAGGAGTCATGCATCGATCCCAGCAGCAATCCCTTGGCCTACTGGGGAAGTAAGGCCTACATGTGGCCAGCCCTGTCTAAAGTGGCCAAGGGTATCTTGTCCTGCCCACCAACAAGTGTCCCCAATGAGCGGGTGTTCTCTATGGTGGGGGATATTTTCTCCCCTCACCACCTGAGATTGGGGGCCAAGTTTGTGGAGCAGTTGTTCACCAAGGTGAACCTTCTGCTGCTGGGATTCCCTGAGCTGCCCCTGGACAAGGATCGATGGTGCAGTGGCACATGCTATCCCATGCCAGGGGCAGTCTTGAGATGGGGGTCCTCCTCCTCAGTCTGGGCTAGGGCTACTGATGCTATGCTGCTGAGGTGCTGTCCCTCCCTCCCAATGCCCGGAGCACCCTCACTCTCTCTCTCTCTCTCTCTCTCTCTCATACATACTAGATGGCCTCGGCCGGCTTATCTGACTGACTGAATGATGCAGGGTGGCAGCATTTTGGGAAAGAAACTGTAAGCCTGCCAGCTGGCCTCTGGCTAGATGATACAATCTCGGCCCACAAATCTGACTGGCTCTCTCTCTCTCACGCAGGCTGCACAGTCTTTGTCAGCCTATCTGAGTGCCCTGCCAAGGTCCCAGCCTGCCTTCCTGCCTCTCATGCCAAGGTGCCTCTCTGCCCACCCAGGTTGCAGTCAAGCTCAAAGCCTGCCTCATCCCGTCTTCCTGTCTCTCATGCCAAGGAGCCTGTCTGCCTGTCCAGGTTGCAGCCAAGCTCTAAGCAAGCCCCAGCCTGCCTGCCTGCCTCTCATGCCATGCTGCCTGTCTGCCCACCCAGGTTTCTGTCAAGCTAAAAGCCTGCTTCAGCCCATCTTCCTGCCTCTCATGGCAAGGTGCCTGTCTGCCCGCCCTGTCAACCCTGGGTGATGTGCCCCACTTGCCTGGTAAACCCACTGCTGCTGTCTGCAGGTTCAGGGTGAAAGAGAGAGAGAAAGTATCCCCACTGCTAGGAGAAACAGACCCGATCCCACCCATGATGTCACCTGCACTATATGACCAGAGAGAGAGAGAAAGGGGCTCCCAACTAGAATGAGAGAGATGGGGGTGGAGGGGGATTGGTGTATTTATTATTATTATTATTATTATTAAACATTTATAAAGCGCCAGTTGCAACCTGGCGCTGTACAGAACATACAGTCAGATGCGGTCCCTGCCTGTGGCTTACAATCTAAAAGACAAGGAGGGGGAGACAAGGAGAGGGGACAGTGGGAGAGACATGGGAGAAGACAAACAAACATTCAGGC
>QEPC01003856.1:325803-338287 GCA_003113815.1 Sphenodon punctatus | reverse complement strand
GGATGAGCGCTGCAATGGCTGCTGGGGGCTTCTGGGGGAGGGCGTGCACCTTTGTATCCAGCTCAAGCTGCCTGCCACCTGCCAGAACCAGAGAGAGCTCTCATCTGTGCCCACATCCACCAGCAAACCTACCAGAATGAGTTGGAAATAACAACACCCAACGTATTATATGTGCCTGTGTGCATTCCTGTGCCTGCTACTACTTATCACATTATTGAGTGAAGTGTGCCCAACCATGCACTAGTAACTCTAGGGACATCATTCAACTCCCATAGGTTGTCATTCCACTGTACCTGAATCAGTCATGTCTGCCCGTCCCAGGAACCATCAACGAGATTTTGGGACCATCATTCCAGTCACTGGGGGCTGTCATTCCATTATACTGCATCCAGAAGCCCAGTGCCCGCACACCAGCCTGGCCCCCCCCACCAGCCTACTTCTCCGCACCCACCCATGGATGCCCGCTGAAGCTGCTTAAAGAGCCCCTGTGCCCAGCACCTGCTGCCTGCTGCCAAACAGCCTGTCTCTCTTTCTCTCTGGCACACCCACACAGATACAATCCCTGCCCCTCCTGGGGGGCTGTCTGCAAGTTGAGATCCTGCTGCTGGCACATCTTTGGGTTAATACCTACACTACATCTGCTGCTGCTGTGGAATCAGACAAACTGTATATACAATGAGATTATGCCACCTGCCAGAAGTATCACGAGGGATAAAAGATTTTAGGTCAAAAAAAGCGGATAACAACAAATAGAACTTTTATAAAAACTATTCAAACAACAACAACAACAACAACAACAACATCAACACATTTATTCCAACTTTATAAAACTAAAAGCAAACATTAATATATATACAAATAAAGGAAACTTATTTGTCTGTGGGCCTGTCCCCCAGTGGGCATCCCACCCTCCTCCATTTCGTACCCGTGCTCGAGGGCAAATTGCACAGCCCCTGCCACGGATGCCTGCCACTTGCAGACCGACCGGCAGTGAAGCTCCACATCATTGATCTCAGTCTGGAGGTACTGAGACTAGGCCTCCACCCTGTGTTCCCGTACCTCCAGAACCTGAAACTGCTACACCAGTCAGTTCTCCATTGTCAGGGCTTGCATTCATAGCCCATCCAGATATTATTATTTTTTTGCTGCTCCAGAAAGTTCTGGGTCAGCCTCTCTAGTTCTGCCCCAAATCCCTTCCTGCTTCAGACTCCTCCCGGGGGGCTGGAAAGTCCTCAGCGGTGCTGGAGGAGGAGGAAGTAGGGATGGGCCAACAGAACATGGTTCGGATGTTCAGATGTTTGGTTCGAAACCCGAGTTCGGGTTCGATGGTTTGGTTCAGCCAAGTTCGGTTTGGCCGAACTTGGCCGAACAGTCAAAAATAGTGAAACTGAAAACAAAACAAAATCGAGATCGAAACCAAAACCGAAATGAAATTGAACCAAAACCTGATTTTCAGCCCTGGAAAGACGTTTTTCCTACCCCCAAACTCATCGAAACTCATCCGAACACTACTGAACTGTTTGGTCGTTTGAGAGTTCGGGTCGGACGTTCGGTTTGGACGTCTGAACAGACCGAGTTCGGTCCGAACTCTGAACATCCGAACCGCGTTCGCCCATTCCTAGGAGGAAGGACTTTGATGGCATCTTTTCTGACGTGCCTTCCCCCCTTCTTCTGGTGCAGCTGATGCTCCCCAGCCACGCCAGAGTCCTGTCGCCTCACTGTCTTCCCATAGAGTTTCTCCACATGGGTGATGAGCCCCGATGTGGTCCCCTGGCTGGCCCTCTTAAATCTTTTGTCGCAGATCTAAATAACATAAAAAGATTGGAACATAAGAAATGCCATACTGTGTCAGACCAATGGTCTGTCAAGCCCTGCCTGCCGCCTGCATTCTGTCTCCACAAGTTGGTGGGTGGCCATGGTCAATCTTTCTCTGAAGGGGACTTCCTAACAGGTCATACGGCAATCCATTCCCTGTTGTTCCACCACCCGGGCCTTACTATGCATACGGCGAATCCATTCTCCTCATACCACCGCCAGACATTGGACTTCATGCGCTGGCTGTCTGGCAGTGGCACTGGCAACCTCTGCTTCGTTTTCCTGTGTGTGGCACCAGTGCCAGGGGTGGCATCTGATTCCTTACCTTCTCTGAAATAGTAACACATACACAACACCTAAGTAATATCATGCATTTATGATGATGCCTCTAGTCCTCCCTCCTTGGTGTGCTGCTACGGATGGCAACGGGAGATGATGACCTTGGCTGGCATGTGCAAATCCAAAAGACCCTGGCTGGGACGTGCAAATCCAGCCCTCCTTGGGACTCTAGGGATGGCAACTAGAAAGACCCTGGCTGGGATATGCAAATCCTGCCCTCCTTGGGGCGCACGGGATGGCAACTAGGAAGACCCTGGCTGGCACGTGCAAATCCTGCCCTTCTTCGGGTACTAGGGATGACAACTGGAAAGACCCTTGCTGGCAGGTGAAATTCCTACCCTCCTTGGGGTGCAGTAGTGTTGGCAACTGGAAAGGCCCTTGCTGGCACGTGCAAATCCTGCCCCTCTTGGGGCTCTAGGGATGGCAACAGGAGACCCTTGCTAGGGATGGTTTGCACGTGTTTGGGTGGGTGCTTCCTTCGCTCATGCCTGACTGCTGGAAGAGCCCCCCACAACCTCTCTCTCTGTGGCAGACATCCGCTGCCACCCGCTGATGCCTACTGTTTGTACCTGACTGACCACCACCCACGCATCCACCCGCACGCCAGTGAGGTAGCTCTAAAGGTTAGTATTCTTCTTTTCCTCAAAGTAAAAAAAAAGATTACAAACCTGGCAGCACCTCCTGTGCCCACTTGATCCTCATCAGAGGAACCAACCTCCACAACTGAAGGTTCAGCAGCGGCAGGAAACTCTTCCTCCTCCTCCACCAGCTCTGCCACCTTGGCCTTTCCCCAGGTCCAATTAATCCTCACCTTCTTCATTTTTTTTTTTTAGTCCACACACACACAAACAAACACGCACAAAAACACCCACCAACTCACCAACCAGCCAAACCAACACAGTCAAACCAACACACAGTTCAACACAGTCAAAACAACCCACCAAACAAACCCAAACAGTCAGCTAGTCATACCACACACGCTCTCTCTCCACACGAGCTTCACATGCACTCAGATTTCTGGTTTCCAATGCGATCACGGGACCAGCCACGTGATACCTAGAATGAACCAGATTTCCGAATGGCTAAACCGAACCGAATGCCACCGAACCAAACAACTGAACCCAAACCCGGTCCCCAGACTGAATGACTGTACCCGAACTTGGTTCCTGAACCGAACGACCGAAAGACCGAACAACCAAACAACCGAACCGCGTTCTGTTTGCAAATCCCTAGCTCACCTATCTCTTAGGACTGACTGACACATGTTTGACTGCTATTCACATGGAACCCTTCTCCACTTCAGCCTTCAAAGTTCTCCAGCCACTCCAACCCTAGGACCCACCTTCAGGGTTCTGGGGCCTATGTTACAGGCAGGGAGGGCTGTCATTCCACTTGTCTGCAAGTGTCCCACATCAAGGCTAGCCAGCCTGCAATGCCCGGTCAAGTAGGGGTGCCAGCCACCGAGCACTGGCCAGGCCTCTGTTGCTGCTCCGCCAGTGCCAGCCAGCCTGAAATGCCCAGCCAAGTAGGGGTGCCAGTCACTGAACCCTGGCTGGGCCTCTGCCACTGCTCCACCTGCAACACCCAGACGAGCAGGGGTGCCAGTTACTCCAGCCCCAGGACCCACCATCAGGGTTCTGATGCCATCATTCTGCTCACAGGGAGCTGTCACATGGAACACTTCTCCACTTTGGCCTTCAAAGTTCTCCAGTCACTCTAGCCCCAGGTCCCAAGCTCAGGGTTCTGGGGCCATCATTCTACTCATGGGGAGTTGTCAGTCCACGGTATCAAGAAGCAGCCACTCCAGCCCCAGGAACCACCCTCAGGGTTCTGGGCCCTACATTCCAGGCATGGAGGGCTATCCATCCACATCATCCAGAAGCAATAAGGGTGCTGCTTCTGGTGCTGCTACTGCTCGGGCTGGGGGCAGAGATAGACCCGTCAGCTGAAAGCAGTGGCTGCTCCCACTCCCACCATCCCCAGGGGCATCCTGCTGCTGCTGCTGCCACCGTGTGCTCTCCAGATCCCTCTATGCCTGCTGGACCCTCTCCACCAGCTCACCCTTCCAGTGCCCATAGAGCTCCAGGATCTCCCATTCCACCCCATAGTACCCTGAAGGTACCCCACTGTCCATTTCTGGCCAAGAAGCTGCTCGAGCATCAGGAACATGGAGGAATTCCACAGGGTGGACACATCCTGCACTAGCTGGTGCACTGGGGACCCTTTCTTGGCCTGCTTCACCTAGAGGAGGTAGATGCCTATCACGCTCTGGTTAAAGAAACTGCCGGCCAGCTTCCTCCCCCGCTTGATCAGGGAGCTAAGGGGGCCTACCCCAATCCCCTTCTCCCCCAAGCTCAAAGCATACCTGAACAACAGGAGAAGGGAGGGATGCTGATGAAGCCCCCCTCACAGACTACCCTTGATATGTTGGCTGCATTGTGTGTCACCACACACCCCTTGGTGAACGGTATGCCTGGCATGACCCACTCCCTCACCATGGTGGTCAGGGGTGCCTCGATGTTCCAAGAAGGATGGGGACCATGGCGTCCAAGACTTCACCTTATGCATGGCCCACCAATACCCTGCGTCGGGACCCCTCATGCCACTGCCAAACGCTGCCTCTGGGTCCTGCCACAAGTGCATTGTCATTCACTGCCATGTAGGTGTACTGTGCATTCCAACGTTTCGACCACAGGTCGGTGGTGAAGTGGATGGTGGCACCCCCAGTCCCTAATGGCTTCTCCCTCACCTGCTCTTTTAGAGCACAGGTCAGGGCTGGCACCACCTGCCAACTCAGGGTGGTGCTGGCAGGCCTCCAGTTCTGCTCACTCTATTCTGTGCTGGGTTCAGTCACCATCAGGGCTGGGCATTTCAGGCTGCCAGGCATCACTGGAGCAGTGGCAGAGGCCTGTGAAGGACTCGGTGGCTGTCACCTTTGCTTGGTGGGCATTGCTGGCTTCCAGGCATCGGTGGCAGTCTGAGTTAGGGTGTGTGTGAGGGAAGCTTAAACTGGAGGGCCAGGAAGTCAATCATGTGCCTAAATCCCATGTCCCCAACCACCAAGAAGGGCTGTCCATCCAGTACAATTCTTTGCCCCAACATGTGCGTGGCTTTTAGTTTAACGACAGCTTCTTCCCCAATGCTTATGTGATGATGGACTTGGCAACTGCCCCCACCCCAGATCCTCCATGGTGTACTGATGCTGCTAATGCTGCTTCTCTCCCCTAGCAGTGATACCGCTTCTGCTGCTATCAGCACCTGTTAGAGAAGGACGCTTGCCCACTGATGGAGGTGGATAACTAGCTGCTGATATCAGGAACCCACTGGCATTCACTGCCCTGCCTGACTGCTTAGCAGCACAGCACTGTGGCATGCCTTGTGGTGCTTCACCAGGACAGCTGTGCAAAGGTTGATGAGCACCTGCCCATGCTTCACCACCTTCTGGCACGAACTTGAAATGCTCCCAGACTAAGGATTTTTTGCCCCCTCCTCCCATCTGGCTTGCACCGGGTGACAGACGCACTGCTGACAGCACTGCTGGGAGGGGAAAAACAGCACCAGACATCTCCTCCTCAGGACTAGTGCCTGCCTCGCTGTCCCCAATCACAGTGATGTTCCGTGAAGTGGAGTAGTCAGACCCTGAGGTTGATGTATTGCCCTTCATGCTGCCGCCACTATCTCTGTGCCCCCAATAGCTGCTGTGGCTGCTGCGGCTGCTGTTGCTGCTGCAGCTCCTCTCCCTGCTGCCATTGCCTGGGGATCAGACCCTGCCTCTGGCAGCTGGGGTGGGATTCACCAGCCCTGGACCTCTGGGGATCACCTCAAAAATGGGGGACATTGGTGGTCCTGGAGTAACATTGGAAGCACCTGCTCCAGCAGCAGAGGCAGCCGCAGCCTCATGTACGTCAGGCCTTCCAGTGCCCTGCGTGGCAGTGGAGGATGCTGGCAGGAGGCACCGCCAAACCACACCCCAGCTAGTGCCACTTCTGGGAGCCTCTGAAGCTTGTCTCCCAAAATCAGGCCTGTGCAGTTTGGGGCATGGTGATGGGCTCAGACTGCTACTGATGCCTGAGACCCCTTTGATGGCACAGTCCCTGCCACCTCTGCCACGTGTCCCATTGCTCACCTTACGGGCACCATTCAGGTGGTGGCAGCTATGAGTATTCCAAAGACCAAAACCCAGGCAGGATTTGACAGGTGGTTTACTACTCACCCACATGGGGTCTCCCATGTTGATATCCTGAACCCGGACACAGTCCATGCTCATCTCTATCTTGTTGCTGGGGCTGCTGTCTGTGGGGTCATCCAGGAAGGTCAAGTCGATGAGTTGAATGGAACATATGGGAGGGAGGGGCAGAAGATGGTGGGGACACAGCTCTCAGAGGGACGTGTGGCTGGCCCTGTCCAGCGTGGCCAAGGGTATCTTGTCCTGCCCACCAATGAGTGTCCCCAGTGAGCAGGTGTTCTCTATGGTGGGGGACATTTGCCCACAGCACCTCCTGAGACTGGGGGCCAAGTTGGTGGAGCAGTTGCTTTTCATCAAGGTGTCTGCCTGCTTCTGCTGCTGCTGCCGCTGCTGCCATAGGTTCTGCTACTGGGCAATACAACATCTGCCACTGCTCCACTGATTCCTGGCAGCCTACATTGCCCAGCCAAGTAGAGGTGCCAGGTCAGCCACCAAGCCCCGAGCCTTCCCGACCTTTGCTCCTGCTGCTGCTGCTGGGTCTGTGATGGCCAGCCATGCCCCTACAGGCAGTCCCGGGGACCAAGCGCTGAGCCTGCCTGCCCCTGTAAGCCGGGGTGCAAGCCTGGAGGCTTTCCAGTTTCTTCTGATGCTGCTGCTGGGTCTCTGATGGCCTGCCATGCCCCCACGGGCACTACCGGGGGCCAAGTTCCAAGCCTGCCTGCCCGGGCAAACCAGGGTGCCAAACCCCAAGCCTTCCTGGTCTCTGCTGCTGCTACTGCTGCTTCTGGGTCTGTGGTGGCCAGCCATGCCCCACGGGCATCCCCGCGGGCAAAGCGCCAAGCCTGCCTGCCCAGACAAGCCGGATGCCAAGCCCCAAACCTTCCAGGTCTTTGCTGCTGCTGGGTCTCTGATGGCCTGCCATACCCCAAGGGCACCCCTGGGGGTCCCTGGAGCAAACCCAGTCTCGCAGGAGGCCTGAACTCTGCCGAACATTCAGCAAGACCAAATTTTTTGAACCGAACTACCAAACCCGAACTCAAATTTCAGACCAAACTACTGATCTACCAAACATCCGAACTGCATTCTGTTTGCACATCCCTAAGAATTAATGTGTTCAAGGAGGGAGTTTGAGGCATAAGGGGCAGCACGTGGGAGGGGTAGATATGTTTTTAGGAGCAGGGAACATGGATGAAGGTGAAAGTGGAAGCAGAGAAGGAGCAACCCTTTGGGTGGGAATTTAGCAGGAAGCAAGTGCAGAAAGATAAAGGGGAGCAAGGGCATAAAGAATCTTGAAGATAAAGACAAGGAGCTTGTGCTGGATGTGTTGGGGCAGAGGGAACAAGTGGAAGGAGAAGAGGAAGGGATGAACGTGATAAAATGGACAGGCAAGATGGATGACCTTGGCAGCGGAGTGTTGAACAGAAGTGAGAGGGTTAAGGTGAAATTGGGAAAGACCAGTATGGAGGAAGTTGCAATAGTCAACCAAGACAAAAGATGACTAGAGCATGGTCTAGTCAGAGTATTGACAGTGGAAACTGTCAAGAAGGGCCAGATTTTAGCATTTTAATTTTAGCAATGTTATGCAGCGAGAGGCGACAGGACTAACAGGTTGGATTTCGGGTGCAAAGAGAGGGAAGAGTCAAAGATGAACCCTAGTCTATGTGCCAGAGGAACAGACTGGATTGGCACACCATCAGTGGAAATTGTAAAGGAAGAGGGAGAGGATGGTTTGGGATGGGGGGGAGATAAGGAGTACAGTCTTGGACATATTAAGCTTGAGTTGACAGAGATCTGACAGACCTCTGACAGCCAGGAGCTGAGAATGAATAGAAGAAAATATCAGGATCGTTCTATTATGACTTGTTGTGTGCTTCTTTGAAGCAGCTGAAGCTGGCAACAACCAGAGACAAGATTCTGGGCTACATGAACAATTGGTCTGAACCAGTATAGCAGTTCTTATATTCAGGGCCCTGATTCTTCTGCGCTACCGCGATTCGCAGAATTTTCGCAGAATCCTGCCCTGGGCAGGATTATCGCAGAAACTGGGGAAATCCCCACGGAATTTCCCCTCTCTGGCAGTGAGCCAATCCGGGACCTGCTTTATTCTAGCCACAAGCCAATCGGGGGTTTGCATGGCCTTTATAAAGCAGCTCCTGGATCCTGACACTTACCTGATCGCTGAGGGACCCGACCGCCACTCCAGGGATCATCGCCGCCACTCCAGCCGCTGCTCCAGGGATCACCGCCACTGCCTGCTCCAGGGATCGCTGCCGCCACTCCAGGGATCACCGCCTCTGCCTGCTCCAGGTATAAGGTAAGTAGGTGTGTGTGTGTGTGTGGACTCCTGCGTAGGGAGGTCCTGCTGCGAGCTCTGCATTGCCATGTGTTTTGGGGGTGGGTTAGGAGCTGTGCCCTCTGCATTGCCATGTGTTTTAGGGGTGGGTTAGGAGCTGTGTCCTCTGCATGCCATGTGGTCTTTTTTTTGGAGGGGGGGGTTGTCTGATATTTGAAATACCCGTACACAGAAAAAATTATAAGCAGATTTTTTATTCATTGGTACAAGGAAATGGATCGCCATCTCACAGTTTTAATTTTAATAGACTTGTTTTGTAACTTTATTGGGTCACAGAATTTTCAATTTGGGGTCACAGAATTTTCAATTTGGGGTCTCAGAATTTTGGGGGGGAAATTGCAGAAGAATCGGGGCCCTGCTTATATTCTTCTATAACATTAGGAATGGCATGAACATTATCAAAATTTAGACTCTCTCTCCTCCTCTATATTTTCAGTCTCTGTTTTCAGTTCTGCTCCTCCTTTATGCATTCCATTTATTCATTGTTTTTAATTTCTCTGTAAAACCTTCCTGATCCACTTTAAATTCTGCAAGTTAAATATCTGAGCATACATTTTGGGCTCTAAAACTGGCCAAAATTAGAATATTTGTTCATAGAACAGGTCAGAGTATGTCGATTGCAGGACAATGGTTGGAGAGTGTTTTTCTGGCTTTAAGAGTTGAATCTGCCATCTCAGATATTATATAACACCTGTGGATTGCATGATTTGACAGTAATAAAGATTTCACTTAAATTCTGTGGAGATTGAAAGCACAAGTCACTCCTGTCACTTCTCCGCCTCCTAACATTGCTAAGATTCGCCCTTTTCTCTGTCTCCTCCGTCAAAACCCTTTTCCATGTCCTGGTCATCTCTCGCCTTGATTATGGTAACCTCCTTCTCACTGGCAGCCCCGACTCTTACCTTTCTCCCATTATCTCCGTCAAAAACTCTGCTGTCAGGGTCATCCATTTTGCCCATTGCTTCGACTACATGCAGCCCCTGCTCTCCTCTCCTCATTGGTCCCCCCTTCCTGAACAAATCCTGCACAAGCTCCTAATCTTCACCTATAAAGCTCTTCACAACCTTGCTTCCCCCTACTTCTCTGTGCTAGTTTCCCTCCATACTCCAGTCCGTGAACTCTGCTCCTCCTCTGTCCCCTCTCTCACCCGCCCACACTTCCCCTGCTCCCCTAACTGCCTTTGTCCCTTCTCCCTAGCTGCCCCCCATGCCTGGAACTCCCTCCCTGCTCAGGTCTGCCTCACCCCCTCCCTTTGTACCTTCAAATCCCTCCTCAAGACCCAACTATTCTGCTTTCCCTCCCTGATTTCTCGTTTCCCTCACCTAACTCCTGCTGATACCTACCATTCAGTACAATCTGTTACCTGAGGTCTGTGTACTCATATCCTCATCACATGGACCAGCCAACCATCATTCTTGATGTAACCAAGTCAAGTATGTGCACCTGGGACCTCACATTTTCATGAATGTTACACTCCCTGTCTCTCCCTCTATTCCCCTTCTTTCGTCTCCCCTCCCCCCATCTCTCAGATTGTAAGCCATTACTTTGTAAAGTGCCAGGTTCATTGCTTGTGCTATATAAATGCTCGCTAATCATCATCATCATCATCATCATCATATTCATATTCATATTCATATTCATATTCAAGTTCAACATACTTATAGGTGGGATAATGATTAATAAACTACTGCAGTAACATTTAAGTTTTAAAAAGGGAACCATAAAAAAATGAGGGAATTATTTAGAGGGAGTCGGTTGGCTCCCACTCTCCTGCTGTTTCGACATGTATGTAAGACCTGGCTGCTCCATCATGCTTTTGGCGAGGGGTAGGGGTGGGGTGGGGGTGGGTTTTTTCCCCACATATTGTAATTTTAAATTGTTTAAAATGTTTTTATTTTTTTATTGAATGTTGTTCACCATCCTGAGCTGCCCTGAGGGCAGGAGGGGCGGGATATAAATTTTAAATAAATAAATAAATAAATAAATAAAAGAAGCAGATGCAAGGATTTAATGTTTTCAAGAGGCATGAAGGCTATTTAAAAACATCATCTTGGAAGCCCAGATGAAATGTATTTCACATGTAAAAAAAGTAGCAAGAGGACCAAACATCTGCCAGTGTGACTAAATGGTGGTGTGAAGGAAACTATTGGAGTCAAAAAGGTGTCCTTTAAAAAATGGAAAGCTAGGCTTAATGAGAAAAATAGGAAAGAGCCTAAACACTGCCAAATTGGAAGTAAAGCATTAATAAGGCAAGCCAAGAGGAATCTGTAGAGCGACTTGCTAAACATGCAAAAACAAATAATAGAAACTTTTTCCAAGTACATTAGAAACAAGAAACCTGCTAAAGAATCAGTTGGGCCATTACATGACCAGGTTTATGAAAGGGGAGCTCAGGGAGGAGTACTGCAGAGAGGCTGAATGAATTCTTTGCTTCAGTCTTCACTGCAGAGCATGTTGGGGAGATACCCACACCGGAACTAATCTTTGTAGGTGATAAATCGGAAGAGCTGTCACAGAACAAGGTGACTCTGGAATTGGTTCTAGAGAAAATTGACAGACTAAACAGTAAGAAATCACCAGGGCTAGATAGTACTCCAGAGTTCAGAAGGAACTCAAATATGAAATTGCAGACCTACTTTTGGTAATTTGCAACATATCACTAAAATCTAGCATTGTACCTGAGGATTGGCATCTAGTGAATGTAACACCAATATTTTTAAAGGACTTCAGAGGCAATCCTTTAATCTACAGACCAGTGAACCTGGTCTCAGAGCCAGAAAAACTGGTGGAAACAGTTGTTAAGAACAGAATTACTGGGCATATTGATAAAACTCACATAATATGGAAGACTCAACATGAATTTAGCAAAGGAATGTCGTGCTTCAGTAATTTATTGGATTTTTTGAGGGTGTAAATAAACATGTGGATAAGGATGAGCTGGTTGACATTGTGTATATAGATTTTCAAAAAGGGTTTGATAAGGTCCCCCACAAGAGAGGAAATTAAATTGTCATGGGATAAGAGGCAGTATCCTATCCTGGACTGGTAACCGGTTAAAGGATAGAAAACAAAGAGTAGGACTAAATGGTAGTTTTCACAATGGAGAGATGTAAATAATGCAGTTCCCCAGGGATCTGTATGGAGATTGGTATGGTTTAATATATTCATTAATGTTTTGGAAAAGTGAGTAAAGACTGAGGTGATCAAATTTGCACATTACACAGTTATTTAATGTAGTTAAAACCCGAGCAGACTGTAATAGTCACCCAGTCTCACAAGGTCCTCCTGCAATTCATCACAGTCTGCTAGGAAGATGCTCAGGCTCAAATAAACTCGAGCAGGGCACCATCGGTTGACCACAGGTGTTGATCCAGCATCCGGGGGTGAGGCAGTCCCACAGGTAGTCAGGGCTTCAACCATTTAGGGCTTTATAGGTCAAAACCAACACCTTGAAGCAGGCCTGTAACTCTATCGTTCTACAACGATTTTGTTGTACAAACAAGACTAATAGATGGTACCCATAGGGAGGCATTCCCGACTGACTGCAGGGTCCACAGTGGGGCATGGAAGGACAGACAATCTTTCAGATATGTGGAGCCCAGACCATTTAGGGCTTTAAAGGTCAAAACGATACTCAGATGTACCTCTCTTTTTCTACTGACCCAGACCCTGCTATCTCGTTGCTATCCCAATGTTTGGAGGCCGTGGCGGATTGGATGCGGCTGAGCAGACTGAAGCTCAACCCAGATAAGACGGAGGTGATGGTGGTGGGGAGGGCGAAGGGGGTGGTG
>QEPC01003856.1:289236-306776 GCA_003113815.1 Sphenodon punctatus | reverse complement strand
GAATCCACCTGGTGGACACATTCCGCACCATCTGGTACACTGGGGAGCCTTGCTTGGCCTGCTTCACCTGGAGGAGGTCGCTGCCCTTAACTCTCCAGTTAAAGAAACCAGTCAGTTCCTCCACTGCTCAATCAGGGAACTAATGGTGCCTGCCCCAATCCCCTTATCCCCTAAGCCCAGAGTATCCCTGACCACCAGGTGAAGAGTGTGTGCAGCGCAAGGGATGCTGATGAAGCCCCCCTCATGGACTGCCCTCAGTATATTGGCCGGGTTGTTGGCCACCACACACCCCTTGGTGAAGGGTGCTCCTGGCGTGACCCACTCCCTCACCATAGTGGTCAGGGCTGACTCAATGTTCTGAGTGGTGTGAGGGATGTCCATTTCTTCCGCTTGAAGCAAGGCTCAACTATACCGTGCTTCAGGACCCCTCCTGACACTGCCAAATGCTGCCTACGGGTCCTGCCACCAGTGTGCCATGACTGCCAGGTAGGCATGCTGCGCGTTCCTGTGGTGAAGTGGACGGTGGCACCCCAAGCCCTTGCCATCTGCTCCCTCACCCACTCCTTTAAAGCCTCTTACAGGGTTGACACCACCTGCCGACTCATGGTGGTGCACGAGGGCAGCTTAAATTGGGGGGCCAGGAACCCAATCAAGCACATAAACCCCATGTCCCCAACCACCGAGAAGGGCTGCCCATCCAGCGTTATCATTTCCCCCACCATGAGCATGGATTTCAGTTTAAAGCCACGCGGCCCTCCACGTCCTGCATCTTCCGATGGACTTGGCAGCTGCCTTCACCCCAGCTCCTCCATGGTGCATTGATGCTGCTGCTCCCCCCTAGCAGCGATACCGCTCCTACTGCTAGAGGCAGCTGTTCGAGCAGGACACTTGGCTGCTGATGGAGGTGGATGACTGGCCGCTGCAGTCAGGAACCTGCTGGCATCCACTGCCCCGGCCTGGCCGCTTAACAGCACAGCACTATGGCATCACTTCAATTGCCTCGCCATAGCAGTTGTGCCAAGGTTGGTGAGCACCTGCCCATGCTTCACCACCTTCTGGCACAAAGTGCACTTCACTTCCCTGGGATCATCCGCCTGCACCAACTTAAAATGCGTCTAGACAGAGGATTTTTTGCCCCCTCCTGCCTTTTGCCCATTCCGGGTGACGCACCGCTGACAGAGCTGCTAGGGGCAGAACATTGTGGCAACACAGCTCTCAGAGGAGCTCTCAGAGGAACCATCACCTCAGCACCAGACATCTCCTTTGCAGGATTAGTGTCTGCCTCACTGTCCCCAATATGAGTGATGTCCCGCAAAGGGGAGTACTGGGACTCTAAGGCTGATGAACTGCCCACCATACTGCTGCCACTCTCCCTGTGCCCCTTATAGCTGCTGATGCTACTGCTTCTCCTCTCTCTTCTGCCATTGCCCATGGATCTGGCCCTGCCTCTAGCAGCCAGGGTGGGATCCACCAGTCCTGGACTTCTGGGGATCACCTCAAGAATGGTGGACATTGGTGGCTTTTGAGGAACATCCGATCCTAAAGCACCTGCTCCTGCAGCCACAGGAGAGACAGACGCAGCTTCCTGTACTGCAGGCCTTCCAGTGCCCTGCATGGCAGTGGACGGTGCTGGCAGTAGGCACCATTATTTACATGTATACAAATTGTATACATTTACATGTATACAAATTTACATGTATACAAATAATACATGTATTATTTACATGTATACAAATTGTGTACAGTTCATACAATGAAGTAAAGAATGTGAGTGTAGACATACAGTTGGTTGTACACAAGGAAGTTTTGTAGAAACAGACTTAAATTAGTCTGACACAATTGTTCCTTGTCAAATTATGATAAAAAATTAGTTTCATAATTGTAAAATGTGCACGTTTAGTTATTGATAAAAACGACGTATGTATGGTAAGGAATTTAGTATNCCCCCCCCCCCCGGGTCAGGCAGTGGTCAACTGATTACTCTCTGGTCATGTTTCTCCCACCCGAACCATCTGAACGCGATCCAACCCGACTGAACCGTTCAGTGTTTTCAGAGTTCGGTATCACATTCGGTTCAGTCAGTTTGTGTTCGGGTTTGGTCCTCTGAAGGGACCGAGTTTGGTTTGAACTCAGAACTTCCAAACCTCGCTCGCACATCATTAATGATTTGGAGGGGTAAAGCCCACCAAAGAGACACAGAACATCGGAGGTGAATTATCACAAGGTTCATATCTGCAGTGATCACTATAGATTTATCATTTGTAGAAGAATCCTCAAATCCTGGATGACAAAAGCACCACCAGTGATGGCCATCGGAGACCCAGTGGCAGCAGCAGAGGCTGGGAAGGCTCGGGGCTTGGTGGCTGGCCTGGCACCCCTACTTGTCCAGGCATTGCAGGATGCCAGGCATTGGTGGAGAAGTGACAGACATTGGATTGCCTGGTTGCAGAACCCATGGTACAGCAGAGGCAACTGCAGCAGCAACAGCAGACAGGCAGCGTGGCATGAGCAGCGGAAGGCAGACAGAGGCAGGATTGGCAACCAGGGCAGGAAGACAGGCAGCATGGCATGAGAGGCAGTAGGGAAGGTGGGCTGGGACCTTGACAGGGCACTCAGATAGGCTGGCAAAGACTGTGCAGTGTGTATGTGAGAGAGAACTGGTCAGATAGGCGGGCAGAGATTGTCTAGCCAGAGACTGGCTGGCAGGCTTACAGCTTCCCAATGCCACCTGGTGTCATGAGGTCACTCAGATCGGCCGACAGAGGCTGTCTTGTCAGAAAGAGAGAGAGAGGCAGGGCGGGTGCCGGGCATTGGGAGGAAGGGACAGCACCTCAGAAGCATCAGTCCAGATTGAGGATGAGCCACGTCCCAAGACTGCCACTGGCATTGGATGGCGTGTGCCACTGCACCATCAATCCATGTCCAGGGGCAGTTCAGGGAATCCCAGAAGTGGAAGGCTCACCTTTGTAAAAAGCAACTGCTCCATCAACTTGGCCTCCAGTCTCAGACTGTGCGGAGAACAAATGTTCCTCGCCATAGAGAACACCCGCTCACTAGGGACACTTGTTGGTGGGCAGGACAACAGACCTGTGGCCACTTTGGACAAGACTGGCTACACGTCCCTCCGAGAGCTATGTTGCCACCATGTTCTGCCACTCCCATCAGTGCTGTAAGTGGTGCAGCAGCAGCCAGTTTAGGCTCAGAAGCATCAGTGCACCATGGAGGAGCTACGGTGGGGGCAGCTACCAAGTCCATTGGCAACTTCAGGACGTGAAGGGTGGTGTGGTTTTCAACTGAAAGACATGAGCATGTTGGAGGAAATGATTGCACTTGGTGAGTCCTTCTTGGTGGTTGGAGACATAGGGTTTAGGCACCTGATTGGCTTCCTGTCCCCCAGTTTAAGCTGCCCTTGCACACCACTCTGAGTCAGCAGGTGGTGCCAGCTTTAAAGGAGCAGGTGAGATCGCAGATGGCAGGGGCTAGGGGTGCCATTGTCCACTTCACCACCAACCTGTGGTTGAGCAGAAACGCACTGCATGCCTACCTGGCAGTGATGCCGCACTGGTGGCACAACTCGGAGGCAGTATTTGGGAGTGGTAGGAGGGGTCCTGAAGCACGGTATAATTGAGCCCTGTTTCAGGTGGAAGTCATGGATGCTGTGGCAGCCACACGTCTCGGATCGCCATGGTGAGGGAGTGGGTCACGCCAGGCACGCCCTTCACCAAGGGGTGCATGGTGGCACACAACATGGCCAATATATTGAGGGCAGTCCACGAGGAGGCTTCACCAGAATCCCTTGCACTGCACACACCATTCACCTGGAGGGCAGGGATGTTCTAGGCTTGGGGGAGAAGGGGATTGGGGCAGCTACCCATAGCTCCCTGATCGAGCGGGAGTGGAAGCTGGTCGTTTTCATTAAGCAGATCGGGAAGGACAGCGACCTCCTCTGGGTGAAGCAGGCCAAGCAAGGCTCCCCAGTACACCAGCTGGTGCAGGATGTATCCACCAAATGGAATTCGACCTTCCTGATGCTCGAGCAGAAAGGCGCCTTCCATCAGGTTCAGCTGGTGATGGACAGTGGGGCAGCTCCAGGGTACAATGGGGCAGAATGGGAGATCCTAGCTCACACGATCTTGGTTCTGAAGCCATTGCTGTCTGTGATGGAGACCATCAGCTGCTCCATGGCCACCATCAGTCAGGTGACCCCTCTGGTCCAGAGTCTCCTCAGGAGACTGTAGGAGATTCTCCAGTGGTGGGATTGTGGCCCTCAGGGCAGGAAGCTGCTGGCTGAGGTGGTTGCCCTGGAGCGGCAGCTGAAGACAGGGCTGAAGGTGAGGTTTGATGAGCTCCTGAAACAGGTGGAATACATGTTGGGAACCATGCTGGACCCAAGGGTCAAGGGCAGAATGGCATGCCAAACAGTGCTCTATGACCACTGGAAGGGTGGGCTGCTAGAGAGGGTTTGGCAGGCAGAGAGGGCTCTGGAGAGTGCGTGATAGCAGCAGCAGGATGTCCCTGGGGATGGTGGGAGTGGGAGCAGCCACCCCTTTCAGCCGGCGGCATCTATCCCTGCCCCCAGCCGTAGTAGTAGCACCACCAGCAGAAGGGTGAGCAGCAGCACCCCTATTGCTTCTGGATGATGTGGAAGGACAGCCCTCCCTGCCTGGAATGTAGGCTCCAGAACCCTGATGGTGGGCCTGGGGCTGGAGTGGTTCATTGTTTTTTGACGCGGTGGAATGACAGCTACCCGGAAGTGGAATGACGGCTCCCGAACTCTGATGGTGGGACCTGGGACACAAGTGGCAGCTTCTAGATGAAGTGGAATGACAGCCCTCCCTGCTTGGAATGTAGGCCCCAGAACCCTAAGCATGGGTTCTGGGGATGGAGTTGCTGGCTGTTTCTTGATGAGGTGGAATTATGGCTCCACATAAGTGTAATGATGGCCCCAGAACCCTGACGGTGGGTCCTGGGACAAGGTTGGCCGGTTCCGGATACATGGATGGACAGCCCTCCCTACCTGGAACGTAGGTCCCAGAACCCTGAGGGTGGTCCTGGGGCTGGAGTTTCTTGATGCGGTGGAATGATAACTCCCTGTGAGCAGAATGACAGCCCCAGAACCCTGAGTGTGGGACCTGGGACTGGAGTGGCTGGCTGCTTCTTGATGTGGTGGAATGACAACTCCCTGTGGGTGGAATGATGGCCCCAGAACCCTGATGGTGGGTCCTGGAGCTGGAGTGGAAGCTTCTGAATAACTTGGAATGACAGCTCCCTGTGAGTGGAATGACGTCCCCAGAAACTTGATGGTGGGTCCTCGGACTAGAGTGGTAGCTTCTAGATGAAGTGGAATGATGGCTCCCTGTGAGCAGAATCATGGAATCCAGGATTCACCCAACTGTGAGTCCTGGAACTAGAGTGGCAGATTCTGGATAAAGTGGAACAACAGCCCTTCCTGCCTGGAACGTAAGCTCCAGAACCCTGACAATGGGTCCTGGGGCTGGAGTGGCTGGCTGTTTCTTGATGTGGGGGAATGACGGCTTCAGGTGAGTGAAATGACGTCCCCAGAACCCTGATGGTGGGTCCTGAGACACGAGTGGCAGCTTCTTGATGAAGTGGAATGATGGTTGGTAGCAGATTTGCCTAATAGCAGAACCCATGGCACAGACAGCAGAGGTGGCATTGGCAGCAGCAACAGACATTGGATTGCCTGGGCACAAAACCCATTGCACAGACAGCAGAGACGGCACTTGAAGCAGCAGCAGACATTGGATTACCCAGGCACGGAACCCATGGCACAAACAGCAGAGGCGGCATTGGCAGCAGACATTGGATTGCCCGGTAGCAGAATGCATAGCAGACAGCAGAGGCGGCATTGGTAGCAGCAGCGGACATTGGATTGCCAGGGCACACAACTCATGACACAGACAGAAGAGGCAGTATTTTCAGCAGCAGCATCAGCAGCAGACATTGTATTGCTAAGGCACAGAACCCATGGAACAGCAGGGATGGCAGCATCAGGATTTTCCCATGAAGCCAGGATGGTAGGATTTGCCAGGGAAGAGCTTCCATACAGCAGCAGATGGTAGCAGCAGGACTGCGTTGGCACATTTGGATTTGCCAAGGTAGAGCACCCCTGGACCAGCAGACAGCAGCAGTGGAATTACCAGGCTAGTGGGGGACATCACCCAGGGTTGCCAGGGCAGGCAGACAGGCAACTTGGCATGAGAGCAGGCGATCCGGGGAAGGGCTTCAGCATGGGATGAGCAGAAGGCAGATTGAGGCAGGCTTTGATCTAGGCCACCTGGGTGGGCAGACGGGCATCCTGGCATGAGCAGAAGGCAGACTGAGGCAGGCTTTGATCTAGGCCACTTGGACGGTCGGGCGGGCAGACAGGCAGCATGCATGAGCAGAAGGTAGACTGAGTTAGACTTTGATCTTGGCAACCTGGGCAAGCGGGCAGACAGGAAGTATGGCATGAGAGGCAGTAGGGAAGGCATGCTGGGAGCTTGGCAGGGCACACAGATAGGCTGGCAAAGACTGTGCAGCACGAGAGAGAGAGAGGGAGCCAGTCAGATAGGTGGGCCGAGATCGTCTAGCCAGAGGCCGACTGGCAGGCTTACAGCTTCCCAATGTCACTCTGCATCAAGATATCAGTCAGATAAGTTGGCCAAGGCCATCAAGAAAGAGAAAGAGAGAGAGAGAGAGAGAGAGAGAGAGAGAGAGAGAGAGAGGCTGGTTGGGCACCAGGCATTGGGAGGGAGGGACAGCACCTCAACACAGCAGCCCAGATTGAGGAGAAGTTCTTTCCCAAGACTGCCCCTGGGGCGGGATGGCATGTTCCACTGCACCATCAATCCGTGTCCAGGGGAAGCTCGGGGAATCTCAGCAGTGAAAGGTTCACCATCAGGAAGAGCAACTGCTCCACCAACTTGGCCCCAGTCTCAGGCGGTGCGGAGAGCAAATGTCCCCTGCCATCGAGAACACCTGCTTTCTGGGGACACTGGTTGGTGGGCAGGACAAGAGACCCTTGGCCTCTTTGGACAGGACCTGTCACACGTTGGTCTTGCAGGCCCAGTAGGCCAAGTGTTCACTGCAGGGTTCTATGCTTGTTTCCTTCTCCAGGTAGCTCTACACTGCTGATGAGGTGCCATCATACTCCCTCAGGTAACTCTGCCTGGGCACCACCTCCACCACTGCCCTCAGCCATGCTGCTTGCCCTGCTGTGCAATAGCCCATGCTCACCAGAATGCCCTGCACATACGAGCTGCTGCTGCTAGCAACTGCTGCTGCTCAGCCTTCTGCTGGTGCTGCTGCTGCTAGGGCTGGGGACAGGGATAGACCCCGCCAGCTGAAAGGAGTGACTGCTCCCACTCCCACCATCCCCAGGGACATCCTGTTGCTGTTGCTGAGCACTCTCCAGAGCCCTCTCTGCCTACCGGACCCTCTCCACCAGCTCACCCTTCCAGTGGCCATACAGCGCTGTCTGGTGTGCTATGCTGCCCTTGACCCTGGGGTCCAGCATGGTTGCCAACACGTATTCCACCCAGTTCAGGAGCTCATTGAACTTCAGCCCTGTTTTCAGCTGCTGCACCAGGGCAACCACCTCAGCTGCCTGCTCCCTGCCCTGAGGGCCACAATCCCACCCCTGGAGAATCTCCTCCAGCCTCCTGAGGAAATTATGGACCAGAGGGGTCACCTGTCTGATGGTGGCCATGGAGGAGCTGATGGTCTCCGTCACGGCCAGAAATGGTCTGAGTACCAAGACCGTGTGAGCCAAGATCTCCCATTCCATCCCATCGTACCCTGGAGCTGACCCGCTGTTCATCACCAGTTGACCCTGATGCAAGGCGGCTTTCTGCTCAAGAAGCCACTCAAGTATCAGGAAAGTCGAATCCACCTGGTGGACACATTCCGCACCATCTGGTACACTGGGGAGCCTTGCTTGGCCTGCTTCACCTGGAGGAGGTCGCTGCCCTTAACTCTCCAGTTAAAGAAACCAGTCAGTTCCTCCACTGCTCAATCAGGGAACTAATGGTGCCTGCCCCAATCCCCTTATCCCCTAAGCCCAGAGTATCCCTGACCACCAGGTGAAGAGTGTGTGCAGCGCAAGGGATGCTGATGAAGCCCCCCTCATGGACTGCCCTCAGTATATTGGCCGGGTTGTTGGCCACCACACACCCCTTGGTGAAGGGTGCTCCTGGCGTGACCCACTCCCTCACCATAGTGGTCAGGGCTGACTCAATGTTCTGAGTGGTGTGAGGGATGTCCATTTCTTCCGCTTGAAGCAAGGCTCAACTATACCGTGCTTCAGGACCCCTCCTGACACTGCCAAATGCTGCCTACGGGTCCTGCCACCAGTGTGCCATGACTGCCAGGTAGGCATGCTGCGCGTTCCTGTGGTGAAGTGGACGGTGGCACCCCAAGCCCTTGCCATCTGCTCCCTCACCCACTCCTTTAAAGCCTCTTACAGGGTTGACACCACCTGCCGACTCATGGTGGTGCACGAGGGCAGCTTAAATTGGGGGGCCAGGAACCCAATCAAGCACATAAACCCCATGTCCCCAACCACCGAGAAGGGCTGCCCATCCAGCGTTATCATTTCCCCCACCATGAGCATGGATTTCAGTTTAAAGCCACGCGGCCCTCCACGTCCTGCATCTTCCGATGGACTTGGCAGCTGCCTTCACCCCAGCTCCTCCATGGTGCATTGATGCTGCTGCTCCCCCCTAGCAGCGATACCGCTCCTACTGCTAGAGGCAGCTGTTCGAGCAGGACACTTGGCTGCTGATGGAGGTGGATGACTGGCCGCTGCAGTCAGGAACCTGCTGGCATCCACTGCCCCGGCCTGGCCGCTTAACAGCACAGCACTATGGCATCACTTCAATTGCCTCGCCATAGCAGTTGTGCCAAGGTTGGTGAGCACCTGCCCATGCTTCACCACCTTCTGGCACAAAGTGCACTTCACTTCCCTGGGATCATCCGCCTGCACCAACTTAAAATGCGTCTAGACAGAGGATTTTTTGCCCCCTCCTGCCTTTTGCCCATTCCGGGTGACGCACCGCTGACAGAGCTGCTAGGGGCAGAACATTGTGGCAACACAGCTCTCAGAGGAGCTCTCAGAGGAACCATCACCTCAGCACCAGACATCTCCTTTGCAGGATTAGTGTCTGCCTCACTGTCCCCAATATGAGTGATGTCCCGCAAAGGGGAGTACTGGGACTCTAAGGCTGATGAACTGCCCACCATACTGCTGCCACTCTCCCTGTGCCCCTTATAGCTGCTGATGCTACTGCTTCTCCTCTCTCTTCTGCCATTGCCCATGGATCTGGCCCTGCCTCTAGCAGCCGGGGTGGGATCCACCAGTCCTGGACTTCTGGGGATCACCTCAAGAATGGTGGACATTGGTGGCTTTTGAGGAACATCCGATCCTAAAGCACCTGCTCCTGCAGCCACAGGAGAGACAGACGCAGCTTCCTGTACTGCAGGCCTTCCAGTGCCCTGCATGGCAGTGGACGGTGCTGGCAGTAGGCACCATTATTTACATGTATACAAATTGTATACATTTACATGTATACAAATTTACATGTATACAAATAATACATGTATTATTTACATGTATACAAATTGTGTACAGTTCATACAATGAAGTAAAGAATGTGAGTGTAGACATACAGTTGGTTGTACACAAGGAAGTTTTGTAGAAACAGACTTAAATTAGTCTGACACAATTGTTCCTTGTCAAATTATGATAAAAAATTAGTTTCATAATTGTAAAATGTGCACGTTTAGTTATTGATAAAAACGACGTATGTATGGTAAGGAATTTAGTATATATATTAAATGTATGTTGATAAAATATTAAATATTGCTCTAATTGTGAATTAATTTCTATGTTTTTTGGCGTTTATGTTTTGTTGCAATGCATGGAGTGGAAGGTGTTTTGAACTGTAATTGTACTGAATTGTGTTTTTGTGTGTATTTTAAGAAAGCTGTTGTACATTTAAGTGTATTTTTAAACTGTTAAGTTTTTTGCTTTAGTGAATTTCTTGGTTTTTTGGGAGGTGGCTTGGGATGTTGTGGGGGGGCAGGAGCTAGGGGCAGGGTTTGGGGGGTCAGGTCAGTGCACGGGATGTTGCGAGGGGTGGTGGGAGCTAGTGGTGGGCGTTGGGGGGGCAGGTGTGGGGTGTTTGTTCGTGTCTGTGTGGGCATCTGTTGGGGGATGTGTGTGTGTGTGTGTGTGTGTGTGTGTGGGGAGATGTAGGGGTGGGGTGTCTGTGTGGGGGGGATGTGGGGGTGTCTGTGGGGGTGGGTGTCTGTGGGGGGGGCGGGGGGGAGAACTAACGTACAAGGGGGGCACTGGCTAGTGGGCAGGGGGGCGGGGGGAGAACTAAGGGAGTGCCCCCCGTGCCAACCACCTGGCCCCCCCCACAGACACCCACCCCTCTGCATTTCAGTTCCCCGGGTGCCCACCCTCGCACTTCCCTCCCCCGCTAGGCAAACACACAGACGCAGACTCTTCTCTCCTCCACTCTCTCATAAACACACACGTGTCCACTTTTCTCTCTCACTCTCACAAACACGAACGCACGCAGACTCTTCTCCCCTCCCCTCTATCACAAACACATATGCACTGTTGTCCCTCACACACAAAAGCGCGCACACACACACACACTCTCATTGTTCTCACCAACAATGTGACTGCCACTTGCAGCATCACAGGAGGTTTAGGAGGGACTGTAGAGTTTTTCAAAAGGTCCCGCAACAGTGAAGGACACATGGGGGCCCGCCACCATCTTGCTGTTCCTGTCTGGGTATGATGGGAAATGTAGTCCTAGCATACACAGACAAGAAACATGTCGGTAGCCCCAGTGTCCCTAGTGGGGGCAGCAGAACTTGCAGTACCAGGCCAGTGAGGGGGGAGAGGGCCGGGGGACCGGCGTACTTCCTCTCCCCACATCCCCTCCTCCATAAGCTGCCAAGCCTGCCATAGCGGTCGGGGAAAGGGGGAGCCCGGGAGTAACAGCGTAAGGAAAGTTATGTGACTCTGCTTTTTAAAATCACGTAACTTTTATCAGGAGCCAGCTCTGTCACAAAGACTTCATGCTGTAGTCAGTTTCATGTATATTAACCCCCAACCCGGCCTCACTCCCTACTTTTGACTCCATATGAAAAGTCTGCACCTTTTGAAAAGTTGCAGACTTTTAAAAGTACAGAGTCAAAAGTGACTTTAAAAGTACGGAGTAAAATGTTTGTAAGTTTTAATACCAAGTGAAAAGTTTGTAACTTTTGACAACTTGCAGACTTTTCACTCAGTATGAAAAGTTGCAGACTTTTGACAGTACTTTTCAGTTTATGAAAAGTCTGCAACTTTGCATAGGTGTGAAAAGTCTGCAACTTTGCATAGGAGTGAAAAGTCTGCAACTTTGCATAGGAGTGAAAAGTCCGCAACTTTTGAAAAGTTGCAGACTTTTAAAAGTACGGAGTCAAAAGTGACTTTAAAAGTACGGAGCCAAAAGTGACTTTAAAAGTACGGAGCCAAAAGTTTGCAAGTTTTCATACCCAGTGAAAAGTCTGTAACTTTTGTAAAGGTGCAGACATTTCACTTGCTCTGAAAAGTTGCAGACTTTTGAGTATGAAAAGTCTGCAACTTTTCATAGGAGTGAAAAGTCCGCAACTTTTGAAAAGTTGCAGACTTTTAAAAGTATGGAGTCAAAAGTGACTTTAAAAGTACAGACCCAAAAGTTTGCAAGTTTTCATACCCAAGTTTTCAAAAGTTGCAGAGTTTTGACTCACAAAAGTCTGCAATTTTTCATAGGAGTGAAAAGTCTGAAACTTTTGAAAAGTTACAGACTTTTAAAAGTACAGAGCCAAAAGTTTGCAAGTTTTCATACCAAGTGAAAAGTTTGTAACTTTTGACAACTTGCAGACTTTTCACTCAGTATGAAAAGTTGCAGACTTTTGACAGTACTTTTCAGTTTATGAAAAGTCTGCAACTTTGCATAGGAGTGAAAAGTCTGCAACTTTGCATAGGAGTGAAAAGTCCGCAACTTTTGAAAAGTTGCAGACTTTTAAAAGTATGGAGTCAAAAGTGACTTTAAAAGTATGGAGCCAAAAGTTTGCAAGTTTTCATAGCCAGTGAAAAGTCTGTAACTTTTGTAAAGGTGCAGACATTTCAGTTGGTCTGAAAAGTTGCAGACTTTTGACTCAGAAAAGTCTGCAACTTTTCATAGGAGTGAAAAGTCTGCAACTTTTGAAAAGTTACAGACTTTTAAAAGTACAGAGCCAAAAGTTTGCAAGTTTTCATACCAAGTGAAAAGTTTGTAACTTTTGAGAACTTGCAGACTTTTCACTCGGTATGAAAAGTTGCAGACTTGTGACTGTACTTTTGACTGTATGAAAAGTCTGCAACTTTTCATAGGAGTTAAAAGTGTGCAACTTTTCAAAAGTTGAACACTTTTAAAAGTACAGAATAAAAAGTGCGCAAGTTTTGCAAAGTCACGTAACTTTCCTTATGCTGTGTTTTGCCGGTCAGCAGCTCGGGTTGCTACCTTGTAAACAAGGTTATTTGTCATTCTGAGGGGGAGAGTGCTGTTTATACTGCGGGGCCCCAGCTAGCTCTGGCTATGCCAGCTCCAGCAAGCTGTGCTGACTCCGCTTTGCCTGGGGGCGGGGGGCAACGCGAGTGAGGGCAGGGCTGGGGGGGGGGGGCAGGTATGCTTGCCTTGCAGCACAGTGCACAAGCCAGGGGGAGACTACAATAGTCAGCGTTTACAGAGTTCCGCTCCTCAGCGTTGCTAATTACAGAGCTCACAGGGGGAGGGACGCAGCCGCTTCCCTGCTCACCGACAGGAGAGAGGAGCTCAAGTGCGCATGCGCGAACCAGCAGAACTGAGGTTTTATCAATAATAACTCGGGTTTGGCTGCATCAATCAGTATAATATTTTAGAAGCACTTGTTATTGATCCCATTCTCGAAGCCTGTGAAGTTTGGGGGCTCAACTCCTCCAGGGGGAGGAGATATTGATGATTCAAATACACGAGGCCAGTATGAATTTTGACCACAAGCAATTAACGTTTAAGCAGCAATAACTTTTTATTTTCCTGATGGATATTTTTCAAACTTTGTGGATATGATGGTCCTCACAATTTACAGCCATGATTAAATGTTCAGAAATGTAGGTCAAGCGGTATTTGCAAAATTGGGGGTTCAGCAGTCGCCTGTTTATAATGAAGAGTGGCTGTACATTTAAGTATTCAGGCAGCTGCCGCTGCCTGAAAATATCTACAGTAACTCTAACTGCTATTAAGTATTCTAAAACCTATGGAACTAAATGGAATATTATCTAATATCTACAAAGACCAAGTCCTACAACCACACTATAAAATACTAAAACTGAATCAATACACACTATATCTATCTCTACAACTAAGCTAACTTCTACATCTATCTATCTATCTATACAGGGATGGGGGTGGGACATAGACAGCTCACAACAAACAACACAGGGAGTGGTACAAAACTGAAATTAAACCTAAATCTCTAATGCTACTCTAAATAAATTCAAAAACAGGGGAAGGGAATCAGGGATGGAATATCTACAGGGAGGGGGGAAGGATTCAATGGAGGGTAGGGAGAAAGATTACAGGGAGGGGTAAAAAATAAAAATAACACCTAAATCTATTTAATCTAATCTAAATAAATGAAACTATGGAGGTAAATGTGGAAATGGGTGAAATAGGATGAGGATGGCAATTGATTGGCAGATACACAAACTGCTGGGAGAGGGAGACTTCAGAAAACGCCTGCTGACCGGATCAGCGGCTAGCTCAGAAGGAGTTGGAAGGAGGGAGGGCAATGACTTTTGTTACTTCCTGCGCCCCCTTACCACAAGCCCCATTGGCTCTGTGCAGTCTAGCCCATGGCCAATCTCAGACTGCAAAGCCAGTGGTCTGAGGAAAAGAGGGATGGTGATTGGGCAGGCTGGCTTCTAGTCCAAACCTTTCCACCCCTGGTTGCAGGAAGTCTGCTCCTCAGCTGCCCCCCCCTCCCTGGGCCTTCCAACCCTGTTTTTCCCAACCTAACATGACCGAACCCACCCAAAATGGGCTGAACTGGTTGGGGCTTCGGGCGTTTGGTTTGGGCGTTTGGTTCCAGATTATGTTAGATTACAGCAATGATCCCCTGCAGTACTGAGCAGAGAAGTGGAAAGTATGGCAGGCCCTGAATAGGGTGGCACAGGAATTGGTGTCCTTCCCACCAATCAGTGTGTGAAGTGAATGTGTGTTCTTTCAGGCAGGGGGCATGGTGAATGCCCATCGTAAAAAGCTGGGCATTGCATTGGTGGAGCAGTTGCTTTTCCTGAAGGTCAACCTGCTGCTGCTGGGTTTCCCTGAGTTGGCTGTGGACTTGGAGTGAGGGGACATACTTGAGACTTCCCCAAGGTCTCACTCTTGATGCCTCCTGCTCCCACCCCTCTTGCCCAAATGATGGGTGGGGCTGCTGCAACACCACACAACCCCCTCTCTCTATTATTCGCCCCCCCCCCAGCAGTATCTGTAAGTTGACACCCTGTAACATTGGTTAGTGCCAACTGCCAGATCCCTACCTCACATGGTGCCATTAGTCCACTCTGGGGTACACTCTGCAAACTGAAGCCTTGACTTTGTGTCAGGTAGGGATCTGACAGCTGTATTCAGAGATTTACACACAGCAGCAGTGGCTGGACTGGTCAATACCACCCACTATACAGAACCAGAGAGAAAGAGGGGGGGGGGCTACATGCTGCTAGAATGAGAGAGAGAGAGAGAGAGAGAGAGAGAGAGAGAGAGAGAGAGAGATAATTTTGTCCCTCTTGCTGAGTGATCTGATGTTTGAGAAATTTGTAGTTGAACTTTGAATGTTTAAATTGATTGCAATATTTTGGTGGACTGATATCATGGAAAAAAATCCAGAAAGAATATAGAAGCTTNGCCTTCTGCTGGTGCTGCTACTGCTAGGGCTGGGGACAGGGATAGACCCCGCCAGCTGAAAGGAGTGACTGCTCCCACTCCCACCATCCCCAGGGACATCCTGTTGCTGTTGCTGAGCACTCTCCAGAGCCCTCTCTGCCTACCGGACCCTCTCCACCAGCTCACCCTTCCAGTGGCCATACAGCGCTGTCTGGTGTGCTATGCTGCCCTTGACCCTGGGGTCCAGCATGGTTGCCAACACGTATTCCACCCAGTTCAGGAGCTCATTGAACTTCAGCCCTGTTTTCAGCTGCTGCACCAGGGCAACCACCTCAGCTGCCTGCTCCCTGCCCTGAGGGCCACAATCCCACCCCTGGAGAATCTCCTCCAGCCTCCTGAGGAAATTATGGACCAGAGGGGTCACCTGTCTGATGGTGGCCATGGAGGAGCTGATGGTCTCCGTCACGGCCAGAAATGGTCTGAGTACCAAGACCGTGTGAGCCAAGATCTCCCATTCCATCCCATCGTACCCTGGAGCTGACCCGCTGTTCATCACCAGTTGAACCTGATGCAAGGCGGCTTTCTGCTCAAGAAGCCACTCAAGTATCAGGAAAGTAGAATCCACCTGGTGGACACATTCCGCACCATCTGGTACACTGGGGAGCCTTGCTTGGCCTGCTTCACCTGGAGGAGGTCACTGCCCTTAACTCTCCAGTTAAAGAAACCAGTCAGTTCCTCCACTGCTCAATCAGGGAACTAATGGTGCCTGCCCCAATCCCCTTATCCCCTAAGCCCAGAGTATCCCTGACCACCAGGTGAAGAGTGTGTGCAGCGCAAGGGATGCTGATGAAGCCCCCCTCATGGACTGCCCTCAGTATATTGGCCGGGTTGTTGGCCACCACACACCCCTTGGTGAAGGGTGCTCCTGGCGTGACCCACTCCCTCACCATAGTGGTCAGGGCTGACTCAATGTTCTGAGTGGTGTGAGGGATGTCCATTTCTTCCGCTTGAAGCAAGGCTCAACTATACCGTGCTTCAGGACCCCTCCTGACACTGCCAAATGCTGCCTACGGGTCCTGCCACCAGTGTGCCATGACTGCCAGGTAGGCATGCTGCGCGTTCCTGTGGTGAAGTGGACGGTGGCACCCCAAGCCCTTGCCATCTGCTCCCTCACCCACTCCTTTAAAGCCTCTTACAGGGTTGACACCACCTGCCGACTCATGGTGGTGCACGAGGGCAGCTTAAATTGGGGGGCCAGGAACCCAATCAAGCACATAAACCCCATGTCCCCAACCACCGAGAAGGGCTGCCCATCCAGCGTTATCATTTCCCCCACCATGAGCATGGATTTCAGTTTAAAGCCACGCGGCCCTCCACGTCCTGCATCTTCCGATGGACTTGGCAGCTGCCTTCACCCCAGCTCCTCCATGGTGCATTGATGCTGCTGCTCCCCCCTAGCAGCGATACCGCTCCTACTGCTAGAGGCAGCTGTTCGAGCAGGACACTTGGCTGCTGATGGAGGTGGATGACTGGCCGCTGCAGTCAGGAACCTGCTGGCATCCACTGCCCCGGCCTGGCCGCTTAACAGCACAGCACTATGGCATCACTTCAATTGCCTCGCCATAGCAGTTGTGCCAAGGTTGGTGAGCACCTGCCCATGCTTCACCACCTTCTGGCACAAAGTGCACTTCACTTCCCTGGGATCATCCGCCTGCACCAACTTAAAATGCGTCTAGACAGAGGATTTTTTGCCCCCTCCTGCCTTTTGCCCATTCCGGGTGACGCACCGCTGACAGAGCTGCTAGGGGCAGAACATTGTGGCAACACAGCTCTCAGAGGAGCTCTCAGAGGAACCATCACCTCAGCACCAGACATCTCCTTTGCAGGATTAGTGTCTGCCTCACTGTCCCCAATATGAGTGATGTCCCGCAAAGGGGAGTACTGGGACTCTAAGGCTGATGAACTGCCCACCATACTGCTGCCACTCTCCCTGTGCCCCTTATAGCTGCTGATGCTACTGCTTCTCCTCTCTCTTCTGCCATTGCCCATGGATCTGGCCCTGCCTCTAGCAGCCGGGGTGGGATCCACCAGTCCTGGACTTCTGGGGATCACCTCAAGAATGGTGGACATTGGTGGCTTTTGAGGAACATCCGATCCTAAAGCACCTGCTCCTGCAGCCACAGGAGAGACAGACGCAGCTTCCTGTACTGCAGGCCTTCCAGTGCCCTGCATGGCAGTGGACGGTGCTGGCAGTAGGCACCATTATTTACATGTATACAAATTGTATACATTTACATGTATACAAATTTACATGTATACAAATAATACATGTATTATTTACATGTATACAAATTGTGTACAGTTCATACAATGAAGTAAAGAATGTGAGTGTAGACATACAGTTGGTTGTACACAAGGAAGTTTTGTAGAAACAGACTTAAATTAGTCTGACACAATTGTTCCTTGTCAAATTATGATAAAAAATTAGTTTCATAATTGTAAAATGTGCACGTTTAGTTATTGATAAAAACGACGTATGTATGGTAAGGAATTTAGTATATATATTAAATGTATGTTGATAAAATATTAAATATT
>QEPC01003856.1:262103-273991 GCA_003113815.1 Sphenodon punctatus | reverse complement strand
TAGTAGCAGTAGTAGTAGTAAGGCTCAGTGTAAGCCAGGAAGGATTTTTAGCTACAAAATGTGTCATATCTAATTTCTAGGTGTGCTTGTGCTTACAAAGGCTCTTTTTAAATGGCCCATGGTACGGGGTGGGTGGGGCGGGGAATGGGTGTGCACGGGCATTGAGGGTGGTATCATTACACAGGTGCACACCTTTCTCCATCCACCTCCATGCACGGAGGTGCCACCATTTTCAGCCCTTTTCACATGAGACTGACCCACGCATGTCCATGCATATCCATTGCGTGGACATGCATGGGAGCTCCCTGTTTGGCAGCTGTGGCAGGTGGGTGGGGGTGCCTGCATGCTCCCGTGCTACACCCATCTCCCATGCAGAGAGCAACCACCCCACCAGTGTGCACATTCACCCCCCCCTGCACCATGGTCCATTTAAAAAGGGCCTTAGCCAGTTGCTCCATTTGTGGGTGATGGGTGGTAGTGGGTGGAGATGGGTGTGGCAGTCACATGGGCAGTGCCCACGCATTGAATCTGTGTGGGGGTGCATGGGACCATCTTGTATTAAAAAGGGCCAAACTTGTGCATTCCTATTTACACATGGGTCTTTTGCCCTTCTTCCAAATTTGGGTGAAATCAGTGTGTGTGATCAAAGTTATTAATGATACACAAACATTCATACACAAGGGGATTGCATAAGACTTCCTTCTAGAGGATATCAGTTTAAAAGTCATTGACTGAAAAATAGTGAGTTAGTTTCAAAGAACTAATTTACACTGTTTTGGTTTGGTTTGCACAGGATTGACAAGGGAAATCCTGGCCCCACTGATGTTAGTGAGTGTTGCGGCATTGGTTCTGACTAATTTGAACTCCTCACTAAAGCTAGTCACAGATTTATGTATTTATTTCAATATTCAAAATCTTTTTTCTTTTTTATTATTTTGCATTGCACAAAACAAAAATATTTTTGATTTTTTCCCAAAACTATTTACATTTAAACAAAATAATTTCCATTTCCCACAAATGTACCATGTACTATAATCCTGCAAAAGTAGAAAAGGGATTGTAAAAACAAACAAAAAAGATTTAAATTTGTTGAAACAAAAAACTTTTTTTTTCATTTTTCTAAACCATTAAATATTCTAAATTAATCTCTTCTACATCTCCTGCTTCAATCCAGGTTTTTTGTCAGTCCCTTCGTCCCCACTTCTGTTCCAACAATCAGCCCAAAATGACTGGGGGCAGTACCCCCTCCCTCTGAAGTGTTGCTGGGCCAGTTAGCAGGAGGTGACCCCTTTGCCATTCAGAAGCTGGGAAGAGGGGGAGATTTTACCCTTCCTCATCACCAATACACAAACCCCACCTGTGTCTACTTTCACCATGGTTTTGGGAAGCACAGCTTGGGAACAATTGATGTAGTCTATTGACCTTAAACTAGTGCAGTCTCTTCCCATAGCAGGTTTTGTCAGTGAATAGGTTTTGTGACTATCCCCACGCCAGAGAAGGTACGTTAATATTGTTTATTCATCCAGTATTTGTTGAAGAGTGTTCACAAATGTTTAAGCTCCAGTAAACTCTTCTTTAGCAAACAGTCCTTGTTTGAAATGGTGCGAATTTCGAATGTACAACAAGAAAAACTTTGTAGCAAAGAGCTTAGAATTTAGTTTTGTTTATTCTCTGTGTTTATGGATACTAGTTAAAACCAAATGCTGATTTGGTTTACAGCAGTGTGAATTTGCCTTCACTGGGATTATTATTCCATATTTACAGCATGAAAAGGAAAAAAAGGGCAAAAATTGTCAAATAATTTGAGGTAATTAATTGACCTGTCCTTCCCTGTCCATTACTAAAACTTCTGGGAAGCAATAAGACATGGAATGAAAACAGAGCCACAACTACTTTTTTGGCTGTCAGTAGCTAACATAACTTTCTGGCCTTGAATGCATTCCATAAAGTCCAGATGCTAAGTGCCATGTGGTTCAAAGCATTGCTCTTTTCCTCAAACGTACCGCTAAAAAGATGCTTTCAACTGTGCTAGTTCAGTTGATGGGGAATTCAAATTGCTCCAAGCAAGTAAGCCAGAAACCTCTTAAAATGAGATGTAAGCTTCAGACGGAGATCAAGTTGTCATTCTTTTGTTTTGAATCAAATGATTGTAGTGTGTAGGGGCACACAAGCAGCCAAACTAGTCTGTGCTCAAAGAAAGAATGAATGAAAAAGCAAGGGGCATGAGAGAGATGGTACTGAACATCAAAACACTGGGGGTGGGGACCATTGGAAATGCTTTTAGAAGCAACTGAAGGGAGAACAAAGGAGCCCAACTTGAGCGTCAAAATACCAGTTAACTCATTTTCAGAAAGAACACTAGAGCGAACTATGGAATATTTATAAAATAAAGGCCATGACCACAACTGATAGAACGTTCCACACACTCACTGGCCTCCTTAACTTCTCAGGCATAATTTATCAAACACGCTCTCTTCCAGTCAAGGTTATGTCCTTGGACTTCCTGCAGCATTCACCCCAAACAATGGAAGTGAACACTGTCTGGTCTTGACAGTTTAATCAGTGTTTGGGGTGAACACTGGGTTGACGGTATGTCTAAACACTGTAATGGTAGGACAATGTGTTACAGAACAATGAACAGTAGCAATGTGCAAACGCAGTTCGGATGTTCAGTGTTCAGCCCAAACTTGGCCAATTCTAATGGCCGAACTGAATGGCCAAACCGAACGGCCGAAGCCCCGAGCAGTTTGGCTGCGTTCGGATGAGTTTGGCGGTGTTTGGGTGGGACAAACAGGGCTGCCAGGCACAGGAAGAGGGGGAGGGGCAGCTGAGGAGTAGACTTCCAGGCACCAGGGGTCAAGAGGCTGGGACTATCAGCCAGCCTGCCCAATCACCATCCCTCTTTTCCTCAGACCACTGGCTTCGCAGTCTGCAATTGGCCACGGGCTAGATTGCATGGAGCCAATGGGGCTTGTGGTAAGGCGGGCGCAGCAAGTATCAAAAATAATTGCCCTCCCGACTTCCAATTCCTTCTGAGCTAGTCATTGATCCTGTCAGCAGGCATTTTCAGAAATCTCCCTCTTGCAGCAGTTTGTGTTCCTAATGCATTGCCATCCTCCTCCTATTTCACTCATTTCCACATATTTACCTCCACAGTTTCATGTATTTAGATTAGATTAGATTAGATTAGATTAGATTAGATAGATTTAGGTGCTATTTTTATTTTTTACCCCTCCCTGTGTTCTTTCTCCCTATCCTCCATTGAATCCTTCCCTCCTCCCTGAATATATTCAAGCCCTGATTCCCTTCCGCTGTTTTTGGATTTTTTTAGAGTAGGATTAGATTGATTTAGGTTTCATTTCAGATTTGTACCTGTCCCTGTGTTGTTTGTTGTGAGTTGTCTGTGTCCCCCCCCCCATCCCTGTGTGGATAGATAGATAGATAGAGAGATAGATAGATAGATAGATAGATAGATAGATAGATAGTAGTTACTGCATATATATAGTTGTAGGAGTTAGCATAGTTATAGAGATAGATAGATATAGTATGTAGTGATTCAGTTTTAATATTATATAGTGTGTTTGTAGGACTAGGCCTTTGTAGATATTAGGGATGAGATAACAGAATGCGGTTCGGAAGTTCGGTAGTTTGGTCCAAAATTCGAGTTTGGGTTTGGTAGTTTGGTTTGAAAAAAATTCAGTCTCGCCGCATGTTTGGCTGAGGTTGGGCCCTCCACAAGGCTTGGGGCACTCCAGGGACCCCCAGGGGTGCCCTTGGGGGCATGGCAGGCTCTCACAGACCCAGGAGCATCAGCATCAGAGACTGGGAAGACTTGGGGCTTGGCACCCCGGCTTGTCTAGGCAGGCAAGCTTGGTGCTTGGACCCCGGGGGTGCCTGTAGGGGCATGTCTGGCTATCACAGACCCAACTGCAGCAGAAACAGAGACTTCAAAGGCTTGGGGCTTGCACCCCAGCTTGTATGGGCAGGCAGGCACGGCGCTTGGACCCCGGGTGTGCCCGTGGGGGCATGGCTGGCCGTTACAGACCTAGCAGCAGCAGCAGCAGCAGGAAAAAAGGCTGGGAAGGCTTGGTGCTTGGTGGCTGGCCTGGTACGTCTACTTGGATGGGCATTGTAGGCTGCCAGGCATCAGTGGAGCAGTGGCAGACATTGGATTTCCCAGTAGCGGAACCCATGGCAGCAGCGGCAGAAGCAGCGAACAGACACCTTGATGAAAAGCAACTACTCCACCAACTTGGCCCCTGGTCTCAGGAGGTGCAGCTGGCAAACATCCCCCACCCTAAAGAACACCCACTCTCTGGGGACATTCATTGGTGGAAAGGACAAGAGGACCTTGGCCACATTGGACAGGGCTGGACACACGTCCCTCTGAGAGCTGTGTCAACACCATCTTCTGCCCCTCCCATATGTTCCATTCAACCCATCGATTTGAGCTTCCTGGATGACCTCACCGACAGTGGCCCCACCAACAAGATAGAGATCAGTATGGACTGTGTCCGGGTGCAGAATACAAACATGGGTGACCCCATGTGGGTGAGTAGCAAACCACCTGTCAAATCTTGCCTGGGCTTTGGTCTCTGGCACACTCGGAACTGCCACCGCCTGTTCTGGTGCCCATAAGATGGGCAATGGGGCACATTGAAGAGGTTGAAGTCTGGCAGGGGCCATGCCAGTGGAGGGACAGCAGGCAGCAGCAGCAGCCTGAGTCCATCATCACACCCCAAACCACACAGACCTGATTTTGGCAGTCAGGCTTCAAAGACTCCCAGCAAAGACACTACCCATGCCAGGGTGTGGGTTTGGTGGCACCTACTGCCAGCGTCCTCCACTGCCATGCAGGGCACTGGAAGGCCTGCACTCCAGGAGGCTGCGGCTCTCTCTGATGCAGCTGCAGAAGCAGGTGCACGTGCTTCGAGGTTGGATGTTCCTCTCCAGGGCCACCAATGTCCCCAACTCCCATTATTGAGGTGATCCCCAGCAGTCCATAGATAGTGGATCCCACCCCGGCTGCTAGAGACAGGGACTGATTCCCCAGGCAATGGCAGCAGGGAGAGGAGCCACAGCAGCCATAGCAGCTATAGGGGGAACAGAGAGAGTGACTGGAGCATGGTGGGCAGTCCATCAGCCTCAGGGTCCCAATACTCCCCTTCACGGGACATCACTCTCATTGGGGACAGTGAGGGAGACACTACTCCTGAGAAGGAGATGTGTGGTGCTGTTCTTTCCCTCCAAGCAGCACTGTCAGCCATGCATCACCAGTTGCAGGCCAGAAGTCAGGAAGGGGGGGGAAATCCTCTGTCTCGGCAGGGCTCATTTTAAGTTTGTGTGGGCAGACAATCACAGGGAGTTGCAGTGCAGTTTGTGCCAGAAGGTGGTGAAGCGTTGGCAGGTGCTCACCAACCCTGGCACAACTGCCATGGTGAGGCACCTGAAGGGATGCCATAGCACTGTGCTGCTAAGCGGGCAGGCAGGAGCAGTGGATGATGCCAGTGGGTTCCCGACTGCAGTGGCCAGTCGTCTACCTCCATCAGCAGGCAAGCATTCTCAAGCAGGTACCTCTAGCAGCAGGAGCGGTATTGCTGCTAGAGGGGAACATCATCATCATCATCATCATCATCATCATCATCATCATCAGCAGCAGCAGCAGCAGCAGCAGCAGAAGCAGCAGCAGCATGGAGGAGCTGGGGTGGGGGGTGTTGCAGCTGCCATGTCCATTGGCACATAAGCACTGGGGAGGAAGCTGTCCTTCAACTGAAAGCCACATACATGTTGGGGGAAAGGATTGCACTCGATGGGCAGCCCTTCTTGGTGGTTGGGGACATGGCGTTTAGGTGCCTGATTGGCTTCCTGGCCCCCCAGTTTAAGCTGCCATCACACAGCACCCTGAGTCAGGCTACCACCAATGCCTGGCAGCCTGAAATGCCCGGCCAAGCAGGGGTGGCAGCCACTGAGTCCTGGTCGGGCCTCTGCTGCTGCTCCATCAATGACTGGCAGCCTGCAACACCCAGCCCTGATGGTGACTAGAACAGTGGAGAGCCCAGCACAGCATAGAGCGAGGAGAACTGGAGGCCTGCCAGCACCACCCTCATTCAGCAGGTGGTGCCAGCCCTGTACCAGGATTTAAAGGAGCAGGTGAGGGAGCAGATGGCAGGGGCTGGAGGTGACACATGTGGTATGACTGATGATGCACTGATAGCAGTACCCGGAGGCAGAATTTGACAGTGGCAGGAGGGGTCCTGAAGCAGGGTATAGATGGGCCCTGCTTCAGGAGGAAGCCATAGACTCCATGCCCCCCCCATTTCTCGGAACATGGAGGCAGTCCTGACCGCCATGGTGAGGGAATGGGTCACACCAGGCATGCCCTTCACCAAGGGGTGCGTGGAGATGCACAGCGTGACCAAATATTGAGGGCAGTCCACGAGGGGGTCTTCACCAGTATCCCTCCCTTCTCCTGGTGTTCAGGGACGCTCTGGGCTTGGGGGAGAAGGGGATTGGGGCAGGTCCCCTTAGCTCCCTGATTGAGCAAGGGAGGAAGCTGGCCAGCAGTTTCTTTAACTGGAGCATGATGGGCAGCAACGTCCTCCAGGCAAAGCAGGCTGAACAAGGTTCCCCAGTGCAGCAGCTGGTGTAGGCTTGGTCTGCCCCGTGGAATTCCTCCATGTTCCTGATGCTTGAGCGGCTTCTCAAACAGAAAGCCGCCTTGCATCAGGTTCAACTGGTGATGGACAGTGGGGCACCTCCAAGGTATTATGGGATGGAATGGGAGATCCTGGAGCTTTTTGGGCACTGGAAGGGCGAGCTGGTAGAGAGGGTCTGGCAGGCAGAGAGGGATCGGGAGAGTGTGCATCAGCAGCAGCAGGACGCCCCTGGGGATGGTGGGAGTGGGATCAGCCACCCCTTTCAGCTGGTGGGTTGTATCTCTTCCCCCAGCCCGAGCAGTAGCAGCACCAGCAGAAGCACTCCTATTGCTGCTTCTGGATGACGTGGATGAATAGCCCTCCCTGCCTGGAATGTAGGCCCGAGAACCCTGAGGGTGGGTCCTGGTAGGGATGTAATGGCATGCCGCCGCGGCAGCTGTTACCGATGGAAATCCCTATTCCACACATCACGGCGTGGTTCGGCAGAGGCTGCTTTCCGACGGCTGCGGTGACGGTTTGCTGCTAATGTTGCCGCGGCATCGGAACTGGTGGGCGGAAGCGTAACTTTTGCGAATTCCAGTAAGAAGCATCACCAACTCCCCTTTCTGTCTGTCGCGGAAACTTTGTGATTATCTGATCATTGTATCATGTTTCCACCACCCTGAATACAAGGTATCGCGAGACCCGGCGGCATGATCAACCATCGGATTTCATTGGCCAATTTCATTGTCTCTAGGTCTTTTTCATTTCATTGGCTAGGCCTTTCCCAGAGAGACATGTCCTGCCTTCACCATTAAGTATAAATTGGTGTGTTTGTGGCTTGTTTCTCCCTGATCCCCAATCGCAGTGAGAGTGAGTGACTGTTGGAGCCACGCCGCCAGTGTCTGTGTTTGTTAACACACTCTGATCTTCCATGCTCCACGACAAAGCACCGCATCGTGACTCGAGGAGAGAGAATTCTTCCTCCTAATTCATATAATACCATTGAGTTTGATAATATAAGAAAGTTTTTGTGTAAGTGCTTGAACTTTATTCTAATTCTTCTAAACTGTGCTTTATTTATCAGCTAATTTAGTGCTAAAGCAGCTGCTAAAGTAATTTTGATACAGCTACACTTTACATTTTCCATTATCCTTTTTTGTAATGTACACATATGTTCTTTATTGCTGTGAGCCTTTTATGTTTATCGCTAGGTTTGGGTTTATATTGTTTGTGCTTGCTATTGTTAGTGCTCTGCATAGCCAGGCATAGCCGGCGTTAGCTGCGCAATCCGCAGAAGCCACTGGCAAGCCTGGAGCATGGACTCGGGGAGGGTCTCAGGGAAGCGCATGCCAGTAGCCGGTAGTCGCAGTAGACTTGGGGTCCCTGCAGCCCCTCTACCGGCAGCTCCTCCCCCCCGGCCATCTCAATTTCCCTGCGTGCTTCCCCGGCCCCTAGTCCCTGCTCCAGGGTCGCCGCTGGCTTCTGAGTCTTCCGTGGCTAATGACCCCCCCCTCCCTCCTCCTGGCTCTCCCTGGGTGACTCTCCTGGAAGCCCCTCCCCCCCACCATCTCTATTTCCCCGTGTGATTCCCTGACACGAGTCTGCATAGCCAGTAGCCACGGGGAAATAGACATGGCTGGGGGGGAGGGGCTGCCAGGAGAGTCACCCAGGGAGAGCCTGGAGGAGGGGGGGCATAGCTGGTAGCAGCGGAAGACTTGGGGTCCCTGCTCCAGGCTCACCGCTGGCTTCTGAGCCTTCCATGGCTAACGCTCCCTCCTCCTGGCTCTCCCTCAGTGACTCTCCCGGAAGCCACTCCCCCCTGCTGTGTCTATTTCCACGTGTGATTCCCTGACACAAGTCTGCATAGCCAGTAGCTGCGGGGAAATAGACATGGGGAAATAGACATGGCCGGGGGGGAGGAGCTGCTGGGAGAGTCACCCAGGGAGAGCCTGGAGGAGGAGGGGGCATAGCCGGTAGCAGTGGAAGACTTGGGGTCCCCTGCAGCCCCTCTACAGGCAGCTCCTTCTCCCCAGCCATCTCAATTTTGCCGCATGCTTCCCCAACCCCTAGTCCCTGCTCCAGGGGCTCGCTGGCGGAGTGAGCCTCTCCTGGCGGGGTGGAGCCTCTCCTGGTGGGGTGGAGGGGCAGTGGAGTGAGCCTTCCCCTCCACCTGGGCCATGTATATTCCCCCCTATCAGGCAGGCACTGGCAGGCAGTGTGTTTTCAAAAAAGATAAAAATCCCCGCCGGATCGGTTTTGCTCGAGGTTGCTACCTTGCAAGCAATGGTTCTGTGAGCTGGCTCCAAACATTCTCACAAAAGTGATGCTCTTGTGCGCCGTTATATACACAGTCATCTCAAGCACTGATTACTTGTTTGAACAATCACACCGATGACAGTGTCGAAGATGCCACATGCAGTAAACAATAAACCTTGCCGTTCATCTACAAACAGTCCTTTGAAGTTGTGTTGGCATTGTGACAATGTTCAGAGCCATCCCGAAGAACATTTTTTACAAGGTAGCAACCTTATTTTCTGCAATCTGCAACTGCCCCACTATTCCCATTCCCACAACCTTTAGAGTCCCTCCCTGTCAAAACTTTGGTTATTTTAATTTTATTTTCATGATTGTACAACTACACTATACAATACAGTACACTATACAATAATAAAACTACAGTTGTATTATAGTTAAATACAAGTGTACTTATACCAAAAAACAGATGAAAATTTTTTCATCCTTTTTGAGAGAAAAGAAATATTTTAAAAATAGTTAAATTAAAAATAATACACAGACACTAACATCCTCATTATCCATTTACTGTACAGATTGCCTCCCCTGATACATCCTTCAGACGGCCTGCAGGAAAAAACACATCTTTTGCTCCGCCACAGACATTAGGTAAGTTCATTTTAGTCAATTCTTAAATACATTTTTTAAACAACAGGCTACTGATAAGTAATTGCTTGGTGTGTTCTATTAAGTCATGATGCAGAACATTTGGATCATTGGAGATTCGTACAAAACAAGACTCGAGCAATTCTGCTGCACAGAACATGCAGAGATCAATTTTAATTTACGGAATGTTAGCATGTGATGGATCAGAAGGGGTGGGATGCGATGGTCCAATGTATTTCCGTCTTTAAAGAAGGAAAGGCAATTAATTTCATCCCTTTCTTACCTGCCTTCTTGCATCGTAATCCACTCCGTAGGTAACGATATAGGCATGCTCAAAGGGGGTGAGCTTCTGGAGGAAATGAGAAAAGATTTAAAGGCAATAAACCTTCTTTTTCCTGGTTGTAGGCTAGTCTTCTCGGACATGATCTTTCGCATTTCCAACCAATATAGCACAAATATGCATGCTATTAATAAATCTGTCAGAAATGTAAATAAGTGTGTTGGTGCTTTCCTTAAGGATATTGGTATGGTTTCTGTCTGGCACAGGAACATTATAGCCACCTGTCCTGATATGTTTTTGCTTGATGGCGTACACCTTTCACAATCTGGCATGTCAGTGTTCTATGATAACATTAGGTCTGCTATAGTAGCCAATGTACTGTGATTGGTTTTCTCCAAACTCATTATTGATGTAACACAATGAGTTATCTAACATTTACGTATGTGTATATTTTGTCCATTAAAAATTCCTTATTTTTCTCAAAATCTCAAATTCTCAAAATCTTGAGAAATAAATGTACTTTTAAAAATTAACTCATTTTTTCTCATTTTCTTACTGTAGACTACCAAAAGAAAAGGAGAAATGGCACACAATTCTGCTAAGCAGAAACGTGATGATTCCTCGACCAAGCTGTGCAATAGAAGTCACTGTTCGAGCCTGGCATTGTTGCTTTGGAATGGGAAAAAAAGGGTACAGGAGACAGAGAACCATGGGAAGAATATGCACTCCAAGTCTTTCCCACCACCACCATGAGAATTAATACAATCTTTTCTGCATGCTCCAGCTGTTGCTTTATGCGCCGCACACTCACAGCCACCTCTTGTTTTGCAACCAGAGTCCCCTCAGCAGTCTTATCTTGTGGAATTGTCTCAGTCGCTGCTATCAATGCATATTTCACCAGCAAAAATATCATTGCCACAGCCTGGCAGTTCTAGATGCCGTTGCTTTCTTTCTTCACAGGATGCACTGCTGGAATACCTTGCGAAATGCACACCATCCGATGTAGAACAATCATCTTTAGAATCAGACAACGCTATAGAAAGCCAATTGTTGTCACAGTGAGACGATGAAATGCTTCTGCTTGAAATCGAATGCACACCCGACGAATTTCCAAAAAACATCGAGGAGACAGTAATGCACCTACGTGACAACAACCAATGTGTATTGTCTACTTTAGCGAGAGATGCGGAAGAAATAGAAAATGCTCAGGAAAGTGAGGCGGTAGTACTGGGTGTGTCTAACAATGCCACTGCGAGTGCCGCGCATCGTGATGCCGACTCAGACAGTGATGTCACCGCAGATGATGTTGACATCATTGATTACGCCAACGATCCAACATATACCCCGCGTTACGCAGCACCAAAATTGGCAAGCCAACCGTGCAAAAGACCCAGGATTTATGATAACCTAAGACATGTGGAACAGCAAGGCAAAGGAAATTATTTCACATTGCAGCACTCTACAATAAGGAAAAATATAGCTTCGATGTTCAACAGATGTTTGTCTAAAAGTAAATCAACCAGCTCCAACCACACCACCACGACAACAGCAACCAACGCCAGCAGTCCATCACCAGTGGCTCGTATCACAACAATTCATAGAAATTCTATGCCTGCGTGTTCACCGGCTCCATCAACATCCAAAAATGATGACCGTGTTTCATTGTTGTCGCAGCAAGGAACAATCACCCCAGCCACCGACGGCCATGCAGATGCAAGAAAAACGCCAAGGTTAGATGTCTGGAAGCATTTCACTGCCTGTGACAAAAATAAACTTGTGGTCAAGTGCAAATACTGCTGCAGGAAAATAACACAAGCGAAAGAAGGAGGTAAGAGCCGCCCCGGTACCAGCGGCATGCATAGCCACATGTAGCACCATCACAAGCCTGTTCTCAACGCCTCTAGAGGAACACGCTGTGGCAGAAAGACAGGCACTGATCCATCTTGAAGTGCTGCTAGTGCTACCACTGTGCAGACAACATTGCCAGAATCTGTGCAAAATCAAACGAAATGGCCAGCATCTCACCCTACTGCACAGTACTACCTCGCACTGGTGTCAAAGATGCTTGCAGT
>QEPC01003856.1:250732-258232 GCA_003113815.1 Sphenodon punctatus | reverse complement strand
CAATCCAAGGTTGACCTATTCTTCCTAAAGCCAAACTGTTCATCTGGCAATATGTCCCTTTCCTCCACTCATGTATTCAACTGATCGAAAAGAAGTTTGGCATATAGTTTACCCACAATAGACAGCAAGCTAATGGGCCTATAACAGGAGGGGTCCTGGGGCTGGCCCTTTTTTATAAATGGGCACTATATAGCTAGATGTCCAAGATGGAGGGGGAGTACCCATGTTGGCTACAGTGGTAAATAAAGTGGATAACAGTTGGGCCCAGCTCTTGGGGGCTGCCTGAAGAATCCCTGCCGTGACCCTGTCTGGGCCGGCTGCTTTGCCCTGTTTTAAGTCCATAATAGAACTAACAATTATATCCTCAGAAAATTCATCGCCCCACCTCATACAACGATCCCCTCCTTCTGGTGGATAGGCCAAATCATCCAACCCCAGCTCCCGATCCCTATAGAGCTCTTCAAAAAAAGACTCTCACTGCAAGGGGGAGATTGCTTGGCTGTCTAAACTAGTTTTAGGTTCAATAACGGCATTGAGGGAGGGCCAGAACCTGCTTAAATTCCCCGATGCTGCGTCAGTTGCCATGACTGCCCACAACCTACTATAGTAAGTGGTTCGTTTGGCTCTCAGTAGCCTCAGGTAGGCAGATCTACACATCTTAAATTCCTCCCACCACCTCTCAGCCTGATGCTTAACCCAGAGTCTCTTCAGTCTCACTTAACAACCCTTCATCGCTCGACATTCCTTATCAAACCACTTACCAAAGATGTTGAATTAAGTGACTTTGGGTCTAGTCACCAGAGAACCTAGAAGCACCATCAAGATACCCTCATAGTATCTCATTTGCATGGGTGGATCTTGACACTCACTAAATTGTATAAATAGATGAGCAAATTTAGGAGAGTTGAAGAAGCTCTGTGTTACCGTAGCTAATTCTGCAAAAGTCGATGCTCTGAGGTGCAGAGGGGTATTACCCGGGTCAGTCACCTTATCCCTAGGGCCCAAAGTCCACTCTCCCTTGATAAGGAAACTCAGAACAACATGGTCACTTTTGGGCCTCACGACTCGCTCACGTTGGCTGAAGATCCCACTGGACTGAGTCTCAACCAAAACTAGGTCTATCCTACTCTTTCCCTGCGGCCCAAAAAAAGTATATCCCCCCTCTATATCGTTCGAGGCAACCTCCTCTAATATTGTCAAATTAAATCTAGTAATCAATCTCTCCAATAGTCTCCTCCGCTGGGCAGCCTCCGAAGTTCCCTCTCTATCCAATTTCTGCCACAGAGTCAGGCCTTGATCACCATTACCATGATCACCTAAGTGGGTATTCCAATCCCCCAGCAAAATAAATGTTGCTTGGGGGATTAAATCCTCCAAGAGCAGGATCTCCTCCTCAATAGCCTCCCAAACACCCTCCTTGTAGTAGGGTGATGAATTGGGGGGGGGGGATATAAACATTAAACAAAACAAATTGGGCTATAGGTTGACCCACCCACAGCAGGCCCGCCTGGAATTCTGGTCTATCAGTATTGAGTGGAGCAAAATTGCTCCAACCATTACCAGCAACACAAAAGGCAAGCCCCCCTGAAACCCTGCCTCTCCTTCATTTTTCTCCACCATGTAGGAAGATCTGAAACCCCTCAATGGCAATACAGTCCTCTGGGCTAAGCCATGTCTCCTGGAGACATATTAAGTCAAAGAAGGATAAAAAAGTATGCCAGTCTCTATCTCCCATTTTGGTTTTAACCCCTGATGCAGCAGAGATAAAAGAAAAGCCCCCCTCCCCCCGCTGGTAGTATCCCAGCTCTTAATCTTCCTAGGGGGGGTAGGAGCGTTATGTCACTTGGTAGCAGGGGTACCCTGGGTGCAAGTTTCTTTTAGATCCACTGATGTCTCATTGCTTTTAGGCTTGGAGGCATCCAATGCCTTGGCGGGCATCACTACGCTTGCTTCGTCACTTCTCTCCTGCACCCATACAAAATATTGTTTCATTGATGTTTGATGCAGGGGGAGGGTCTGGCCTCGGTTGTCCAGAGAACTTTGACTCATTACGGTACTATCCTGCGTAGAGGGCCAAGTGTTGTTGGTCGTCCGATATAGCCCCCCTTCACCATTAGGGGCACTGAGCTTAGCGCTGTCTGGCAAAAGGTCGTCCCCCCTGCAGCCGCTTGCTCCTGTATAAATTGAGAGATTGCATTTCCCTCAGCTTTTTCATGAGGGCTTGTTGTCACCAGGGCTGCCAAAAGGTGACAAATCTGGGGGGAAACTTCTACAAGAGTAAGGTTCTGATTATTGCGTTCCACTAATTGGGGAATCGCAGCCACCTGAGCTAAGGCGCATAGCTCCACCTGGGAAGTATCCCCTTGCAATGGTCCACTGCTACTTGATTCCCCAGATCCCACCAAGCCTCGTTCAAGTGAGGTCTCTATACCAGGCATAACGGGGAATGGGCCAATTGATATGGGAGTACTGGGGACCCATTGGCCTTCATCTGAACCTTGGACACAATTCCTAATATGGCCCAATCAAAGAAGAAAAGTATCTTGGTCTGTTACTGAGAGCTGCCTAAACATATCCCAAGTTGGCGGGGGTTCCTCCAAAGCGACCCCTCCAATCAAGAAGGACCCCACCTTCTGGGCGAGGTTCTCAGTCATAATACCAGCAATGGTCAGAGCTAAGTCCTGAGGCACGGCCAAGGGTTTAATTCCTCGGGGACTCTTTATCATCATATCCGAGTTGGCAAATGCCGAGCATAGGGAAGCAGCAGCAAGGTCGCTGGTCTGAGATTGAATTTCCATCAGCTGTGGCTGAAGTTGTTCAGCCAACCCAAATCAACTAAAGCCATTGTCTCTCTCGAGATAGGGCCCCCCCTTGTGGGACCCTACCGTCCCATCCCTTCCTGCAGTTCGAGAATTACCTGGTGGACCCTGAACCGGCAGGCCCAGCACAACCACATTAGGAGATGAAAAAAAAAGCCTCCCTTTTAGGGCCGTTTGGATTTTGCCCATAGGCTTCCTCGTCTTGCCTCCAAACCCTATCAATAGAGATACCTCTCTGTAGCAAATATTTCCTTGCCTTAAAAAATTCAGAAACCCAGAAATGAGACACAAAGCACACCCGGAGTCCGTACAAACACTTTAGCTTAGGAAGCCAATCAATATAAACTATTAAGGAAGCTTGAACCCCCTCCCCCACAAAAAGGAAAGGTGTTGGTCCACCTGGCCCAAATCATCCCACTCATGGGCAACCCCCCTAAAGTCTCGCCCTATATACAACTAAATTTCATTACTCATGACTGAGGAGCGCTTACGGATACAGGAATAGAAAGTTCTCATTTGCAGATCTGCTGATCTTCCCGTTGCGAGTGCTCCCTCAGAAGATCTTGTAACTGCACAGTCAGTTAGAGTGAGGAACCTGCTAGATAGCTCGGCCAATTGGCCTTTAACTACACCCAAAGAAGCATCTAGCTCCTTAATCCCAGCAAAGAGGGCCTCAACCATCTTGGCAATTAAGCCGATTTGATAGTGTAAATAGTTTTTAGTGGACTTATCCCCACTTGTCTGCGCAGAGTTATCATTCTTAGGGGGAGAGGGAACAAATTGCAAAGAGGGCAAGCATGCCTGTCCTTCTAGGTCTCCATATAACCAAGAGGGGCAACCAAGTCGATCATGCAGTAGGGCCTGTTCACCGTCTGAACAAAAATTCCTTGTGATCTTAGCTGGTAAATAATCGTCTGAGGAGTAGGAAGACAAGTTGTGGCTGTGCTTCCTTATCATATCGGGGTCTGAAGAAGGCAACGATCTCAAGGAGAGGCAGCCCCTGGCACCCTGACCTCGTGCCTAAGGGCGCGCCCTTGCGCCCACTGCCCTTAGGCACGCTGCCCCAGCGCGCGCCTCTGGCACCTCTGGGATTTGGAGCCCTGCTCCACACCGTTTCAGCAGTCCCCGCCCCTCCAGTCAATTTCAGGTACAGCTGGGCCTCGCTCACCACACTTGCCTCCAGCAGCTCTGGGATTTTGAGCCCTGCTCCATGCCATTTCAGCAGTCCCCGCCCCTCCAGTCAAGTTCAGGTACAGCTGGTCCTCGCTTACCACCGAATAGTCAATAACTTACTCCAACCTTCTCCAGAACGATATCTATGTACATAAAGGGCAGGGACTGCGAGGGCTGTCCTTCCACTGCAGCCAGACGCTGCCACTCTAGCCCCGGAACACATCCTCAAGGTTCAACTGCCAATGCTGTCTATGCTGTAGTTTCTGTGCCATGGGTTCTGTACCCCGACAATTATCCAATGTCTGAATCTGCTGCCTCTGCTGTGCCATGGGTTCTGTGCCCTGGCAAACCAATGTCTGCTGCTGTTGCTGGTACTGCACATCAGCCATTTGCTTCTCAGTCTTGTAGATGGCCATAACCCGGATGAGCGCGCCGGCAGGCAGAGGCTGGTTGAACATATCAATGGGGCGGCATGGGAGATCGTGACTTACACACTCTTGGGACTGAGACTGTTCCTGACTGTGACTCCAGCATATCCACAGCTCCAGATTCGGGGATCTGAACCCGACTCCCTTTAGATAACCTGAGGGCAACCACAATGCTCTCCTGGCACTAAGTGGGCAGTGGAATCCCCAGGGCTCACACCAGGTGGGGACAAGTCCATTGCGAAGACCAGCCTAGCATGCTTCCCCCTCCACCATGGTCCATGGCAGAGGGAGTGCATGGTGGTTCTATGTCAGGGGATGGGGAAGTAAAGGGACCCATATACCTGAGAGGAAGACAGTGGGCAGATGCCACGCCACACCACACTTGCTTCCTACTCTTGACTCACTCTCTCTTCAGTCCGGCACAAAGCACAACACACAGCCTCTTGCACTCACCCACATGCTCCCTGCACTCGCCCACACATGCCTCAGTCAGCCAGAATTTTCAGAACTCTCACTCTCCCAGACATTCCTCCCAATCCATTGTCATCCTACTACTACTACTTCATCAATTTCTTTCCACACATTTACTTCCATTGCATCATTTATTTAGATTAGATTAGATAAATTTAGGTGTTATACCCAGCATCAAGAAGCATCCACTCCAGCCCCAGGACCCACCATCAGCTTTCTGAGGTCATCATTCCGCTCATGGGGGGGCCGCCACATGGAACCCTTCTCCACTTCTGCCTTCAAAGTTCTCCAGTCACTCCAGCCCCAGCACCCGCCCTCAGGGTTCTGGGACCATCATTCCATTCAACGTGAGTTGTTCCACTGGGGCCATCATTCCAATCAAGGTGAGTTATTCCACTGTATCAAGAAGCAGGCAGCCACTCCAGCCCCAGGACCTAGGGCTGATGTGGCAGCAGCTGTTACCGCACCGCAATTCCATTCCTCAACCTCGGCATCCCATGTGGCGCCTCGCAGAATTCCGCGCGGTGCTCCGCGATTCTGCGATTCTTCTGCTCCAAGAATCGGCAGGCGCGGCATGTATGTGTTTCGCTGACTTGCTGATCATTACCATTATCGCATAAAATCAGCGCTCTTTTCCCGCGTTCTGCCAATTTAATATATGAGACACAGTTATGAGCGTTTATCGCGGTTCCGTGAAGGGAGTAGCAATGATGATGATGATGATGACTATGCCGCTGCTGCGCTGTCATGCTGCCTGTCATGCTGCCTCCTGGTGCTGTTTGTGTGTGTGTCTCTCTGTCCCGCAGTAACTGCTCATTCTTCTCAATGCATACACGCATGGACAACATGTTCTGCTTGGGACAAGTGTTGTCCCACTGGTTGGTGTTTTTATTATATGGCAAATTGACCTTTCAAAGTTTTTTGACCAAAACTCATGTTGGGAGTTTAAAGTGACCTGTGTATTGGCTGACCGAGTCATTTTTTACATCATAGGACCAGCTCTGAAAGTTGAAGGAATGAAGTGTGATACTGTACTGTGTGAAGTCCATGCAGAAGTGTTTCTTACAATTCTCATTCCACAATTCCTCAGTCTAGAAGAAGCTTGCTATTAAGCAACAGAACTCTGTTGGCATAGTTGTTAAGGTCCCTGCTTGCCATACAACTTGTAACTATAATTCTCCTGGTTTAAATCCCCACTGTTACATGTAACTTTTTTTATTATTATTACTTTTACATGCGTGTAATTGTTTTTATTGCTGTGTTTTGCTGGCATACTTTGTAATATAAATAATAAATTAATGTTTATTTATTACATTATAAAACCAGGTTGTTTTTTAAAATTCAAATAATAATTTGCTGTGCTGTGTGACTCCAAACATTCTCCGATTACTCTGCCCTCACCCACCCTGTAGTTAGCTTGGCTAGCCACTGTAGCCAGCCAACCTTGAGGGGACTCAGGGGACTGTGCTGTGCTAGTGTGTGCATCCAGTCCTTGTGAAGTGCACTGACTCTGATAGACCTGCCCCATTCTCCCACCCACCCAGTATTTAGATAGCCAGTAGCCACTGACTGTAGCCAACCTTCCCCTCCCAAGCCTGTTTTACAACTTACAAAGCCTCATCCAGTCGCCTTCTCCAGCTAGCCAAATGTCCCCTTCCCCACCTGAGAGTATCCCTTTTCTCTGACTTTGAGAAAGCATAGCCGGGCTACCCTCCTTTTTTAGCTCAAAATGGAATCCAAAGACCAGTCCTCCTTTCTCTTAGCCCCCCAAAGGGAGTAAGGATTGAGATAGAACTGCAAGGGTTTTGAAAGCATTGGGAGTCATTAAAAGCATTTAATTTGGAATGTTTTTTGTTTGTTTTGTTATTCAGCAAATAATAATTTCTTTGTAGTAGTTTCAGTCTGTGTTCAGGGGCGGAGAAGCTACTGCTAGCCCCTGTGTTCAGGCTCACCCCCCCTCTGTTCAGGGGTGGAGAAGATGGGGCAGTTCTATGGAGTCAGTTAAATTCACAAGGACTGGAATGAATGGCTTTGCAAGTTGTAAAACAGGCTTGGGAGGGGACGGGAGGGGAAGATTGAACTTGGCTACAGTGGCTATCTAAATACCGGGTGGGTGGGGGAATGGGTGGGGGGCAGGGCAATCAGAGATTTCACTTCACAAGCTACTCTCTGCTGGGACTATGAGCAATGAAACACCTTTGTTCAATGAAACACCTTAACTTACTTGGCAACTTGGAGAGGGAACAGGAGAGGGGTAGTCAACATTGCACCTACTGTTTTAGTTTCTGGGGGCGGGGTACTCGGAGACTACACAATAACATTCAACTTCAGTCCACTCAAGTTCAACTACCCTCCCTCCTAATAACTGGCTGGCACTGCCCACAGTTAGGGTAGGGTGGACTGGCAAAGGCCTATGGCAAAGAGAAAATCATTGCAAACTCATTGCATTTGTGAAGACATCGAGACACACATCTGAGAGGGTAGGGAAGTTTATAAAATGATGGAATATATTATAGAAGTGTATAAAATCATGAAAAAGATAAGGGAATGATTGCAACTGAGTTGCAATGATTTGGGAACTCATTGGGAAGTTTGGGAACTGAGTTCAT
>QEPC01003856.1:198997-211925 GCA_003113815.1 Sphenodon punctatus | reverse complement strand
GGCCATTAGGAGCTCCATACATCTTCGTGATTTGCTCCTATTTCCTCCCCCCCGGTTAGGTATGGCAGCATATCTAGTATCTGGCATTACGGCCAGAGGCAAATACCTCTTTATGTGTGCCAGGTTTAATGCCCTGCCTACAGCTCTTTTGGAAGGACGCTTTCGGGCGATAGAATTTTCACAGAGGCTCTGTCCCTTTGATGCCCAAGTAGTTGAAACATCGCAACATCTGCTCTTGGGCTGTCATTTATATGACAAAATCAGGGCTTCCCTTTTGGCATTTTTTCTCCAAAAGTTTCCGGGCAGGACCGAACACCATTTGCTTTGTTTAGCATTGGCAGATGTGGATCCCAGTATTACTAAGGCAGTGGCGCGCTTCCTAGTGCTTGCATTCGATCAACGCGCACGTTTTTTGAAATTTCAACTCTGCCCATAAAAGGGCAAATGGGGCAGTAGGTAGGATGTTTTTTTCCCTCTGTAGTGGGATTATATCTCCCTGTGTTATTTCATTATGGCTTTGTATTTGGTTGATTATTTGTGACTTTTGTATTATTTGTATTATCTGTACAATTTCTTTCTGGCTTTGGCCGTAATAAAGTAAAGTAAAGTAACACTAATAAAACGGGTGTTACATTTTATTATACATGGTACAAGGCACCACATGAGATGCCTCCACCCTGTTTCTCTGGATGGAGATGGGTGGAGGCGTCCGTGTAAACACCACTTGAAGTGGGTGGGGTGCATTTCTCTTGGTGGAGATGGGTGTAGGCGTGTGTGTAAACATCACTTGTAGTGGGTGTTGGTGTGTGCATGTTCCCACGCAACACCCATCTCCACCCACTACCCACCCACGGAGCAATCGGCAGTGGAGTCCGTTGCTCCATAAGTGGGTGGTGGGTGGAGATGAGTGTTGCGTGGGAGCATGCACTCACCAACACCCACTGCAAGTGGTGTTTACACAAACGCCTTCACCCATCTCCACCAAGAGAAATGCACCCCACTCACTTCAAGTGGTGTTTACACAGATGCCTCCACCTATCTCCACCCAGAGAAACTGGGTGGAGGCATCTCATGTGGTGCCCTGTACCATGTATAATAAAATGTAACACCCATTTTATCAGTGTTAGAGCGTCTGTGTAAAAAGGGCCATTGTATGAAATGAGAGGGTTATTTTTTAGAAGAAAATTTGCTCTTTATTTTTTCTAGACATTTAATCCAGTAATTACTTTGTAAGTCCTCGACTCTACAAACAATGGCCATGGTCCCAAACCCCCTGCATGCGGGATCCGCATGGGATGCTCATGGGTCCTGTGTGGATCCTGCATTGCACAATGTCCCTGCAATGGACGTGTGCATGGATTGCATGCATGTATGTGGCTTTTACGCAGTATGGGATTGGCCCCAATGCCACACATGTCCCAGTGGGACTATATCCATATAAATATTTGCAAAATCAGGCCCTAAGTGTGTGTAAGGACAAGATTTGATATATAGAGTCACTGATATAATCTATCTATCTAGCTATCTATCATTTAAGACAGGCCTGAAGCTTTTCCAGGAAACAAACAAGTAAGCAAAATACTTTTTCCAAGCCAGAACTCCAAGTATAATAAATATATCTGGTAAATTAGTTCCCCACTTCTTCCTCAGGAATAGGAAACTTGAGACTTAAAAAAACCAAACACCTGCCAGCTTTAAAAGTATTAACCTTTTAATGCCAACCTCTTTTTCTAGAGGGTTACTGTTGGGGTGATACAAAATGCTGATGGACTATCCATCATGGAGCTTCTGCCCATGGGTCATTGCACTGCCTTAAACAACCACAGAAACCTAAAGATAAATCTTTTGATGAAATACTTTCAGTTCTTTAGAGACATTTTGAGCTAATGCCACTGTTTATCCCAGAGTGGTTTCACTGCTGTCAGCAGAAGCAAAGAGTGTTTATAATGCAGTTTGCATCAAGACAGAAACACTGTTCCACAGAGTGAGTCTGGGCAATATCCAGGCAAGTCACCTGGAGACTATTTTGTCTGCATTATTCACAATACAGGAGGCAGGATCAATAGCCGGAGCTCACCATGGACTGTCCAAATGCACAGCAAGAGGCACTTTTCAAGATATTGAAATTAGCTGGGAATGATGCATTCATCTTGAGTATCATAAGCATTTGTACTCCTGCATTGCCAAAGAGGATCACTCTAAGTAGCAGCCTTCAGGCTCAGAATTATAGTATGAGAACAATCTTTACTGGAAAGAAAATGTGATTATACAGAGTATTAAGAATGAAACCCTGAGTACAGAATATGAGGCTTGCAATGCTTCTAACTCAGCTTTTATAGAAAATAACCACATGCTGACATAAAGTATAAAATGAAGTGATATAGAGTCTGGAATAATAATAATAATAATAATAATAATAATAATAATAATGTATCACCATTCAGCATAGACAGGGTATCTTAACAGCAAAGGCCCAAAGGACCCTGTGTGCAGCAGAGCATAATGTTTCTATCAGGGAAGCTTGCAGAAATTGAACATTGCCTTTAGGACCAAATGTCCTGGACTTGACAAAATACATTTAAACAGAGAGGCAGTTGGTAGTCCCCCCTCCCCTGCCATATCAGTCAGATAATTTAGGATCCAAGGCAATGAGGGGATATTTGCCATCGACTCAGAATGTGCGCATTAGTTAACTTGTCTGGGAATTCTTGAAGCCTCTCCAGATACGAGGATATCTATAACTGAGTTTGGGATGTATATGTATCACATTCTCTTAATCCTCCAATTTTTATAAGGGGAAAGCCAAGCAAAAGGCTTGTTTTATGTGACTTCCTGCTCTTCAGCTCCAGAAATCCATGAAGGAATGAAAAAAATATAACACACCAGCAAACACAAACCAGCAAAATTATTGAGAGTCTTTGGGTTTCAACGGACACCTCCAGCGTGGGTGGGTCAAATCCTTGAAATGATCCTTCTCTTCATGGAATGTCTTTTCACCAACGAAATCATTCCACATCTTCTTTAGTCCTCTTATTTGACAGCTTGTACATTACTCACAAGAAAAGGTACTTGACAGTTAAATATATTACTTGTAGAGTCTTTGGACTATGAAACCAAGTCCCTTACTTTATCAAACACCACTATTGACTGGGGAAGCAAAGTCCCTTAAGATACTAAATCTTCAGACCATGAAGGGAAATGGAATGATTTTCTAATGGAGTATATCTGACTGCCTCTAGCTTTTAGAACCTGCCTTTAAAGGCTGCTTACTGGGGCATAGATGTCCACTCAGATACAGACAGATTTCACTTTGGCTTTCAGGACACCCACCCTTATAAGACCATAAAGTAATTGCTTGGACTTTAGTGGGCATACCTTCCATTGTTATTCGTTAGGTTCATGAATTAGATTTAATTTCATGCCAGATTTGACTCTGTCAGTGGAAGATCAATTCAAAATGATTTCTTAAGAATGTAGAGATAACACTAGTCATTGTTACAAATATTTTAATGCCCCATAATACAGAGCAAGAACACATAGTTTGCTTATAAAACCCAAGTGCATCAAGCCTTTGTCCAAAAGGTTTATTGCTGTAAGTTTGAAGACATTTGTACTGTACAGCAGGTAAACCATTACAGCATATTTTAATTTCATTTCAACTAAAACATGAACTGTGGTAAGACCCACAAGGCTCCCTGCTCCTTCATTATAAGAAAAAGTACCCTTTGTAGTCTCAATTCCATACAAATGCTTGATGCAATCAAACAACCATGCGGGCCAAAATTTTCAGATGGAGGAAACTAAATAGAAGAAGTCTACTTTTCAGCGCTATTGAGCACATACCATTTTATCGACATAGGATAGTTGGATAAAGAATAAGTAATCAAGATTCATTCTTGTGAGGAATTTTTCCTCTGTGGATTTAAAACACTTTAGAAAAAAATTGCTTTTATAGTTCTATTTCATAGATAGACAAACTGAACCACAGAGGACTTCAGAAGCACAGAGGAATTCAGTGGCTTGGTAAAGGCATGGCAATTTCAGCGGATGTCATACAGTTTGGCACTTTGAAGCATGCAATGAGAGCTGGAAGGGACCATGACAGTCATCATCCTCTTTCACCTGGTCACTCTCGCATTGAAGACTCTTGCACAGAAAGTGCCTCTGGAAGCACAGAATCACAGTCTTGGTGCTGAGCACCACAATATAGTAGTCAATAGAATGCTAGTACTGTTAGCTGCTAGCATTTACTCTGCAGCCTTAATGTCTCCAGTCCATTTTCTGAAAACTAGCAGACAACATCGTACACTAGAGTAATGTTTTTGGAACTGTGTTCTCTGGAAAAATTCAGTAATGGCAAACACATTTTAAAAAAAAATACTTATACTTAACTATTTTTTATTTTATTTTATTTTATTTAATTTTATTTGACTCTTGCATTTCTCTTTGGTTACTAACCAACATCAAGCATTAACTCAACTCAATCTCCCGGACCCTGCCACTGACCTAGAATAATAGATTCATAGAATTGGAAGATGGCTCAAAGGTCATCTTGACCGACCCCCTACTTGATGCAGGAAGTACACAGCTACCACAACCCAACAGATGGCTGACCAGCCAATTTTTGGAAAAACTCCAGCAATGGAGAGCCCGCAGCATCCCTAAGCAACTTGTTCCATTGCCAGAATTTTTCCTGATACCTAATCAAAATTTACCTACTTGTAATTTGAGACTATTATTTCTAGCCTTCCTCTCTCGAGAAGGAGTTCAGTGGAGAACAGTTCCTTGCCATCTTCCTAATGGCAGCCATTTAGATATTTGAAGACTATTTTCATGTCTCTCTTCAATCTTCTCTCACCTGTTAAGTCACCTTTCCCTAGCCCAAAACATCCAGAACCCATGCCATCTAACATTTAGGTAGTTCTAGTTCAGGGGTAGGAAACTTAAGGTCTGAGGGCCAAATACAGCAGAAAATTTTTATTTTACCCCTTTCCTGTTTGTGGATTTGGCCCCTGGATCCAATTCCTACCAACAAGCACTGAAAGACTGAGCTCTGGATAAGGGAACAATGATGAAAGCATGCACACAAGGATAGGGGATTGATCCATGGCATACTTCCATGATCTGGACTCTCCTCTTCCTAAGCACACCCCTAAGAATCATTGTCCCCAACTTATATGCGGCTCTTTCAGAGCTTGTACTAGTTTTCAAATTGGTCCCTGGAAGGAAAAGTCCCAACCCTAGTCTAGTCTCTAATCCAGTGGACCATACCACACGACCATACTAGACCATACCACACGATCTGGCATTCTCCTTCTACTGTTCCAAAGGAGAAGGGACAGACCAACCAGCAGGATAGCTCAAGAATAGATTGGAATTCTATAAGCCTAGTCCCCACCATAATGCTACATTGATTTACACCAGCAGAATAACTAGGCCATAACAGTTTGGGTATATTTGATAATGAAGTTTTTAACACTTTCCCAATCTTGATACTAGAAAATTGTGACATCCAAATTCTTCTGGAATGAGAGAACTAAATATGGTAGAAATTCACTTTTTGGAACCATTCAGACATATTCTAATGGTCTAGATTTTCAGGAATTTTGTTAAATCAAAGCACTGTACTTTCTGCTGCAGTACCATGTGTGGGAGCTGGTATGGCGTTAGGTAAGTGGAAAATAGTTTTCTATGATTCCCGCTGCTGCTGGATCCCTCCTGCATTGCCCAGGAATCAGACTGCAGGTAACTCAGCAGTAGGGATGTGCAAACAGAACTGAGTTCGGAAATTCGGTTCTGTTCGGTTTGAAAATTGAGTTCGGTTTGAAAGTTCGGTTTGGTCGACCGAACTATTTGAGTTTGGTCGAATTCCAAACTTCTGAACCGAGTTCGTACATTCAAAACTGGTTTTTTTGGCCTTCTGAACTGGTTCGGATTCAACTGAACAGTTCTGTCGAATTCGAGTTTGGTTCGAAAGTTCGGTTCAGTTGACGGAACTATTCGAGTTTGGTCCGAACTCCAAACTTCCAAACCGCATTTGCACATCTGTACTCAGCAGTGGCACCAGCTAGCACAAGCATGGTGTCCCCTACAGGCCATAGTAGTGGAGTGTCTCCATGGTAGTCTTATACACTGCAGTCACAGGAGCATCTCCATGGCCAGGATAAGGAAGACAGGAGTGGGGTGAGGGAGGTGAAGTGCTTCTCCTTTTCTATCCATTTGGGAGCCCTGTAGTTGCTTGTCAATTGCTCCACACATAGTCACCACTGCCTCCCTACCCTCATTGAATTCTGTGGCCAGCTTCTCATTGCATCCATTATTCTTACCTAAATAGTCTAGATAGCAGAATCCATTATTTATTCCCATTACATGAGATAAGCTTTGTATTCAGATAATCAGGATGACTAGAAAATTGGAAGGAAAGAGTCTTCTCTACTGCATTCAAATTAGCTTTCTGCAAAAGATTCCAGGATTCTGTATTCCATGGAAGAAAAAACCTCTTCTTAGGTTTGTTTTCAAGAGGAAGATCAAATGAATCACCTTTTAGAAGAAAATTTAACCAGTTATTATCATTATAATGTATTATTTATATAGCACAAGCAATGTACTTGGCACTGAAAAGTCATGGTTATAGAGACAGGTCTTTGCCCTGAGGGGTTTATAATCTAGAATGAACAAGGGGAGGAACACATTAGTAGGGATACATTCATGAAGCTGAGAAGTCAAAGAAGCACATGCTTAGCTTAGGTACAAGGGAGGAGGGGGATCCTGAAGCATGAGACAGTAGAATGTGAAGCATAAATAAGCAATCTATGGGGGTGAGGAGTTGGGAACAGCCTGAAGGAAGAGGTAGATTTTTAGGAGAGATTTGAATGTCAGGAAGTAGGGGGCACAGTGTACGTGTTCTTTAGGTCCTTAGCTGCTCTAAAGAGAAGCCTTTCAGCCCTGTTCATCTTTGAAAAATGAAACTGATCAATAAACAGTGATTTGATTCCAGGAAACCAGTTGAGTTATACCAATTAACGCCTGCTCAGAATCTGGACAGAACTTCCTTCCTAGTAGGAAGGTTACAAACCATGTTTCCTTCACCTTTGAAAATATGTTACAAATAAGCTGAGATAGGCTAATTTATAAAATTGAGGAATTTTTATGACCCTTCACCCCCAGATAAATTATAATTCAAAGGAGCTTCCTTAGACTTATTTTTCCTGGTGAATTATTTCTACAAAATAATACAGCAGTTAAAAATATCCCTAGTCAAAGACCTCTAGTTGTTAAATACTTTTTTTATTATTATTATTATTATTATTATTATTATTATTATTATTATTAATAATAATAATAATAATAATAATAATAATAATAAGGGGGAGACAGAGGAAGGGGAATAGAGGGAGAGACAAGGAGTGTAACATTCATGAAGATGCGAGGTTCCAGGTGCACACGCTTGGCTTGGTTACATCAAGAGTGATGGCTGACTGATCCATGTGGTGAGGATATGAGTACACCGACCTCAGGTAATAAATTGTACTGAATGGAGGGTATCAGCAGGAGTTAAGTTTATTTATTTATTTATTTATTTATTCTCATTTATACCCCATCCTTCCTGAAACAGTTCGGGGCGACTGAGGGGAGCGAGGAGTTGGGGAGGGCAGAGTAGAAGAGGTGGGTCTTGAGGAGGGATTTGAAGATACAAAGGAAGGGGACAAGGCAGATGTGGTGGGCAGGGAGAGAGTTCAAGGCATGGGGTGCAGCTAGGGAGACGGGACAAAGGCAGTTAGGGGAGCAGGAGAGGCATGGGAGGGCAAGAAAAGGGACAGAGGAGGAGCAGAGTTCACAGACTGGAGTATGGAGGGAAACTAGCACAGAGAGGTACGGGGAAGCAAGGTTGTGAAGAGCTTTATAGGTGAAGACTAGGAGCTTGTGCAAGATTCGTTCAGGAAGGGGGAACCAGTGAAGAGAGGAGAGGAGGGGCTGTACATGGTCAAACCAATGGGCAAGGTGGATGATCCTGGCAGCAGAGTTTTGGACAGAGATTTATTTATTTATTTATTTATTTATTTATCAACAAGATTTGTATCCCACTCTTCCTGCCACAGGCAGCCCAGAGTGGCTAACAACAGTATATAAAAATATAAAACAATTTTAAACATTGTAAAACATAGCCAATCATAAAAGTGAAAACACCCCCTCCCACCTCCCTAACCCCACCCAACCCTACCCCTCTCCCTTGCCAAATGCCTGACAGAACAGCCAGGTTTTTCAGTTCTTGCAGAAGGCCAGAAAGTCCAGGACCAGATGTGCCCCTACCTGGAAAGAATTCCAGAGGCGCGGCCACCAAGAACGCCCTATTCTGCATGACCGCCCGGGAAACCCAGGGGACCTCCAACAAGGTGCTCCCAGATGACCGCAGGGGCTGATCCAGAACCTGGTGAGTGAGGCGGTCTCACAAATAAGCAGGGCCCAGGTCGTGTAAGGCTTTATAGGTTAAAACCAACACTTTGAATCAGACCCGGAAGACTATTGGCAGTCAGTGCAGAGATCGGAGCATTGGTGTAATGTGCTCCCGGTGGTCCAACCCCACCAGGAGCCGGGCCACCACATTCTGCACCAGCTGCAGCTTCCGAGCCATCACCATAGGTATCCCCACGTAGAGCGTGTTGCAATAGTCTAACCGAGAGGTAATAAAAGCATGGAGGATTGTGGCCAGGTCCGGAACCGAAACCAGCGTCGGAAGCCGCCACACAAGGTGGAACTGGCGGAAGGTGCTCCTTGCCACAGCTTCCACCTGGAGATTCAGATGGAGTTGCACGTCAAGGAGCACCCCCAGATTCCACACCTGGGACATCAGTGGAGGGAAGACTCCATCAACCGATGGAGCTGTCAAATCCGCTGACCTACCCACTAGCATCACCTCCATCTTGTCAGGATTCAGTCACAGTCAGGTATTCCTCATCCAGTCCCCCACAGCTGCCAAACACCAGGTAAGCACCAAAACAACCGGTCCTGGGTCGGTCGAAAATGAGAGATACAGTTGGGTGTCATCCGTATACTGATGACACCTCACCCCGAGCTCTCTGATCATCTTGCCGAGTGGCTGCATATACACGTTGAACAGGAGAGGTGACAGAACCAAACCCTGCTGGACCCCACATGGGAGGTCTCGGTAAGATGAAAAAGAATCACCGAGTACCACCTGCTGAGTTCTTCCAGTCAGGAATGAATGGAACCATTCAAGAACAATCCCACCAACCCCCGTACTTTCCCAAAGGCACGTCATCAACATGTCATGGTCAACGGTATCAAATGCTACAGAAATATCTAAAAGGATCAATAGGGTCAATCAACCCCGGTACTTTTCTTGGTGAAAATCATCCACCAAGGCCACAAGTGCTGTCTCAGTGCCATGCCCTGGAAAAAAGCCAGACTGCGAAGGATCAAGATAACCGACACGGTCAAGATGCCCCAGTAGCTGCTGAGCCACTACCCGTTCAATAACCTTCCCTAAAAAGGGAAGGTTAGAGACAGGCCGATAGCTGGCAGGGGAGTCAGTGTCAATCGAGATGGTTTCTTGAGCAGAGGCTGCACCACCACCTCTTTGAGACAGCTCGGCACTCTGCCCTCCCGTAGGGAGATGTTGACCACCCCAGCCAGCACCAGTCCCAATGTCTCCTGGCAGCTCTTAACCAGCCAGGATGGGCATGGATCTAGTTCACAAGGGGTGGCTCGAACAGCCCCAAGCATCCCCACCACATCAGCAGGCATCACTGACTGAAAGTGATCCCATAAAATTGGACAAACTGGGGCTTCTACACCCTCTACCTCCTCCACTGCATTTAATGCAACATCGAGGTCTTGGTGAATACAAGCAATTTTATCTGAAAAATAATCTGCAAAAAGGTCACAGAGGGCATAAGATGACTCAACCCCTGGGTTGAGGGAGGCTGGACTGACCAGCCCCCGCACCACCTGGACAGCTCTGCTGGATGGGATATAGCAGCTGCTATGAGGGCAGCAAATAATTCCCTCTTTGCTATCCAGATAGCCAAGGCATAGGCTTGTAAACTAGCTCTATGTCGCAATCTGTTGGCTTCAGCGTGAGGTTGACGCCACCGTCGCTCCAACCATCATACCTCTAGCTTCAGGACCTGCAGTTCCTCAGAGAACCAAGGATGTCTGTAGGGCCACCGCCTGGGCAACAGACGCCTGGGGGCCGCTTGATTGATAGCCTCCATTAGCAAGATATTCCATAGCTTGACAAGGTCATTGATAAGGCGCTCATCAAGGTCAGAGGGTAACTCCCCCAAAGTGCCTAGAAACTGCACCAGGTCCATCAGTCTCCAGGGGCAGTCCATCCTAATAGGTCTTGTACCCTGCTGGGGGCAGACATGTGCCAGAAGGGAGGTCTGTGGGAGGTAATGATCCATCCATAACAAGGGCACAGTTAATATCTCCCCCATTAATGGAGCACCCGCCTCAAGCCCAGTGCAGAACATGAGGTCCAATGTATGCCCTCCAAGATGTGTCAGGCTGTTGACCCTCTGGGATAGGCCCATGGCGGCCATGAACTCATGCTCAGCTCCCCTGAGCACAGCGTCGGCATGAATGCTGAGGTCCCCCAAGACTATCATCCTGGAGGACCACAACACCACTTCCAACACTGCCTCTGCCAGAGCATGCAGGGAGGCTGCTGTACTGGTAGGTTCAGAGTATACCAACTGCACTCCCCAACTGTCCCCCACCAAATCAAACACAAGATGGAGACCTTCAATGCCTGCCATGGTCCTGGATACCTCCTCACAGACCACCCCTCTTTAAAAATCATAGCTACACCGCCTCCCAACCCATCCCTCCAACCGTGGCTGGTGCTGCACAGAATACCTGGCCGGAACAAGATCATCCAAGATAGGGCCCAATTCATTAAGGGGAGAAAGGTAAGAGCAGGGGAAGCCAGTGAGAGGGAGGTTACAGTAATCGAGGTGAGAGATGACCAAGTCATGAACAAGGGTTTTGGCAGAGGAGACAGAGAAAGGGTGAATCTTAGCAATGTTATGGAGGGAGAAGCAACAGGATTTGGCAACAGTGTCAATGTAGGGTTTAAAAGGGGTGATTCAAAGACATAGCCTAAGCTACAGACTTGGGGGATGGGAAGGATGGTGACCCCATCAATAAGGATTGACAGAGAAGAGGGAGTGGAAGGATGAGGGGGGGGGNCTTCCCTAAAAAGGGAAGGTTAGAGACAGGCCGATAGCTGGCAGGGGAGTCAGTGTCAATCGAGATGGTTTCTTGAGCAGAGGCTGCACCACCACCTCTTTGAGACAGCTCGGCACTCTGCCCTCCCGTAGGGAGATGTTGACCACCCCAGCCAGCACCAGTCCCAATGTCTCCTGGCAGCTCTTAACCAGCCAGGATGGGCATGGATCTAGTTCACAAGGGGTGGCTCGAACAGCCCCAAGCATCCCCACCACATCAGCAGGCATCACTGACTGAAAGTGATCCCATAAAATTGGACAAACTGGGGCTTCTACACCCTCTACCTCCTCCACTGCATTTAATGCAACATCGAGGTCTTGGTGAATACAAGCAATTTTATCTGAAAAATAATCTGCAAAAAGGTCACAGAGGGCATAAGATGACTCAACCCCTGGGTTGAGGGAGGCTGGACTGACCAGCCCCCGCACCACCTGGACAGCTCTGCTGGATGGGATATAGCAGCTGCTATGAGGGCAGCAAATAATTCCCTCTTTGCTATCCAGATAGCCAAGGCATAGGCTTGTAAACTAGCTCTATGTCGCAATCTGTTGGCTTCAGCGTGAGGTTGACGCCACCGTCGCTCCAACCATCATACCTCTAGCTTCAGGACCTGCAGTTCCTCAGAGAACCAAGGATGTCTGTAGGGCCACCGCCTGGGCAACAGACGCCTGGGGGCCGCTTGATTGATAGCCTCCATTAGCAAGATATTCCATAGCTTGACAAGGTCATTGATAAGGCGCTCATCAAGGTCAGAGGGTAACTCCCCCAAAGTGCCTAGAAACTGCACCAGGTCCATCAGTCTCCAGGGGCAGTCCATCCTAATAGGTCTTGTACCCTGCTGGGGGCAGACATGTGCCAGAAGGGAGGTCTGTGGGAGGTAATGATCCATCCATAACAAGGGCACAGTTAATATCTCCCCCATTAATGGAGCACCCGCCTCAAGCCCAGTGCAGAACATGAGGTCCAATGTATGCCCTCCAAGATGTGTCAGGCTGTTGACCCTCTGGGATAGGCCCATGGCGGCCATGAACTCATGCTCAGCTCCCCTGAGCACAGCGTCGGCATGAATGCTGAGGTCCCCCAAGACTATCATCCTGGAGGACCACAACACCACTTCCAACACTGCCTCTGCCAGAGCATGCAGGGAGGCTGCTGTACTGGTAGGTTCAGAGTATACCAACTGCACTCCCCAACTGTCCCCCACCAAATCAAACACAAGATGGAGACCTTCAATGCCTGCCATGGTCCTGGATACCTCCTCACAGACCACCCCTCTTTAAAAATCATAGCTACACCGCCTCCCAACCCATCCCTCCAACCGTGGCTGGTGCTGCACAGAATACCTGGCCGGAACAAGATCATCCAAGATAGGGCCCAATTCATTAAGGGGAGAAAGGTAAGAGCAGGGGAAGCCAGTGAGAGGGAGGTTACAGTAATCGAGGTGAGAGATGACCAAGTCATGAACAAGGGTTTTGGCAGAGGAGACAGAGAAAGGGTGAATCTTAGCAATGTTATGGAGGGAGAAGCAACAGGATTTGGCAACAGTGTCAATGTAGGGTTTAAAAGGGGTGATTCAAAGACATAGCCTAAGCTACAGACTTGGGGGATGGGAAGGATGGTGACCCCATCAATAAGGATTGACAGAGAAGAGGGAGTGGAAGGATGAGGGGGGGGG
>QEPC01003856.1:184906-196669 GCA_003113815.1 Sphenodon punctatus | reverse complement strand
GGGGGGGGGAAGAAGTAGAGGAAGGAAGAAGTGAGGGGGAAGGGTAAAAGGGTAAAAGGGGAGAAGGAGGGAGGGGGAAGGTGAGAGATCACAATTGTGATTATGTGATTATGATCACTATTGTTGAGCAGCTCCACCACAGCTACCCCTTGCACCAGGTCCTGCACTCCACTTAGGACTAGATTCCAAGTATCTCCTCCTCGTGGTAGGTCCAAGGATCAGCTGCTCCAAGAAGCAGTCATTTATGGCATTAAGAAATTTTAACAACACATAATTCCCCGAGGAGACATTCACCCTAGGTCTGAAACAGTATACTATCACAGCAAGATTTTCTGACGGAAAGCACTCTTCTGCCTAGAGCGTCACGGCACGGTAGAGAACAGCTTTTCCTAGCAGTGCTTATGGCTTTCTGCAGTTGCTGCATGCTCTTTCCATGGGCAATGCTGAATTTTTCCACCGGAAACATTTGTGGCAAAAACTCCCCCAATGGAGTTGTGACCCCCCACCATTCAATTTTATTGGTACAGGAATAAGTTTCAGTCTGCCTGCATTTTGAATTTAAATGTTTTCCTTTTAATTGGGGGGAAATCTCTATTTCTTGCCTCTTGATGATGATGATGATGATGATGATGATGATGATGATGATGAACAAGCATTTATATAGCACCAGCAATGTACCTGGCACTTTACAAAGTAATGGAATAGACATGGTCCCTGCCCTAGGACTTACAATCCAAGAGACGGGGGGGTGGGGAGAGACTGAGGATGGAAAGGAAACAGAGGGAGAGACAAGGAGTGAACATTCACGAGGGTGAGAGGTCCCAGGTGCATGCACTTGGCTTAGTTACATCAAGAATGATGGCTGGTTGGTCCACGTGGTGAGGATATGAGTACATAGGTACCTAAGGTCTGGTTAGGTGAGGGGAGCAAGAAGTCCGGGATGGGAGAGCAGAAGAGGTGGGTCTTATGGAGGCAATTGAAGGCACAAAGGGAGGGGGTCAGGTGGATATGGGCTGGGAGGGAATTCTAGGTGTGGGGGGCAGCTAGGGAGAAGGGACGAAGGTGGTTAGGGGAGCAGGGGAGGCGTGGGTGGGCGAGAGAGGGGACAGAGGAGGACTGGAGTTCACAGACCGGAGTACGGAGGGAAATTAGCATGGAGAGGTAGGGGGGAGCAAGTTTGTGAAGAGCTTTATAGGTGAATACTAGGAGCTTGTGCAGGATTCGTTCAGGAAGGGGGAGCCAGTGAAGAAAGGAGATGAGGGGCTGCACGTGGTCAAAGTGATGAGCGAGGTGGATGAGCCTGGCAGCAGAGGTTTGGACGGAGATAAGGGGAGAAAGATGAGAGCAGGGGAGGTCAGTGAGAAGGATGTTACAATAATCGAGGCGACGGATGACCAGGGCATGAACAAGGGTTTCGGCAGAGGAGACAGAGAGAAAAGGGTGCATCTTAGCAATCTTATGGAGGGAGATGCATGCCCATTGTTCTCTGCTGCCAGAGGCTAAATGCTTCCTTTCTAAGTTAAACTTTCCACCCTGCCCTCCCCTACCCTGCCTGCTGTGTTGCCTGGCCACAACTTCAAGTTGCAAGGAGGCAGCCTTTGCTAGTGCTACACATGTCATGCCTAATTCCATTAATTGATCAGAAGGTTGCTACCTTGTAAACAAGGTTCTTCGAAAAAGCTCCACCATCTCACAATTGGGTTTTGCATGTGCACCATTCACTCATTGAACGTTCCCTAGACATATGAAATTGTTTTCCATGTGACCTCCCAGCCTTTGTAAGGCATTCCCCCTCTCAACTTTCAGTTCCTTCCAACCCCAAAATCCGCTGCGGGGTGTTGTGAAAATGGTTCAAATGTGTCCAGACTTGACTCATGTAGCAATGTGATGGTGGTGTGCTGCTTTCACATTTGTTTTGACCCAATGTTTGCAGATTTTACTATAAACTGACCTTGGGTAAATGCTGAGACATAAACTTTTCAATTTCTTGGAGGAGGAGGGAGGCTAGGGCCAGACCCAGGCCATATACTGGGGGCAGGGACAAACCTAACATGTATGCAAGTGTCACTTTCTTTTTAGCCAGCTTGCAGTACCAGTAAATGCTCAAGGTTCACACACAATTATAAAAACTGAAAAACTGCAAAATGCCCAGCATCCTATCTCTGTTAGTGGCCAATCACAGTGTCTTGTGAGACGCACCCAACAGGTCACAATGGAGGATCCATTCCCTGTTGTTTTCCTCCAGCTCCCATCATGTTCCCTGATCCTGTCTGGCTAATAGATGCTAATGGACCTATCTGCCAGAAACTTGTCCAAACCTCTTTTAAACTCAGCTATAGTACTGGCCCTTACTACAGCCTCTGGCAGTAGATTCCACAACCCAATTATACCCTGAGTGAAAAAATATTTTCATTTATTTGTTTTAAACTTGCCACCCATGAGTTTCATGGAGTGTCCTCTAATTCTAGTACTAGCTTAGAGGGTAAATAACTGCTCCTTGTTTATTAGTTCCACACCACTCATGATTTTATAGAACTCTATCATATCTCCTCTCAGTCGTCTCTTCTCTAAACTGAACAGCACCAACCTACCAAGCCTCTCCTCATACGCGAGCCATTCCATGCCCTTGATCATTTTTGTTGCCCTTCTCTGTACCTTTTCTAGTTCAGCTATGTCTTTTTTGAGATGGGGCGATCAGAACTGCACACAATATTCAAGGTGCAGTCACACCATTGATTTGTCTAGAGGCATTATGACATCCTCAGTTTTATTCTCTATCCCCTTCCGAATAATTCCTAACATTCTGTTTGCTTTTCTGACTGTAGCTGCACACTGCACTGTGGATTTCATTGTATTGTCCACAACCACCTCCAGATCCTTTTCCTGAGTGGTAACTCCTAGCTTAGTACCCAGCATTGTGTACTCATAGTTTGGATTATTTTTCCCTACGTGCATCACTTTGCACTTGTCCACATTAAATCTCATTTGCCATTTAGATGCCCAGGCACCCAGTGTCGTAAGATCCTGTTGCAGTTCCTCACAGTCTGCTCGTGTTTTAACTACCTTGAATAACTTGGTGTCGTCTGCAAATTTGATCACCTCACTCTTAACACCCTTTTCCAAATCATTAATGAATACATTAAACAGCACCGGTCCCAATACAGATCCCTGAGGCACACCACTTTTTACATCTCTCCATTGTGAAAACTGACTATTTAGTCCAACCCTTTGCTTTCTATCTTTTAACCAGTTTCTGATCCATAGTAAGACACTACCTCCTATCCCATGACTTTTTAGTTTTCTCAAGAGTCTTTTATGAGGGACCTTATCAAATGCTTTCTGGAAATCCAGGTACACTATATCTACTGGGTCTCCCTTATCCACATGCTCATTTACACCCTCAAAGAATTCCAACAGGTTAGTGAGGCATAACTTACCTTTACTAAATCCGTGTATCCGTCTCAGGATGACCGTTCCTGGCCATGATGGAATCCATGAGAAGCTCCACCTCCACCCTCAGCGAGGTGACCCCGCTGGTCCATTGTCTCAAGAGGAGCCTGGATGAGATTCTTGGGGGGGGGGGCGGGATTGTGGTCCTGTGGACAGGAAGCTCTCCAGTGAGGTGCTTGACCTGGCATGGAAGCTGAAGGTGGGGCTGAGTACGCGCTTTGATGAGCTCCTGCGCTGGGAGGAATATGTCTGAGGATGAAGACTGTGTGAGCTAGAATCTCCCATTCCTCCCTGTTGTACCCTGGTGGTGCCTCAATGTCTATCTCCAGCTTCACCTGATACAGGGCGGCTTTCTGCTGAAGAAGCCGCTCGAGCATCAGGAACATGGAATTCCACCTGGTGGAGACATCCTGGATGAGTGTGTGCACCGCGGACCTTTGCTTGGCCTGTTTCTCCCGCAGGAGCTTGCTGCCCTTCACTCTGCGGTTGAAGAACCCCACCAGCTTCCTCCCCCGTTCAACCAGGGAGCTAAGGGTGCCTGGCCCAACCCCCTTCTCCCCCAAGCCCAGAGCATCCTTCATCACAAGATTGAGGGTGTGTGCGGTGCAAGGGATGCTTGCAAAAAACCCATCATGGACTGTCTTTATGATATTGGCTGCATTGTCCATGACCACACACCCCTTGCTGAAGGGGACCATACACCCCTTGCCCAGCGTGACCCACTCCCTCACTATGGTGGCCAGGGATGCTTTGAGGTTCCTTGAGGTGTGGGAGATGTCCATGACTTGTGCCTGAAGCAGGGCCTACCTATACCCTGCTTCAGGACCCCTCCTGCCATTGCCAAGCGCTGCCTTTGGGTCCTGCCACCAGCGTGCAGTCACTGCCAGGTAGGCATGCTGGACATTTCTGGTGGACCACAGGTCAGTGGTGAAGTGGACCGTGGCCCCCCCCAGATCCTGCCAGCTGCTCCTTCACCCACTCCTTCAAAGCCCTGTAGAGCTGTGGCACCACAGTCCGACTCAGGGTGGAGCAGGAAGGCAACTTAAAGGGCCAGGAATCCAATCAGCCACTGGAAGCCCTCCACAATTGATAAGGGATGACCATCCAGGGCTATCATTTCTGCCAACAGGCGCTTCACTTTCTCTTGGAAGCCAGTGCCACAGCACCCTGCCGATGGCAACAGATAACCCCACCCCAGCTCCTCCATTGTGGACTGACGGCTCTACTGGCGAGGCTCCTGCTGCTCTTCTGCCCCCATAGTTCTCCTGCTGCCAGAGGCAGCAGTAGTTGGTGCAGGACGCTGGCCCGCTGAAGGAGCCGGGTGACTGAATGCTGCAGTCGGAAACCTGCTGCCATCCACTTCCCCTGCCTTCCTGCTGAGCAGCATAGCACTGTGGCTTGACTTCAGGTGCATCGCCATTGCAGTTGTCCCAAGATTGGTGAGCACCTACCCATGCTTCACCACCTTATTGCACAATGTGCATTGCACCTCTCTGGAATCATCTTCTCGCACCTGCTTAAAATGATCCCAGACTGAAGTTCCCCCCCCCCCCACCTTCTTGTCCACCCCAGCTGATGCACTGCTGCCAGCACTGCTGGGAGGGGGAGAACTTTGTGGTCCTGGTGACACAGCTCTGGGAGGAGGCTCAGTCATCGCCTGAGCTCCAGACATCTCCTCTGTGGAACTAATATCTGCCTCTGACTCACTGTCCATGATCACGGTGATGTCCCATGAAGGGGAGTACTGGGACCCTGAGGCTAGACTGTCCGTGCTCGCCATGCTGCTGGCACTCTCCTGTGCCCCACTCTGTAGCTACTAGTGCTGCTGCTGCTGCTACTCCTCTCCCTACTGACATTGCCCGGGGATCGGACCCTTCCTCCAGTAGCCGGGGTGGGATCCACCACCTCTGGACTGCTGGGGATCGCCTCGACAGTGTGGGACATTGGTGACCCTGGAGGAACCACCACCTGCTCCAGCACCATCACCAGCAGAGACAGACACAGCCTCAAGTACTGCAGGCCTTCCAGTGCCCTGCATGGCAGTGGAGGAGGGTATTGCCAGGAGATGACGCTGAGCCGCTGAAGCCTGTTTCCCTAAAGCACACCTGGTGAGTTTGTGGGGTGGGGGGTACAAAACTGAAATGAAACCTAAATCAATCTAATAATAATCCTACTCTAAATGAATAAAAAAACAGGGAAAGGGAATCAGGGATGGAATATATGGGAGAGGGAAATGATTCAATGGAGGGGGGAGGAAGGAAGGAAGATTGAACACAGGAACACAGGGAGGGATAAAAACAAAAAATAACAACTAAATCTATCTAAACTAAGCTAAATAATTGAGAATATGCATGTAGATGGGTGAAATAGGAGGAGAATGGCGATGAATTAGGAATAGGAAGGAACAAAAACTTCTGGGAGAGAATGAGCCTTCTGAAAACGCCTGCTGATCAGGAACAGTTACTAGCTCAGAAGGTGTTGGGAAAGGGGGAGGCAATCAGTTTTGTTTCTTGCTGCACCTCACTGCAAGCCCCTTTGGCTCCATGCAGCCTAGCCCGTGGCCAATCACAGACTGCGAAGCCAGTGGTCTGAGGTGAAAAGGGATGGTTCGGGCCGAACTCCGAACTTCTGAACCACATTCGCCCATCCCTACCCGCTGCGTTCTCCCTTCCAGAAATGAATAAAACCATTCAAGAAGAGTTCCATTCACCCCAGCTCAGTCCTGCAGCCTCACCACCAGCAACTCGTGATCAACGGTATCAAACGCCGCTGACAGATCCAGTAAGATCAAAATTGTGGATCGCCCCGGTTTAATTCACGGCGCTGGTCATCAACCAAGGCCACAAGTGCAGTCTCCGTGCTAAACCCAGGGCAAAAACCAGACTGTAAGGGATCAAGAAACCGATCTGGTCCAGGTGCTCCTGTAATCACCAGGCCACCACCCATTCAATAACCTTCCCTAAAAAGGGAAGGTTAGAGACTGGCCGATAGCTGGCCAGGGAATCAATGCTCAAAGGTGGTTTTTTGAGTAGAGGTCGTACCACCTCCTCTTTAATATGGTTCGGCACCCTTCCCTCCCTAAGGGAGGCATTGATCATCCCCACCAGCAATGGCCCTAATGTCTCCCAGCTGGCCTTCACCAGCCAGGACGGGCACGGATCTAATTCACAACTGGTGGCCCAGGCTGTCCTAAAAGCATCTGCTGCATCAGCTGGTGACACCCACTGAAACTGATTCCACAACCATGAACAAGGCGGGGCTTCCTGTACTTCTGATTCATCCACTGTCATTAATGCAGTATCAAGATCGTGGTGAATCTGAGCAATTTTATCTGCCAAAAATGTCACAGTGGGCACTGGAAAATTCCAGTTCCAGGCAGAGATAGGCCAGTCGGGATTTGCGAACAGAACTGAGTTCGGAAATTCGGTTCGGTTCAAAAATTGAGTTTGGTTCAAAAGTTTGGTTCAGTCGACCGAATTATTCGAGTTTGGTTGAATTCCGAACTTCCGAACCGAGTTCATACATTCAAAACCAGGGGGTATTTGGCCTTCTGAAGTGGTTCGAATTCGACCGAAGAGTTTGGTCGAATTCAAGTTCAGTTCGAAAGTTCGGCTTGGTCGACCAAACTATTCGAGTTCAGTCTGAACTCTGAACTTCTGAACCACGTTTGCACATCCGTAGAGGCCGGACAGATCAGCCCCTGCACCACCCAGAAAAGTTCCGCTGGACATGACTTCACAGATGCAATAAGGGTAGCAAAGAACTCTATTTTTGCTACCTATATTGCAACAGCATACACTCTTAAGCTAGCTTTATGCTGCAATTGGTCAGTTTCAGCACAAGTTTGATGCCACCATCGCTCCAACCGCCATTCATCCTGCTTCATTCAGCGGAGGTCCTCCGTGAACCCCCGCCATCAGCTTTCTGGAAGCCGACGTTTGAGACCTGTTTGGTCGATAGCCTCAGCCAACATGTTATCCCAGAAGGCAACGAGGTCATCGAGTGAACGATCATCAAGATCAGAAGGTATTTCCCCTACAGCATTCTGGAACCTCTCTGGTTCCATAAGTCTCCAGGGGTGGACCCAATGAATTGGTCCTGCACCCTTCCAGGGGCAGACATGCACCAGGAGAGTGGTCTGGAGGAGGTAATGATCCGTCCACAATGGATGTTGCTAGGTAGACATTACCAGGTAAGACATTTTTATAAACTGTATTTATGGTTGATGTTTTCTCCATACCCTATGTTTATCAACCTATAAACAATAATCATAATAAAAATCCTTCAATTTTTCCTTCCCTTATTCTTTCACTATCTCTCTTTGTTGTATAGTACCATGTTGTGTTTACTACTGCTGTTATGCAAGATTTGAAGCACATCTCTGCATAGTGGTTATACATTATTTTTTAATCTGATCAATTCTTTCTAAGCTTTATCATAAAATTTCCATAGTGAAGCTAGTTTCTCCCCTCAAATTAAAATATTATGAAAGGAATTTGACAGTGAAAGAATTGACTGCTATCATCCCTCAGTAACTAGAACATACAAACCTTTTGCTATCCAGATAATGATACAGTATCAATTCATTACAAAATGTCACATCAGAAATAGTATTTTGTATTGATTTGCATGCTTATTATTTGCTCTTACAAAAGGGGAAGTCTGTTGTATTTTCCAAACTTTCTTCATAACGAGAGATTCCACACAAAGGACACATTGCATTTGTGCTGTGGTCTGCATCACTTATCAAACTCTTGCTATGTTCCAGATAATTTTTAACAAATGCACCAGTGTGTAACATTAAAAAGAATTAAGGCCATCTAATTCCTCCGACCCACATAGTGGGTTCCTATTGATATTGGTGGCAGTTCCATAGGCAGATTATTAATGTGTTGCTTTTTGCCACTCCTATTAGCTCTGTGCTAATTCGCTAATTGGGTTAAAATAAAATGGGTATAATAAGAGCAGTGCTTTCTTGCCTATTTCGTCATGTTTTTTTGTTTGTTTTTAAAAAAAAACCCAACTGTGCTTTTAAAAAAATTATTGTTGATGCAATGGGTGCTGAAAAATTTGAAATACAAAAGAACTCATAAGTCACTGAAAATAACTGCTAATGTACAATTTTCAATAAAACATAAACCCTACTGTTTTGGATTATAGTTGTTTTACAGTCTGTTTGAACATTTAATACATGCATAATGTCTGTGGGGATTCAGAATATGTTGTGTTTATTCAGTTAAATCTTCTTGTTATTCTATACTGAGGTAGGTGCTTCTCCCTTAGTATTCTAGATCATCTCTGTCTCTTAAATTCAATAAGTAGCTGAGTACGGGTTTTAATAGGGAGTGGGATTGTGTTAACTGAGCAATCTGAAGTACATATAATGCATACAAATTTCAAATAATATTTCCAGAGGTTCTATATACTACAGTCCCATGTAAATTCTCTTTATGGATACAACTAAGCAGCATGTGCAGTGAGGCAGTGAATCCTTTCCACTATGCTAATGAGCAGTGGCAGGGATGTAGCTATCATAGGGACAGGAGGGAAATTTGTCCCTGGGCCCAATCTGGGGTGGGGTGGGTCTACAGAGCCCAAGCAGTGGGGAGCACAAATCTTGTTCTGTTGTGGTGTGACTGGGTGGAGACTGAGTTGAACGGAAACACCTGCAGCCCACAGCACATGTGGAACCCACCCAGTGGGTGGCACAGGAAGGAGCAAGCAACAGTGCAGGCAGCATGAGGCAGGCAGCGCAGCCTCACCCTCAAGGGCTCAGGCCCCTGCAAGCAGAGGGAGGGAGAGCTGCTGGGGGGAGAAAGGAGGAGGGGTGGGGCAGGGGAGAGGATAGTGACCAGGGGCAGGGGAGGGTTCATTTATTGCACCTGGGACCATTCCTACCTAGCTATGCCCCCGAGCAGTGGAGTAACAAATGTCTAAATTGAAGGGAATCAGCTTCTTAACCCTCAAAAAGTAAAATTCATCTCTTGTCTCCTGAACCCCCATCCCTTGGTAATCAGATGGCATCAAGTCCCCAAGTTAAATCATATATTCTCTCTTACATAGCACTTAAGCCAACCCTTTTGTTTCTCCCTGATTTTGACACCTCTACAGTTCCCACAGCGCACCTAGTTCCCCCAACATGTCAGGCAGCAACACTTGTGGTAGCTGTCAGGGAGGCTGCAGCCTGTCAGGTTTTGGAGAGCAATCAATCTCCCCTTCTCAGTAATGACACCAATGAGATAAGCCATGTAGAGTGCAGTAAAATTATTTTTATTAGAATGGTGTACACATAATACAAGAGCCACGGTGGCCCCAGTTTTCAAAGAAGACTGGACTGACTTAAAAAGCAAACTTTGATTTTTATTAGTCCAAGTCAGGCATTCTCAATCACTTTGTGTTTGTCTGACTCCAGAGTGTAAAGAGACATTAGGTGGAAGCAAACATTACCATGCTGCAGTGGCAACCCAGCCTTTCTTAGATCAAGATGCTTCTGCAGACTCAAGGCTCAATTCCAAACCCCAGTGCATGCAGCTTATGCATGCACGTGTGGCTTGCATGTGATTTTTGCATGGTCCATATTCCCACTGTACGGGTGTGTGCATGGCCTGCGTGTGAGATATGTGAAGCTTAGGTGGGTTGGAATCAAGCCCACAGTCCAGAGCAGGTCGGACCATGGAACAAATGGTCATGTGGCCGGGTCCAGGGGAGGGGAGGAGATGGAGAAACATGCAGCCGCCAGGCCCACGTTGCACCCAGAGCCCCACCCCCACCATGGCATGCAGCCATGGTGGCTGGCCATGGTGAACCCAATCCGGGCCAGCGGGAACAGACATGAATAATGCTCAGTCCCGCTTTGCCAAAATCAGGTTGGCACTAGCCTGGGCTGTGACTTCTGCCATTTGCTGAATTGAGAACCCAGGCTAACTGCCAACACACCTGGGGTCAGTCCAGGTGAACATCTCGGGGCCCAATAAACATAACAGTGTCCTACGGGCTAATGTGAGTTACTGTCATGTTTGTTTTTTACCAAAATATTCAGATACAAGTTTTTACCATTTAGATAATTAAAGTGTCATGCTTGCACCCTTCATGTTTGCTTGTTTGCCCTGTCCTGGGTGGCTCCGTGAAGATATGATGCTAGGTAGTTAAGGGGACGATAAGGGGTGTCCTTATCTTGAGAGAGGCAGTTAGGTTTGTCGAATTACTGCTAGTGTACAATTTTCAGTAAAAGGATAAACCCTAGTGTTTTCGATTATAGTTGTTTTACAGTCTGTTTGATCATTTAACATGTCCATTTTATCTGCAGGGATTCGGGATATGCCACATTTATTCAATTAAATCTCGTTGTGATTATATTCTGAGGTGGGTGCTTCTCCCTCAGAATTCTAGATCATCTCTGGCCCCTGCCCTATTTAATTTCTATTTAAATGATGTAATTTCTTTCTTTAAACAGAAAGATACCCATGCCTCAAAGATTGGAAACCGAAGGATACCAGTGCTCCTTTATGCAGATGATACGATCCTGATCTCTCAGACTGAGGTGGGACTGAAAAGGGTCATGGAGCTTTTTGGAGTTTATTGTTTCTCTGAAAATTTGGTTATAAATTACACCAAAACAAAGGTTATGATTATAGGGTGGGGACTATCCAGGAAACAACATTGTTGGTTCATTAGAGGGAATCCTGTTGATCAGGTTTCGGATTTTAAATATCTGGGGGTTATATTATCGTCCTCTTTGAGCTGGACCTTGCATTTCAAGACTGTTATTAATGCCACTAGGCAATTTTCTACTTCCATATTAAAATTTTACCATAGAGACGGGGGGAAACTGGTTCTCCCAGCACTACGTTTATATACCTCAAAGGTGATTGGTCAGATTTACTATGCATATCCAACGTGGGGACTGGGGTTCCTGGGGAAACTTGAGATTATGCAAAATGGGTTTCTACGCTCAATATTGGGCTTACCCTTGGGTACCCCACAGGTATTACCACATTATGAACTGGGGTGTCCTACACTTAGATCACGTGCATTGTTGATGTTGATTAGATTTTGGCTGGAAAATATGGTTTTTCCAACACAAAAATATTATTTGTTTATGCTGGCCCTTTCTAGTGGCCTATTTTCAGACTGGGAAGTACTAGTGAATAATGAGGTCCAGAAGTTGGGATTTTCCTTGGACTCCCTGAAACCTTGTGGATTGAAGGGAGCAACAGCCTTGATTAAGCAAAGGATCACTGATCAGGATCTGCAGAGTGAATTTTCCTTTCTGGAGTCTCAACAGGTAGCGCCTTTATATTCTAAACTATCTAG
>QEPC01003856.1:165629-183581 GCA_003113815.1 Sphenodon punctatus | reverse complement strand
TCCCCCCCCCCCCCATATTTTTATAGCCATGCTGCAAAGTCTTATTTTAGCAGGGCCTCGTGGCTCCTGAACCCTTTCCCATTTATAGACGCAGATATGTACTGGCCTTGATTCCTTTCATCGTATTTCTTATTCCATCTCCCCACACCTACAGATTAGGTGATCCTGTATTTCCCAAATTCATCCCTTCCCCTTCTTCCTTTGCTGTTGGCACGACAGGACTCAAGTTGGAGGAAAATAGGATTTTCTGTTAAACTATTTCCAAGGATGCTAGCCAATCAGTATTCTGGAGGCTGGACATCATTTCATCAGACTTTGAATTATTTTACAGAATGTTATATTGAGGGAGAACCACAAATGATTACAGGTTCATGGAAATCTGAGATGTGGGAGACTTGTGTATCTTCTAATAAGCTAATATGTTAAATCACTTAAAAGCAGATTTTTTTCTCTAAGAATTTGTATACATGAAAACTTTACTGCAAAGTAAGTAACTTGGTAGTATTTACTAGGCAGTTATTTATTGCTCAGTAGAGCTAATATGCTAACAATAGTAATTCATTTTCTTTGCAGCAGTATGGACTGCTCTTCTTAGCCACTGGGGCATTAAGGATATGCCTTTTGTTGGAGTTTATGTGTGGAATATGAAGTGAATGCAGGCATTATTCCAAGGTAAGCGGATAGTTTAACAATAGGTCCACAGTTAACTTGCAGGGGAAGTGTAACTCTTGGGACAATGAGGTAAAAGGGGGAAGGTGGCCAATAATCAAACCAAAACTGCCCCCAAACAAACACCAGGTCCAGGAAACGGCTTGGGCCTATTTGAAAGACCACTTCCTCTCTTATGTTCTGTTGTGGCCTCTGAAGTTGGCCAAGGTTGCCCTTTTGCATGTACCAACTGCCTGTGAGGTTTGTACAACAACGGCGTGCAGAAAGGAGTTCTCAGTGGCTACTCCACAAGTATGGAACTCTCCCCTTGGAGATCCACCTAAGCCCAAGTCTGCTTTCCTTTCGGAAGAAATGTAAGATGTTTTTGTTTGGCTAGGCATTTGGTGGGCTGGAATAGGATGGGGTGGAAGGGTTAGGAAGAGGCTTGGAGGGTGGCGTTTATGGTTTCTTTTTAGTTGTTTTATATGTTTTATATATGTCTTTATATGTGTTATATTTATATATATATTACATATTTCTGTAAGCCACCCTGAGTCTCTGAGGGAAGGGTGGAATAAAACTTAAATAAATAAATAAATAAATTCCAAAGTAGCCGGTGGGCAGACACCACCACCCACTAATGTAGAACCAGACGGGATGCTGCCTCACTATGCTATTTACTCCCTATGGAAGGGTACATAGGGAGTGGTGATTATGTGCCCTAGCTAGGGACTGGTGTTATCCTATATAGCTGTAGCAACTTAGCCAAGCCCCCCAGGGTCACCACTGAAGCTGTGTGTTACCAATCCCGTTAACAGCAGCATCTCCGACCCCCATCTCATGAGTTTCCTCAATTTGAATTCCTTTCACCATTCCGCTTTCTGCACCTATACCAACCATTAGGGATGGAACACCGGGGAGAATACCGGGTACCAGATTTATCGGTATTGGAACTCCTCAGTATCAGATTTACCAGTATCGGCATACCGGATGTTTAACATTGGCTGCTTTACCGTTTTTTTTAAAATACAACAATTAAAATCAATGGACGCAATGTAAAAAAAACGATAAAGCGGCCAATGTTAAAAATCCGGTATGCCGATACCGGTGATTATCGGATTATCTGATTAATCTGATATACCTGATTATTGGGTGTATTGGATTTATCCAATACCGATATTCCCACCCCTACCAACCATGGACCTCTGAGTTACAACAGGATTAGCACCTCAGATGCCCCTAGCCTATTGACATTCAGGTGAAGTTGTAAAACCTGGCTGTTCGCCCAGGCCTTTGGTGGAGGGTAGGGTGAGGGTTTAGCTCCCCCACCTGATCTACTATTTATTATCTTATTTGTTATATTTAGCCCTGTTTTAATATTGTTATATTGGATGTTTTAAATTGTTTTTATTGTTGTAAGCCGCCCCGGGTTGCTTTTACAGGAGGGGCGGGGTATAAATCTACGAAATAAATAAATAAATAAGAACTCACTCACCAGCTATTTAACCAGGGGTGATGGAACTAGAGGGAAGGTAACAAAATCCCTTTCAGGAGGCCCTTCCAGTCAGTCTGGTGAGGGAAAAATTCCTTACCGGCCCCAATAAAGGTCCTAATGCTAGTCCTAGAATGTGGGTTTATGCTACAGCATCCAGCCTGACTGAGTCTGTCCACCCATAACCTCCACCTCCATCTTTGAGGAGGGCAGTAAAGGAGCGCACTCCATGTAAACCCCCTTCCCTACCAGAAGCCCTGGATGGGCCAATGACCCCCAGTTTGAGCCAGTGCATGCACCTAAGAACCAATTCCCTGCCTGGAGACAATTCCCTGCACACAATCCCAACCACCTTCCTTCTCAAAGGTGCACAGGGACAAGGTTTCTTCCCCCACAGGTGCATGGGGGGGGGGGGGAAATTACTTTACTTACTTAGTTGTTTCATCTTATTTCAGTGACTTTGGTTTCTCAGTAGTGAGTATGCTATTCACTTTGGATGTTATATTTAGCAGTAACAAGCTATATAGTGCCAAATGGTACCTCTGAAGGGAACTAAGTACCAAATACCAAAATACCAAAGACCAAAATACCCAAGCAAAGTAAACAAAATGCATATCTGGAACCACAAATGAAGTGAGAAGCAAATATTACTTTGCTGAAATGGACAGGAATATACCACATTTGTTGAATTCACACCAGATATGTGTTTCAACCCTATTCCACAGTGAGTGTTTTTAAACTAGCAAGGCGAGGTGGGGTATCTGTGGACCCACCCATGCACTCCCCCTGGCATGGACCATAGGGGAGGAGAGAACCCGATAGCTGACCCTTGAAGTGACATGTCCCTGGCACCACCAGCCAGTTCTTGTGACTTGCAAAGGCCGCTTCCTGCACCCACATGACCTAAGAATGGTGGACCTATCTGCTAGCATGACTGCTTGCTGCCGTTCATACAGGCATGGACTCCAGGGCTGTCCATTGCTATAAAGCTATTTGGCTTGCCCTGCACAGCGCACTCTGGATTTCCCAGCAGCACTTGCTGGATGGCCATGAGTGTGTGTTCTGAGCCTCACAGGAGCACACATCCACCCACTCCACCTTGAGATGGGCAGTTGTCTCCATGGCTCCTGGGTGGCCATGTGAGGTAGCACCTCGTCTGAAAAAACCCAGTGGCCTGAAAACTATTGTAGAGCAGAGCTATTCCATGAGCAGAATAAAAAAACCAAATAAACCAAAAACCCTTTACTATTGAGTATAACCCCACAGTTAAGTGCAGTTAAGTGTTTTGTTTCTATGAACCTTAAGACATATTTATACATCCTCTGATGTTTTTAATGTCAATATTTCAAGAGGTGATGTTAATAACTACAGGATTGTAAACACTCAAATATCACAAGCAAAGCTGCAATGCATTGTGTGTTCATTATTTGTGGGTATCATTATTTTTTGGGTAGCCCTTTCAGTACCTCAGCAACAGCCACGTCTGAAATGGATACATGCATATCCATTTAGAAGTAATCCATATTCTCTTTTTTGGGGTGTGTGTGAGGGTTAGTGAACTATTTCAGTTGTTTGTTCATTTTGGTATTTTGATTACATCAGTCTCAGAAATTGCACATGTGCAGTATTGCTGCTAATAGTGGCTGTAATCCAATGGTGTGAGAATTCCATGTGTAGCCGTGTGCATGCGGACACAGCTGCGGACACGGAATCCATGCAGAGTCGCATTGACTGCACATTATGCTGCGCATAAACCGTGCACATGCAGCTCTGCGCGGGGAGACACACAGCATTGGATTGCGGCCATTGCCAGTATGATGTAGCCAAAATACCAAAATGACTGAACAATAGGGATGTGCTAATGCTGTTCGGATGGTCAGAGTTTGGCCCAAAATCATCCCGTTTGGATATCCGAACTTAACACACAAACCGAACGTGGAACCCCCAAACAGTTCGGCTGCATTCAGATGAGTTCTGGCAGCATTCTGGTGGTGTTCGGGTGGGAAAAATGTGGCTGGCAGACCCAGGAAGGGGGGTGTCATCTAAGGAGGAGTGGAGAGACTTGGACTAGAAGTCAGCCTGCCCAATCACCATTCCTCCATTCCTCAGACCACTGGCTTGGCAGTCTGCGATTGGCCAAGGTCTAGGCTGTACAGAGCCAATGGGGCTTGTGGTAAGGCAGGCGCAGCAAGTAACAAAAGTAATTGCTCTCTCCCCCTTCCAATTCATCCTGAGCTAGCCACTGATCTGTCAGAAGGTGTTTTCAGAACTCTCCCTTTCCCAGCAGTTTGTGTTCCTCCCAATCCATTGCCATCCTCCTTCTATTTCACCCATTTCCACACATTTACCTCCATAGTTTAATTTATTTAGATTAGATAGATTTAGGTGTTATTTTTAATTTTTACCCCTCCCTGTGTTGTTTCACCCTACCCTCCATTGAATCCTTCCCTCCTCCCTGTATATATTCCATCCCTAATTCCCATCTCCTGTTTTTGGATTTATTCAGAGTAGGATTAGATTGATTTAGGTTTTATTTCAGTTTTGTACACCTCCTTCTGTTGTTTTTTTGTGAGCTGTCTGTGGTCCCCTCCCCCCACCCCATCCCTGTGGATAGATAGATAGATAGATAGATAGATAGATAGATAGATAGATAGATAGTGTGTAATGATTCAGTTTTAATATTTTAGAGTGTGTTTGTAGGACTAGGCCTTTGTAGATATTAGATAATATTCCATTTAGTGTAATAGGTTTTAGAATAATTAATAGCAGATAGAATTCGTGTAGATATACATAATATTATATTCCAAATTTGAATAAATAAAAAAAAATATTAAATCTTCCTGTGGATTATTTGGGTGGGAGAAATGGAGAAGGGAAGCAGGAGAGGCTGGTCTGCTGCCCATAAGGCGGGCAATGGGGCACGTGGCAGAGGTGGCAGAGGCAATGCCAGAGGAGTGGCAGCAGGCATCAGAAGCAGCCTAATCCCATCACCAGGCCCCAAACTGCACAGGCCTGATTTTGGGAGAAAGGCTTCAGAGGCTTCCAGCAGTGGCACTAGGTGTGTGGTTCGGCATTGCCTCCTGCTAGCATCCTCCACTGCCACGCAGGGCACTGAAAGGCCTGCACTTCAGGAGGCTGCATCTGTCTCTGCTGTGGCTGCAGGAGCAGGTGCAGGTGCTTCAGGGCCAGATGTTCATCATTGGCCACCAATGTCCCCCATTATTGAGGTAATCCCCAGCAGTCCAGGGCTGGTGGATCCCACCCTGGCTGCTAGAGGAAAGGCCAGATCCCCAGACAATGGAAGCAAGGAGATGAGCAGCAGTGGCAGCAGCAGCAGCAGCAGCAGCAGCAGCAGCAGCTATAGGGGGCACAGGGAAAGTGGCAGCAGCATGGTGGGCAGTCGATCAGCCTCAGGGTCCCAGTACTCCCCTTTGCAGGACATATCTCAGATTGGGGACAGCGAGGCAGACACTAGTCCTGTTGAGGAGCTGTCTGGTGCTGAGGCAAAGGCTGTCCCTCTGAGAGCTGTGTCGCCACCATGTTCTGCCCCTCCCATCAGTGCTGTCAGTGGTGCATCACCCAGTGTGGGCTCGAAGGCAGGAGGGGGCAAAAAATCCTCCATCATGGTGAATTTTAAGATGGTGCAGGCGGATGATCCCAGGGAGGTACAGTGTAGTTTGTTCCAGAAGGTTGTGAAGCATGGGCAGGTGCTCACCAACATTGGCATAACTGCCATGATGAGATACCTGAAGGCATGCCACAGCACTGTGCTGCTAAGCTGGCAGGCAGGGGCAATGGATGGCAGCAGATTCCCGATTGCAGTGGCCAGTCGTCCACCTCCATCAGCGGGCAAGCATCCTCTTCAAGCAGCTACCTTTAGCAGCAGGAGTGGTATTGCTGCTAGGGGGGAATAGAAGCAGCAGCAGCAGAAGCAGAAGCAGCAGCAGCAGCAGACAGTTGAGGCCCAGAAGTGTCAGTGCACCATGGAGAAGCTAGGTTGGGGGCAGCTGCCAAGTCCATCGGCAGATGCAAGTTATGGAGGGTGGTGTGGCTTTCAACTGAAAGCCATGTGAATGTTGGGGGAAATGATAGCGCTGTATGAGCAGCCCTTTTCAGTAGTCATAGACATGGAGTTTAGGTGCCTGATTGGCTTTCTGGCCCCCCAGTTTAAGCTGCTCTAGCGCACCACCCTGATCCGGCAGTGGAGCCAGCCTTGTACTGGGCTTTAAAGGAGCAGGTGAGGGAGCAGCTGGCAGGGGTTGGGGGAGCCACCATCCACTTTACCACCAACCTGTGGTTGAGTAGAAATGCACAGCATGCCTACCTGGCAGTGACAGCGCACTGGTGGCAGGACCCGGAGGCAGCATTTGGGGGTGACCGAAGGGGTCCCAAAACTGGGTATAGGTGTCCCTGCTTCAGGCAGAAGTAATGGACATCCACCGCACTGCTCAGAATATCAAGGCAGCCCTGACTGTCATGGTGAGGGAATGGGTCATGCCAGGTGTGCCCTTCACCAAAGAGTGCGTGGTGAGCAACAACGTCGCCAACATATTGAGGGCAGTCCATGAGGGGGGCTTCACCAGCATCCCTTGTGCTGCATACACCCTTCACTTGGTGGTCAGGGATGCTCTGGGCTTGGGGGAGAAGGGGATTGGGGCAGGCACCCTTAGTTCCCTGATTGAGTGGGGGAAGAAGCTAGCTGGTTTCTTTAACCAGAGCATGAAGGGCAGAGACCTAGTCTGGGTAAAGTAGGCAGAGCAAGTCACCCCAGTGCACCAGCTGGTTCAGGATGTGTCCACCAGGTGGAATTCCACGTTCCTGATGCTCGAGCGGCTTCTCGAGCAGAAAGTCGCCTTGCATAAGGTTCAGCTGGTGATGGACAGCAGGGCACCTCCAGGGTACAATGGGGTGGAATGGGAGATCCTAACTCACACTGTCTTTGTGCTGAGACTGTTCCTGGCGATGACAGAGACCATCAGCTCCTCCACGGCCACCATCAGCCAGATGACCCCTCTGGTCCAGAGTCTCCACAGGAGGCTGGATGAGATTATCCAGGGGCAGGATTTTGACCCTCACGGCAAGAAGCTGGCGGTTGAGGCGGTTGCCCTCCTGCAGCGGGAGGAATATGTTTTTGCAACCATGCTGGACCTCAGGGTCAAGGGCAGTGCTCTATGGCCACTGGAAGGGTAGCAGGCAAAGAGGGCTCTGGAGAGTGCACAGCAGCAGCAGCAGGATGCTCCTGGGGATGGTGGGAGTGGGAGCACCAACCTCTTTCACCTGGTGGGGTCTATCCCTGCCCTCAGCCCTAGCAGTAGCACCACCAGCAGCAGGCTGAGCAGCAGCACCCCTATTGCCAGCAGCAGCAGCTTGTATGTGCAGGGCTCGTGCACAGCAGGGCAGGCAGCGTGTCTGAGGGCAGTGGTGGAGGTGGTGCCAATAAAGGACAGTTATGTGAGGGAGTACGACAGTGGCTCAACAGCAGTGGAGAGCTACCTGGAGGAGGAGCCATACATCGATCCCAGCAGCGAACCCATCGCCTACAGGGCCAGCAAGACGAAAGTGTGGCCGGCCCTGTACTAAGTGGCCAAGGGTCTGTTGTACTGCCCACCAATGACTGTCCTCAGCGAGAGGGTATTCTCTATGGCAGGGGACATATGCTCGCTTCACCACCTGAGACTGGGGGCCAAGTTGGTGGAGCAGTTGCTATTCATGAAGGTGAATCTTCGCTACTGGGATTTTCTGAGCTGGACATGGATAGATGGTGCAGTGGTACATGCCATCCCATGCCAGGGGCAGTTTTGGGGTGAGGCTGCTCCTCAATCTAGGCTGCTAGTGCTGCTGAGGTGCTGTCCCTTCCTTCCAATGACCGGTGCCCACCCTCTCTCTCTCTCTCTCTCTCTCTCTCTCTCTCTCTCTCTCTCTCTCTCTGACTAGACGGCCTCATGATGCAGGGTGGCACTGGGAAGCTGTAAGCCTGTCAGTCGACCTCTGGCTAGATGATCTCGGCCCAGGTATCTGACTGGCTCTCTCTCTCACTGCACAGTCTTTGCCAGCCTATTGGAGTGCCCTGCCAAGGTCCCAGCCTGCCTTCCCTACCACCTCTCATGCCATGCTGCCTGTCTGCCCACTCAGGTTGCCAAGTTCAAACCCTGCCTCAGTCTGCCTTCTGATGCTCATGCCATGCTGCCTGTCTGCCTGCCAAGGTTGCGAAGATCAAACCCTGCTTCCTTCCGATGATCATCCCACACTGCCTGTCTGCCCATTCAGGTTGCCAAGATCAAACCCTGTCTCAGTCTGCCTTCCGATGCTCATGCCACGCTACGTCTGCCCACCTAGGATGCTAACCTCAAACCCTGTCTCAATCTTCCTTACAATGAGCATGCCAAAGTGCCTTTCTGCCCACTCAGGTTGCTAATCTCAAACCCTACCTCAGTCTGCCTTCTTATGCTCATGCCACGCTGCTTGTCTGCCCACCCAGGTTTCCAAGATCAAAGCCTGCCTCAGTCTGCCTTCCGATGCTCATGCCACATTGCCTGTCTGCCCGTCCAGGTTGCTAACCTCAAACCCTGCCTTAGTCTGACTTCCAATGATCATGCCAAAGTGCCTGTCTGCCCGTCCAGGTTGCTAACCTCAAACCCTGCCTCAGTCTGCCTTCTGATGCCCATGCCACGCTGCCTGTCTGCCTGCCCTGGCAACACTGGGTGATGTGCCCCCCTGGCCTGGTAATCCCACTACTGCTATCTGCTGGTGCATGGGTGCTCTGCCCTGGCAAATCCAAATGTGCCCAAACAATCCTCCTGTTGCCATCTGCTGCTTTATGGGAGCTCTTCCCTGGCAAATCCTACTATCCTGGCTCCATGGGTGCTGTGCACACGTAAATCCTGCTGATTCCATCTCTGCTGTTCCACGGGTTCTGTGCCATGGAAATCTAATGTCTGCTGCTGCTGCTGCTGCTGCTGCTGCTGCTGCTGTTGCTGCTGCCACCTCTGCAGTGCCACAGGCTCTGTGCCCTGGCCATCCAATCTATGCTGCTTCTGCTGATGTTGCCTCTGATGTGCCATGGGTACTGTGCCCTGGCAATCCAATATCTGCTGCTTCCAATGCTGCCTCTGATGTGCCACAGGTTCTCCTACCAGGCAATCCAATGTCTGCTGCTTCTGCCAATGCTGCCTCTTCTGTGCCAATGGTTCTACTACCAGGAAATCCAATGTCTGATGCTGCTGCCAATGCCACCTTGACTGTGCCACGGGTACTGTGCCCTGGTAATCTAATGTCTGCTGCTACTGCTTCTGCTGCCTATGCTGTATCACAGGTACTGTGCCCCAGCAATCCAATGTCTGCTACTAGGTGGCCACGTGATTCACCACCTGGCAAAGCTTGACCAGTTTTCAGGAAAGCTTGTTGAGATCCAGTGAGTAGGATGCAAATCTGCAATGCCTGACCAAGTAGGGGTGCCAGCCACCAAGCCCCAGCCAGGGCTCTGCCACTGCTCCACCGATGCCTGGGGGTGCCAGCCACAAAGCCCTGGTCGGGTCTCTGGTGCTGCTCCACTGATGCATGTAACATGTAACAAAAGTAATTGCCCTCCTCCCCTTCCAATTCATTCTGAGCTAGCCACTGATCCTTTCAGCAGGCATTTTCAGAACTCTCCCTCTCCCAGAATTTTGCATTCCTCCCAATCCATTGCCATCCTCCTCCTATTTCTCCCATTTCCACACATTTACCTCATAGTTTCATTTATTTAGATTAGATTAGATAGAGTTAGGTGTTATACCCTGCCTCAACCTGCCTTCTGCTCATGCCAAAGTGCCTGTCTGCCAACCCTGTGGGCAAAGCTCGAACCCTGCCTTAGTTTGCCTTCCCTACTGCCTCTCATGCCACGATGCCTGTCTGCCCGCCCTGTGGGCAAATGTCAAACTCCACCCTGGATGCTAGAGGCAGGGTCCAATCCCCGGACAATGGTAGCAGGGAGAGGAGCAGCAGTAGCAGCAGAAGTAGCAGCAGCAGCAGTCAGCTGAGCCCCAGAAGTGTCAGTGCACCATGGAGGACCTGGGGTGGGGGCAGCTGCCAAATCCATCGGTAGCTGCAGGACATGGAAGGTGGCATGACTTTCAACTAAAAGCCATGTGCATGTTGGGGGAAATGATTTCCCTCGATGGGCAGCCCTTCTCGGTGGTTGGGGACATGGGGTTTAGGTGCCTGATTGACTTCCTGCCCCCCCCCCATTTAAGCTGCCCTCACGCACCACCCTGAGTCAGGCTCCCACCGATGCCTGGCAGCCTGCAACTCCCAGCCACATAGGGGTGCCAGCCACCAAGCCCTGACTAGGCCTCTGCCATTGCTCCACTGATGCTTGGCATCCTGCAATGCCTGGCCAAGAAAGGGTGCCAGACACCAAGTCCTGGCCGGGCATCTGCTACTGCTCCATCGATACCTGGCAGCCTGCAATGCAGGACCAAGTAAGGGTGCCAGCCACCAAGCCCTGGCCTGCCTCTGCTGTGCCATGGGTTCTGTGCCATGGACAATCCAATGTCTGCTGCTGCTTCCTCTGTTGTGCCATGGGTTCTGTGCCCCAACAATCCAATGTCTGCTTCTGCTGCCACTGCTGCCTCTGCCGTGCCATGGGCTCTATGTCCAGGCAATTCAATGTCTACCGCTGCTGCCAATGCTGCCTCTGCTGTGCCACAGGTTCTGTTGCCTGGCAATCCAATGTCTGCTGCTGCTGCTCCCAATGCTGCCTATGCTGTGACACGGGTAATATGCCCCGGCAATCCAATATCCACTTCTGCACTTCTGCTGCCTCTGCTGTGCCACAGCTTCTGTGCCTGGGCATTCCAATGTCTGCTGCTGCTGCCAATGCTACCTCTGCTGTGCCATGGGTTCTGCTACTGGGCCATCCAATCTCCGCTGCTGCTGCCAATGCTGCCTCTGCTGTGCAGTGGGTTCTGTGCCCAGGCAATCCAATGTCTGCCGCTGCTGCCTCTGTGGTGCCATGGGTTCTGTGCCCCAGCAATCCAATGTCTTCCACTGTTGCCACTACTGCCTCTGCTGTTCCATGGGTTCTGTGCCTGGGCAATCCAGTGTCTGATCCTGCAGCCACTGCTGCCTCTGCTGTGCCATGGATTCTGTGCCCGGGCAATCCAATGTCTGCTGCTGCTGCCAATGCTGCCTATGCTGTGACACAGGTAATGTGCCCCGGCAATCGAATGTCCACTGCTACACTTCTGCTGCCTCTGCTGTGTCACAAGTAATGTGCCCTGCAAACAAATATCCACTGCTGCTTCCTGCTGATGCTGAATTCTGTCTCTGCGATGTCATGGGCACTATGCCCACCATTCAAATATCCGCTGCTGCACTTCTGCTGCCTCTGCTGTGCCATGGGTACTGTGCCCTGCAATCAAATGTCTGTTGCTGCTTCCTGCTGCTGCTGAATTCTGACTCTGTGGTGCCACAGGTATTGTGCACCACCAATTGAATGTCTGCTGCTGCTGCTTCTGTTGCCTCTTCTGTGCCATGGGTACTGTGCCCTGCAATTGAATCTTTGCTGCTGTAGCTCATGAACATCGGCTCTATGGTGCCACAGGTACTGTGCCCTGGAAATCCAACGTCCACTGCTTCTGCTTCTACTGTCTCTGCTTTGCCATGGGTACTGTGCCCTACAATTGAATCTTCGCTTCTGCTGCTCCAGAACGTTGCCTCTGTGGTGCCATGGGTACTGTGCCCCTGGCAATTTAATCTCTTCTGCTTCTGCTGCCTCTGCTGTGCCATGAGTACTATGTCCTGGAAATCCACTGTCTGCTACTGGGTGGCCACGTGATTCACCACCAGGCAAGGTTTGACCAATTTGCAGAAGAGCTTGTTGAGATCCAGCGAGTAGGATACAAGCCTCCAATGCCCGGCCAAGTAGGGGTGTCAGCCACCAAGCCCCAAGTCTTCCTGGCCTTTACTGTTGCTGCTGTCACTGGGTCTCAGACAGCCATCCATGCCCCCATGGGCACACCCAGGGGCCAAGTGCCTAGTCTGCCTGTCCGGGCAACCTGGAGTGCCAAGCCCCAAGTCTTCCCTGTCTCTGCTACCGCTGCTGCTGCTGCTGTGTCTGAGATGGCCAGCCATGCTGCCACGGGCACCCCTGGGGGTCCATGGAGCACCCCAAGCCTCCATGCGGTTGAACTTTTCAAACATTTGGGGGGGTCCAAACTCCGTGGGACCAAACCCATGAACCCAAACTAAGTTTTCAGTCCAAACGTGCGAACATCCGAACTCCTTTCTGTTCACACATCCCTACCGAACAATTGAAAGAACCTAACTGGAAAAAAAACAAAAGGAAAACCCCCTCAAAATAAAGTAAATTAATCAAAACTGATGCCCAAGCAGATATCAATCATTACCCAAACCACCATTTTCAGTTTGGGTAGGGTATATTTGATGGGTCTTCCTGTTTGAAGGGGGGTGGTACTTGTTTCAACTCTATTAATAAACCACTTACATAGTTTTGAGTCAGCCTGTCTCTAAACTAGTTCTCAATGTATTCTCTTAACCCTCTTTACCTTGCCCTTTTAAATTGCTTCTCAATTAATTTTATTCTGTTTTATTGTATTTTAATATGTGGATTTGTAAATCACTCTGAGAGCCAGTTGGTGAAGGAGGGAAGGGGTGACAGATTTATTAATTATTATAAATAATAATGATAGTGGAGCTGATCTCATGCCCCACATGCCCCACATGCAACCTGTGTGTGAACCCATGCACACGTCGATTGCAAGTACATTATGTCACATGGAACCCATGAGGAGGTGTTTGTTTGGGGATTCATAAGCATAAGAATAAGCATAATATTTTTTGAATTTACACTATTGGTTTCAAAATAATTTTATTTTGCCACTTTACAGAAGTTGGTCAGCAACTTTCTTAAAGTACAGGACGTTTCCCTGTGCATATTTCAATCTGCTTGCAAATACAGAGTCGCTGTCACAGATGTGGAGTTAGCATTGGCAATTTAAATTGTAGGTGCTTCCATAAATGTATTCAGCAAGGGCTTTAGTAATAAAACATATATTTCCAGCCTAAAGCATTATCAAACATAGAATCCGATGCTTTTTCTTGAGCCCCTTCACTTCATGTCAGAGTCCTTTAACAAAAGCTATGTTCTCTAAGAAATTGTAAAGAAGAATGTCAACCTGAAGTAATTATTGTTCAAACATTTTCCATACGCTACACTGTATGATCGTTTTTTTCATATTCATAACATTTCTGTTTTCATTGGACCAAGTACAATGAGTTTAATATGTTTTTTTATTAAATTCCATTTCTAATAATCAGAAAGAATTCCATTCTTCTCCTTCTCTGTACAGTACGTGCTTTAGCATACTGCTCACATCTCTTTAGTTTGCTGGAAGAAATGCAAGGTGAGTTCTTGCTGCTTGAATGCACAAGAAATAAAAGGTCCCTTTTAAATATGAGACCGTACATGATGTCATGAATATAGAGGTCTGGGTATTGAAACACTCTAGATCAAGCTCTGGAACAAACCAGGACTGGTAGGAAAAACCTCACTTGGGTTTATTATTATTTTTTTGTTTCCCTTTGTTCCTTTTTTTGCTTCATTCTTCTGTCAAAACTTCCCACCCTCTCTCCATTCTTCTAAACTTCCTTCCATTATGGCTGACCCAAGCCAGGGATAGAGGAACCTTTACAATGTACTACACGATAAGGTGCCCCTACCTAGAGGCTCTTTCATGCTGAATGTCAGCCAGTGTGACTGTGTCTGTGTCTGTGTGTGGTGCTCCCCTACCTCAAGCAGGCCCTGTGGTTCAGCATATTGTTGCCACAGTAGAGCTGAAATGAGTACCTGTGAAAATGGGTATACCTGCCAAATTTCTGGTACTCAACCCAACCTGGTAACATTAGGTACGAATTGGTACTCGATTAATACCTGATGGGCTACTCAATGCACTAAAATACTGGTTTTAATGCCCAGTTTTTTACTTCCAAAACCTAATGCCCCCTTTCTTCCTTGCTCCATGTCTTGTCTCCTTTGTTCTGCCACCTCCAGTTCCTATCCTCCAGCTTTCAGACTTGTCTCTCTTTGCTCCTTGTTTCCACAGCCTTACTCCTTCTTTCTACTCCCTTATTTCCCCTCAGTCTTGCTGCCATGTTCCTTAATCCCTTTCAACTTTGTGGGTAAAAAAGATGTGACAGTGGCCTGCCATGGCCCGCTTTGTCACATTTTGGCCCAGACTTCACCTGCATGTCTGTGCAAGCAGTACCAGATGTTGACCTGGGCTTGCTTTAGGCTGAATCAGCGACTAGCCTGAGCTGTGACCTCAGAAAGCCTCTGAAGTCACAGACTGAGGTAAGGCATGTTTGACCAAGTCAAAGCAGGCCAGGGTGGGCTATCTTGTCTGTGGCGGACTGCCAACCCAGTCTGTGTTGGGACTGCCATTGGGAACCATGGCTTCCCATCATGGTGGAGGTGGGGGAGCTCTGGACACAGTGTGGAGTGGGACTATCCAGCCACATGCTCATGCTTCTCCGGCTCCTCCCCAGCACCCTGGCCATATACATGTTTGTTTGGCAGCCTGGCCTAGATGGTGTCCACTGTGGTTTTCCTCCCAGGGCTGGATCAGGTTGCTGCCACACAGCCATTACATGTGTTTTTACCCTGTGTTCCTCTCCACACCAGACATAACTCTTTGATCCTGATCCCGATGTCACATGTCTGTCCATGTCCTGGACTTCACTCCTTGCCTCTTACCCTCACATCAGGACAGTTAGGCAGTGGAATAATTTTCTGGGTGTGTATATGTGTTTGGCGGACCCATCCCTGGACTTTGAGTTTACACGAGGAATGGGGAACCTTAGGTCTGGTGACCAAATGTGGCCTGTGGCAAGTTTTTATGTGGCCCCTTTCCAGTTCCTGGATCTAGCCCTTGCATCCAATTCCTACCGAACAGGTCTTGGTTCGGTTGTTTGGTTGTTCGGTCGTTCAGTCCAGGGATTGGGTTCAGGTTCAGTCGTTCGGTCCGGTGATTAGGTTCAGGTTCGGTTGTTTGGTTCGGTTGTGTTCAGTTCGGTTCGGGCATTCAGAGATCAGTTTTGGTTTCGGTCGAGGTATCACATGGTCCTGTGATCACGTCGGAAGCTGGAAACTGGAAATTCGAGTGTGTGCGGAGCTTGTGTGGCGAGAGAGTTTGTGCTGGCTGGCTGTTTGGGTTTGTTTCATGTGTTTTGGTTGTGTTTGACTGTGTGTTGGTTTGGTTTGACTGTGTTGTGTTGTTGGTGAGTTGGTGGGTGACATTTGGCTGGTGTTGGAAAAATAAATAAATGAAGAAGACTGTTATGATCAAAAGCCGGGAGGCCAAGGTGGTGGTCCCAGAGCTGGTGCTGGAGGAGGAGGAGGTTGCTGCTGTCCCTGCCATCCCTGGACTTTTGGTGGGGGAGGTTGGCTCCTCTAATGAGGAGCAAGCACAAGCAGGCCCAGGGGGTGCCACTACTAACAGGTTTGTAAACTTTATTTTTACTTTGAGGACAAGAAGAAAACTATCCTTTAGAGGGAGTTCACTGGTGCATGGGTGGGTGGGTGGGTGTTGGTGGTGGGCAGTCAGGCACAATCAGTGGGCATCAGCGGGTGGCAGCGGATGTCTGCTACAGAGAGAGAGGGTACTGTGGGGGGCTCTTCCAGCAGTCACAGCATGAGCCGAAGGAAGCACCCACACATACACGTGCCAGCCATCTAGCAAGGGTCTCCTGTTGCCAACCCTAGCACCCCAAGAAGGGCAGGATTTGCACGTGGCAGCACGGGTTCAGGAAGTTGCCATTCCTAGCACCGAAAGAAGGGCAGGATTTGCATGTGCCAGCCATGGTCTTTCCAGTTGCCATGCCTAGCACCCCAAAGAGGGCAGGATTTGCACATGCCAGCCAGGCTCCATTTCCATCCCTCCCAGCACCCAAAGAAGGGCAGGATTAATTACTCATGCCAGCCAGGGTCTCTCCATTTGCTGTTCCTAGCATCCCCTAGCACCCCAAGGAGGGCAGGATTTGCATATGCCACCAAGGGTCTTTCCAGTTTCCACTGCTACTAGCACCCCAAGGAGGGCAGGATTTTCATGTGCCAGGCAGGGTCACCGTCTCCGGTTGCCATCCCTAGCACCCCAAGGTGGGAGCACTGGAGGCATCATAATAAATGCATGATATTACGTAAGTGTTGTTAACTTGTTTATGTGTTCCTGTTTCAGAGAGGGTGAGGATGTGTAGGAATCCATTGTCAGTGCCAGGCGCAGGACACCAAGGTAGAGGTCACCACTGCCACCCCCACACAGTGGGCATACAAGCCGGTCCGATGTCTGACATTTTTATGAGAATGGTGACAAATACACCATCTGAAAGGTAAGGCATGGGGGCTGGAACACCAGGGAATGGATTGCCCTATGATCTGTTAGGAACGGAAATCTCCTGAAGAGAGAGATTGGCACCCACCCACTTGTGGAGACAGAATGCAGGCAGGACTTGACACAGACCATTAGTCTGATGCAGTATAGCACTTCTTATGTTCCTTCCTATTTTTTATGTTCTTTAGATCTGCTACAAAAAAAGGGCCAGGGAGGGGACCACATCAGGCCTAATCACCCAAATAGAGAAGCTGCACAGGGAGACAGTGAAGCGGCAGGAGTCGGACTCTGGCATGGCCATGGTGCAGCATCAGCACCAGAAGAAGGGGGGGGGGAGGCAACCCAAAAGACACCTCATCAAAGCCCTTCCCCCTCCTCCGACTCTGATGTGGAGTCCCCCGAGCCCCGGGAGTCTGCAGCGGCAAAGATCTTTCGGGCCAAAGTGGAGNGGGAGTCTGCAGCGGCAAAGATCTTTCGGGCCAAAGTGGAGAGGCCTACCCACCAGTTCATGCAGGGCCTACGGTTGCATGCATCAGCATGGAGAACCGCCTGGAGCTGGAGGTGGAGAAAAAGCAGGTGGGAGCATACTCCCAGTATGACTCCACTGAGATGGAGAAGCTGGAACTCTACCACCAGGCGGTCTCCAGGTGGCATGCAGCCATGGCAGGGGCCATGGCCTTTACCCTTAAGAATGGCTACCAAATGCCGGAGCACGGGCGCCCGCCCCTTGGCCCTGTGTGCCTTTTGTCTTTCCCCCAATTTCTGGGGGAGAGGCCAAAAGATTAATAGTAGTTTAAGTTTCCTTTCAATGTTTGGTTTTGGTTTTATAATGTTGTTGTTGTTGTTGTTGTTGTTGTTGTTGTTGTTGCTGTTTAAATAATTTTAATAAAATTTGTTATACTTGTTGTTACGAGCTTTGTTTTACCTTTCCAATATTTTATTCCTCAGTGCTGAAGTTCTGGTAGGTAGCAGAATCTCATACAGCTTGTCGATCCCTACCAGCAGCACCTGTCACCACATATAGCGTAATGAAGGTATGGGACCGAACTTGGGTACCTTTTTCTAATTATAACTTGAGTACCATACAATCTGGATTCCTGCAAGGTCTTATGAAGGTGCCTATGGGTACTCCCCATGCAGCAATAAGGTCTGAGGTAGGACAATGCAGCTGGACAGAGTTCACCTGGGGCTGGCCCTGTGCTTTTGAGTGAGACTGTTGAGATCTTGGGAGTCGGGACTGGTTAAATTTTGGATGGATGACTCCTTCAAAAGCCAATGGACTGTGGCCATGGAGGCCTTTCTGCTAAAATTGGGCTTCTCCAATGACCATTTCAAGGGAAAGGATCTGTGAGCGGTTAGGTCAGAGATTCTTCTCAGGCATGCGGATGTGGCTGTTGAGATCTTGGGAGTCGGGACTGGTTAAAT
>QEPC01003856.1:120860-135939 GCA_003113815.1 Sphenodon punctatus | reverse complement strand
CTCCCTTCCTCCCTCCCTCCCTTCCTCCCTCTCTCTCTCTCTCTCTCTCTCTCTCTCTCATACTAAATGGCCTCAGCAGCCTTATCTGACTGACCTCATGAAGCAGGGTGGCATTGGGAAACAAACTGTAAGCCTGCCATCCAGCCTATGACTACACGATCTTGGCCCACCTATGTGACACTGACTGGCTCTCACTATTTCAAGCTACACAATCTTTGCTAGCCTATCTGAATGTCCTGCTTCCAGTGTCCCAGCCTGGCTGCCCTACTGCCTCTCATGCCACACTGCCTATATTTCTGCCCAGCTTGCTGCCAAGCTCAAAGCATGCCTCAGTCGGCCTTCCTTCCTCCCATGCCAAGGTGCCTGTCTTCCCACCCAGGTTGCCTAGCTCAAAGCCTGCCTTAGTCTGCCTTACTGCCGCTCATGCCATGCTGCCTGAATGCCTGCCCCAGCAACCAATGTTTGTTTCTGCTATTGCCAATGGCCCCCAGGCCTATATGCTGTCTGTTCCAAGGGATCTGTACCCTGGCAACCAATGTCTGTTGCTGCTAGTGCTAATGGCCCCAGGCCAGGCCTATATGCTGTAGGGGTGGGACTTGGTGGGAAATACGGGTTACCGGTTTTACCGGATACCAATTCTCTGAATACTGGATTACCAGATTAGATCTGGTATACCTGTACTGGATCTTTTCCCACTGAAATCAATGGGCAGCTTTTCCCATTGAAATCAAAGGGAGACAAAAGTTAAACCGAAATTACCTGTAAATTGCAATTCAATTACAAGAAAAAAAGTAAAAACACAAGTGAATATAACTGCCAAGCTATGAAGCTAACCAATCAGTACCACCAGACCACACTTCGTGCCCAGTAGCTCCCACAGCCTCCAATAGCCCCCACGGCCAACTACGTTTTTTATCTTTAAAATAAAAATAGGTTTTTTTGTCCACAGCAGTGGCACTGAAATCAAAGTCACTGAGCATCAGCAGGCCATCACACAGGAGCTGTCAGCCCAGTACCAGTATATATACTACACTTTGTGCCCACAGCCCCCATGGCCACCAGTAGCCCCCAATGCCTACAATTATTTTTTTAAGCATTAGGTTTTTTTCCCACAGCGCTGCCACTCAGAAATAAGATCATCAATACAATCAGTGATCACTGATCTCACTATAACAGCAACTGCCAGTAAAATAGACAGACTACTAGACTACACTTTGTGGCCAGCCAGTAGCCCACACGGGCTGGCCCCGACAGCCACACTATTAATATTATTATTTGACAATAGGGTTTTTCCCTTTTTTTCCACAGCACTGCCACTCAGAAATCAATCACAAATAAGATTGATTCTATTACAGCACCTGCAGGGCTGAAACCAGAAGCCCAGCAATCGTAGTTCAGAGTTTAAGGTTACAACATTGCAGCACTCTTATTTTTGTTTCCGCCCAAACCAGACCCCCAAAATAGATAACATTGCCATCGCCTACCTTTATCCGGAACCTCCAAATCCTTGATTTTTGGTCCCTCCTTGCCCACGACTCCGAATAGTCTTCTTTATGGTACCTTTTGGTGGGGTGATGGGAGTTTCTTTTGAACCAGCACCCCCCAGTTCTCAAGTCACACAGGTACACTGACACAGGTAAGATTTATTAAGGGGTTCTCTTACATAAGGTCTCATTTCCATGGAAGGGAAAAGGAAAGGTTATTTAATTCATTCATTCACACCTGAGTCCACTGGGTCACAAGGTTCAGCCTGAAGGCCTAGTCCTAGTCCTAGACCTGGTCAGTAGTTCATTAATTCATTAATTCACCTCTGAGTCCACTGGGTCACAGGGTTCAGCCCGAAGGCCTAGTCCTAGACCTGATCAGTGGTTCATTAATTCATTTACCATTCACGCCTGAGTCCACTGGGTCACAGGGTTCATCCCGAAGGTCTAGTCCTAGACCTGGTCAGCATTCATTAATTCATTTACCATTCACGCCTGAGTCCACTGGGTGGTGAGGGAGGGCAAATTTGGAGTGTGTGTGTGTGTTGTACGCATGCACATATATGGGATGGGGGGTAACCCTGTCCCAACCACGTCTGAACCCCAATGTCATCACTCACCTACTGGAGTGTTCTTGGTTTAATCTCCTCTGGAATGCCAGTTGTTTTCCATGGTAGCATTCAGGCAGGCATTAGGCAAGGCTACAGACACAGAGATGCCTAATAGCTTCATAGGATCTACAGAACACACAATGATGCTAAAAGGCAACAATGCATCATGCAGTGCACTGCTGGCAGTGTTACATAATCAATTATTCTTCTGCCATTGCTGTGTCCAGTCCTCAATGAGTGTCATTGCAAGAGTCCTTTTCTATATAGACTTCATGGTGTGTAATGCTTTTTATTTCAAATCCACAGGCTAGACTACAGAGACACACAGGAACCCTTTCTCCTCAGAGGCTCATCAGAAACACTTGCTGAGGAAAATGGGCCTCATTGCATCATGCAGTGCACTCATTGGGGTGGCTGGCAGGGCATTTATCTTCTGCCTTTGTGGTCCAGTCTGTTCTGATGAGGTACCATAGCTGGGGTGCTGGAGTCTCTGACACAGAAGGACTCAAGCCTATGGAATTATTTGTATTTTAATCCCAGGGGACTGTAGTCCTACCATGTCTGAAGGTGCAGTGATGGTGTTGAGGAGTTGGGGATACATCAAATGGCTGAGGGGGGCTGGGCTGAAGTTGGGTGAGAGAGCGGTGGGTGGATCGGGAGGGTGATGCAGGACGGGGCTGGACAGGTGATGGGCCATGTAATTGGGGAGCAGCCCCCAACCCCCAGAAGACATTCTGCCCTCCCAAAGCCCTCTGCACACCTTCCTGGGGGCGGGGGTGGCCACCCCACACATGTTGGGCTGGTGTGTTTTTGTGTGATGTGCTGTGTGCTGGTGTGGTGTGTGAATGGGTGAAGGGTCCCGCTGGGGCATTCCATTCCAGACTCCGAGGACAGAGTGCAATGGATTAGCACCACTGGAGCACTCCACTCCAGTGTGTGTGTGCTAGAGAGAGCAGTGGGTGGATGGGGAGGGTGCTGCAGGAGGGAGGCTGTTCTGGGGGACTGGCCGTGTCATTGGGGAGCAGCCCCAACCCCCTGGAAGATGTTCCACCCTCCCAAAGTCCTCTGCATGTCTTCCTGGGGGTGGGGACAGCCACCCCACGCATGTCAGGCCAATGTGTTTTTGTGTGGTGTGCTGTGTGCTGGTGTGGCATGTGACTGGGTGAAGGGCCCTGCTAGGGCATTCCATTCCAGACTCTGAGGATGGAGTGCAATGGATTAGCACCACTGGGGTACTCCACTTCAGTGTGTGCATGCGAGAGAGAGCTCTAGGTGGATAAGGAGGGTGCTGCAAGAGGGGGCTGGTCTGGGGGATGGGCCATGTTGTTGGGAAGTGGACCCCACCTCCAGAAGATGTTACACCCTCCCAAAGCCCTCTGCACATCTTCCTGGGGGTGGCGGCGGCCACCCCACGCATGTCGAGACCATGTGTTTTTGTGTGGTGTGCTGTGTGCTGGTGTGGCATGTGACTGGGTGAAGGGCCCTGCTGGGGTGTTCCATTCCAGACTCCAAGGATGGAGTGCAATGGATTAGCACTGCTGGGGAACTCCACTCCAGTATGTGTGTGCGAGAGATATGAGTGTAAGAGTAAAGATGAGAGACAAGACAAGTCCACTCCTTTCCCTTCCTGGATGGAATGGGATCAAAGGAGGCAACTTTTGGGCCAGCAATATATGGGAATAAGTAGTAGCTTTCCTACTACTTTTCCCTGGTGGAGTGCTTGGACTGGGAATGTCGACCTGCTGTGGGTGTCATGCTGGCTGTGCAAACCGAGACCACCTGCTGCTCTGAACTCATCAATGACACCGCTGACCAAACTGCAGGCCGATGTAATTTGCCTGAGTCTTGTCAGGATGTGCAAAGGTGCAGGGGAGTGAAGGTAGCCATAGAGGATATCTCCTGGGGCTGGGCAAGCACATCATGTCCCCCAATCAAATGTCTTGCCCTCAATGAACCCAAGAAGGGGAAGGTTAGTCTTGAGAAAGACCAACTCTTCCACTGTCTTTGGGTTGAATTTGGAGTGATGTGGGGTCACAATGTCTCCTGCCACACTGAACACCCGCTCCAAGGATACACTCATAGGATGATACGAGATGTATCACATGGCTACCTTTGCAAGTGGGGGCCACGCATGGATCTTCAATGACCAGTAGGCCATGAGTTTGGTGGATACAGGGCATGGGGGCTCATCAAGATATTGCAAAACATAAGTGTTTGCAATATCCCAGTTCTCTGGCTCACATGTAGGTTCTGCATCCTCCTCCACCCATTCATCCAGCCATGAAAGAGTCATGGTGGACTGGCCCCCACTTGCAACCCCTGTAGGAGCAGTAGCACTTGCCTCATGTTTCGGGGGCTGCTGTGCTTGGCAATACTGCCGCACCTCATTGACAAGGTCACCCCTATAGGTCATGAAGGGAACGATGAGTGCAGTCATCTTCCACTTAACCTGTGGGTCGAGTAGTGCTGCCAGGAAATGTGGCTGACTTTTCAGCAAGACATTGAAACGTCTTTCCAAATTATCGACCAATGCCACTGACAGCACCCTCACAGACTCACAAAGGTCACCACGAGAAATAAATGCCTGCATTCATTGCTGCAGGATCATGAAAAGCGGTAACACTTGGCACAGACTGGAAAACTCCAAACTGAGCTCCACCGTGCCAATGTGAAATGGCTCCAGAACCTGCATCAGCTGCTCCACCACTTTCCAGTCCTCCCCGGACATTGGTGTTGCCCCAATGCTCCATGACAAGCATAGGGCATGCAGCACCTCCTTCTGCTCCAGGAGTCATTGCATCATAAAAAAGGTGGAGTTCTACCTTGTCACTACATCCTGAATCAGCCGGTGAAGAGGGGAGCCCAACTCCTCCTGCTTCTCTCGCAGCGCCCGGCTGGCTGAAACTGACCGGTGGAAGAAACCAGCAATCTTCCTGGCAGTTCCAAGGATGTGTTCCATGGCCTCAGTCCCAGAGACGGCATTCTGAACCATCAGATTCAGAATGTGCGTACCACAGCGAGTATGGGCATAACCACCCTGACTCATGGTTGCAACCATATTAGAGGCATTATCGGTTGCAAAGTAACTGACCTTGAAGCTAGATCCCTCAGCGTGGATCCACCTATACAGCATGGATCTTATCGCCCCAAGGAATTGCTTCACTGTGTGCTTACTGTCAAACACAAGGGCATCAAGCTATGCCCAGCATGGCTTGCCAGAGGTCACCGCTCCTCCAGTGCTGCTGCTGCTGCAACTCACTGAGCTGGTGACAGCTACTGGTGACATCTGCCACCAGTGTGCGGTCAACACCAGATAGGCATGGACCACACTCTGGCTAGTCCACAGTTCCATGGTAAAATGTACCATGGCCCCCTCTGCGTGTGAGAACTCGCCAAGGAGCTGGGACTTCACCCTCCTGTACAGAGATGGGACAACCTTCGAGTGGAAGGTTTTGCAGCAAGGGACACTGTACCTTGGCTCTAGAAAACTCAACAGCCACTTGAACCCAACACCCCCAACAAGATTGAATGGCTGCTCATTAAGGGAAATCACCTCCATGATTGCCTTGGTGATGGCCACAGCCTGGGTGTGTCTGGGTGAAAACAGCTGCCTCTTTTCCCAGAGTGCAGTTACAGTCTGCTGGGAGGATGATGACAGGGAAGCACTGGGCTGGGATGAGTGGCTAGTGCTCTTCCTCTACCTCTTCTGGGGATGGGGGGGTGGTTTCAGCAATGTCAAAAGACGGCCCAGCAGTAGCAGTTGGAGTGGGAGTGGAAGAGGGCTCCTCCTCCTCTGAGGAACTATCACTAGGGTGGGGTAGAGTAGGTGGGGAAGTAGAACTAGGGTGGGGTAGAGTAGGTGGGGTATTAGAACTAGGATGAGGTAGAGTAGCTGGGGTAGAACTAGGGTGGGGTAGAGTAGGTGGGGTTGAAGAACTAGGGTGGGATAGAGTAGGTGGGGTTGTAGAACTAGGGTGGGGTAGAGTAGGTGGGGTAGTAGAACTAGGGTGGGGTAGAGTAGCTGTGGTAGAACTAGGGTGGGGTAGAGTAGCTGGGGTAGAACTAGGGGGGTAGAGGAGGAGTAGGGCAAGGAGTGTGGGATACAGCTAGGAGTGGGAGAGGAGAGGTTTGGCAAGGGGGTGGGGAGAGGAGGGGGTACAGCTAGAGTGGGGTATAGTGGGGTATAGAAGAGAATAGACTGAGTAAAGTGGTGTAGAGGTGTAGGTGGTGTGGTGCAGTGTAAGTGAGTGCACTTGACGACGCTCACTTACCGGCAGCTGGCTACTCGCATGTGACATCCAATGTTGTCAACTGCACAGTCCAACACAGTCCAGTGGTTGGAGGATGAAAAAGAAAGAAAAAAATAATTCACTGTGTTGTGCACACAGTTGCCAGGCCCCACCATTGGCCTTGCAAATAACCGGGGACCCCCCCACCCCCAAACTTGAAGAGAACACCAGGTTCAAAAACTGAGGAACCCCCTGGCATGGTCGATCAGGCCCTGCCACACTGCCAAGCAGCATGGCACCAGTGCCACCCCACCAAAGAACATGCAAGACACGCCAGTGAGCCACCGTGCACAGCAGTGGGGCACCCCACACCCAAAAACAAGTGGGCACAGCCAGCCAGGCAGCCAGATTTCCCACATCCCATCCCCTACTGGCTCAGCTTCCAAAAAAGCCTCAGACAAGACACAGCCAGCAGCCACACACAGGACCCACCATTAGCCTGGCAAGCAACCGGGGACCCTCCCACCCCCAAACCTGAAGACAACACCAGGTTCAAAAACTGGGACCCCCCCACCTGAAGAGAACATACAAACCTGAAGAGACACTGCAAAGCACACAGTACCCCAAAACCCACAACATGGTGCCAACCAAGGCCACCATTCTCCACCCCTGTGCCAGAAACTTAAACTCTCATCATGGCATGCCATGCTGCCCAGCCCCCACAGCACATGTCCTGCAGGCTAAAATCAATCAGTCACCCACCCCTCACATGCTATCCCTAAGTCTAGGGGTACCACCCAGCCAGTGTCTCTCTCCCCATCCCCCTTGCTAAGGGCACCAAGGGGATCCTATACTAAGAAGAGGGAACCCCAAACTTACCAACAGTCGCACGCACGCAGGCCTCTAGAAGTCTGTGGATCCTTTCGGTCTCCAAGCCTGCTGTAAAATGGCTGGCCAAGCACAAGCTCCAGAAGGTCCCACAATAAGAATTTTTTAAAAAAAAGATTATTGGCCAGCACCAGCAGCCAATGAAGTTCCCATACCCCTAAAGAAACCTTCAGGATTGGATGACTTTTTTGATTTAAAAAAAGTCAACCAATCCAAGGCAGGGTAACAAAAACACGCCAAATGTATCCATTTTCACCTCTGGGAGGGGGCAGGGAGGGACGCAAGTACTTAAAAACAAACTCTTGCATGACAAAAGTCTCAAGTGCCAACTGCAACTGCCACCTTCAGCAATGTAAATGATCCAGTAAATGGTACCATTAAAAAGATCCGGTATGGTTTACCAGATTATTGGATTACCGGATTTAAATCTGTTATGCATAATACCGGCAATACCGGTTACCGGTAGAACCGGTACTCCCACCCCTAATATGCTGTCTGTGCCAAGGGTTCTGTACCCTGGCAACCAACATCTGGTGATGCTTGTGCCAATGGCTCCCAGGCCAGGCCTATATGTGTCTGTACTATGGCATCAAGAAACAGCCACTCCAGTCCCAGGACCTACTATCAGGGTTCTGGGGCCTACATTATTGGCAGAGAGGGCTGTGTCCAATATCTAGAAGCTGCCACTCTAGCCCCAATCTTGGACCCATCATCAGGGTTTTTGTGGCCTGTCATTCCACTCATGGGGTGCTGTTATTCCACCTTTTCTTTATGCAACCTGATGTTCATGGAGAGAGAGAGAGAGGGGGGGGGAGAGAGAGAGAGAGAGAGAGAGAATCTCCCCATTAGTAGAAGGAGAGACAGACACGGTCCCACCCATGCTTTCACATGCACTATATGGCCACAGAGAGAGTGGATCCCTGCTAGAACAAGAGAGATGGGGGGTTGGGGGGAAGAGGTAGGTGTATCCAGCTCAAGCTGTCGAAGAACTCCTATCTGTGCTCATGCACCTGATCGATGCCCATTGCCCACATCCAGCAGTGGCAAACCTACCAGAATGAGATGGAATATATCAATATAACACAACATATTATACGTGCCTGCCTGCCTGTTTGCATTCCTGTCCCTGCTGCTGCCACCTATCACTTGATTGAATGAAGTATACCCAACCAATCACTAATTCTAGGGACATAATTATCATTAAACTCACATAATCTGTCATTCCATTGTACCTGAATCAGTCATGCCCACCCATCCCAGGAACCATCAACAAGAATCTGGGACCATAATTCCAGTCACTGGGGGCTGCATTCCATTCCACTGCATCCAGAAGCCCGGTGCCCACATGCCAGTCTGCCCCCACCCCCCAACAGCCTACTCCTCCACACTCACCCACGGATGGATGCTCGCTGAAGCTTCTGGAAATAAAAGCCCCTCCGACCACCAGTTCCTGCCACCTGCTGCCTGCTGCCAAGGAGTCTGTCTCTCGTTCTCTCTGTCACACCCACACAGACACACGCCCTGCCCCTCCTGCTGCCTGGGACATCTTTGGGTTAATACTACCTTAACTATGACACATGTGGAGTCAGCCAGATGCTGCTGGTAGGGATCATCAACTGCATGAGATTCTGCCACCTGCCAGCCAGACCTTCAGCACAAAGGGATAAAAGATTGGAAAGCTCAAACGAAGCTTGTAACAACAAATATAACAACTTTTATTAAAACTATTTAAACAACAACAAAACAACAACAACAACATTATAAAACCAAAACCAAACATTAAAAGGAAAGTTAGAAAGGAGGAAATTATTAGTCTTTGCCAGGCCTGTCCCCCGGGACTTGGGGGAAAGGCAAAAGGCAATGGGACACAGCACAGGGCTGAGGGGAGGCCACCCTGTGCTCTGCCATCTCATAGCTGTGGGTCACGGTGAACTCCACTGCCCCTTCCACGTCTTGATGCCACCTGGAGATCACCTGGTTGTAGACCTCCAGCTTCTCCATCTGGGCAGAGACATACTGGGAGTATGCCTCCACCTGCTCCTTCTCCACCTTGAGATCCTGGAACTTTTCCACCAGGTGGTTCTCCATGCAGTGCAAGCCTGAAATCATCTGGTGGCCAGACCTCTCTACTTCAGCCTGAAAAGCCTTGGCCGCAGCAGACTCCCGGGACCCAGGGGACTTGACATCGGGGCTGGAGGAGGGGAAAGGGCTTACATGGCATCACTTCTGGGTTGCCTTCCCCCCCCTTCTTCTGGCACTGATGCTCAGGCTCCATGGTCACACCAGAGTCCTCCTGCCACCTCACCGTCTGGCCATGGAGCCTTTTAATATGGGTGATTAGCCCCGATGGTCCCCTCTCTCTGCCTCTGGAATCTTTTCTTGCAGATCTAAAGAGCATAAAAAGATAGGAACATGAGAAGTGCCATACTGTGTCAAACCAATGGTCTGTGTCAAGCACTGCCTGCATTCTGTCTCCACAAGTGGGTGGATGGCCAATCTCTCTCTTCAGGGGAATTCCATTCCTAACAGGTCATGGAGGGCAATGCATATTGCATAACCTGTTGTTCCAGCCCCTGGCCCTTACCATGTAGATGACGAACCCGTTCTCCTTATCATACCACTTCCAGACATCGGACTTTGTATGCTGACTGTCTGGGGGTGGCACTGGTGACCTCCTCCTGGGTGTCCTGCGCAGCATGGCACCAGTGCTGGCATCCGATTCCTCTCTGAAACAGGAACACATAAACAACACCTAAGTAATATCATGGATTTATGATGATGCCTCTAATCCTCCCTCCTTGGGGTTCTAGGGATGGCAACAGGAGATAGTGACCCTGGTTGGCATGTGCAAATCTTGCCCTCCTTGGGGTGCTAGGGATGGCAACTAGAAAGACCCTTCCTGGCATGTGCAAAACCTGCCCTCCTTGGGGTGCTAGGGGATGCTAGGGATGGCAAATGGAGAGACCCTTGCTGGCACTTGTAAATCCTGCCCTCTTTGGGGTACTACGAATGGCAACTAGAAAGACCCTTGCTGGGATGTGGAAATCCTGCCCGCCTTGGGCTGCTGCTAGGAAGGGATAGCAATGGAGAGACCCTGGGTGGCACGTGCAAATCCTTCCCTCCCTGGGGGACTAGGGATGGCAACTGTAAAGGCCCTGGTACGGGCAAATCCTGCCCTTATTTGGGGGTGCTAGGTAGGTATGGTAACTAGAGAGTGGAGACCCTTCATAGGGATGTTTGGCAGGCACATGTTTGGGTAGGGGTGCTGCTCAAGCTCGTGCTTGACTGCTGGAAGAGCCCCACACACTACTGTACCCTCCCTCTCTCTGTGGCAGACATCTGCTGCTAGCCGCTGATGCCCACTGTTTGTGGCTGACTGATGCTCACCACCCATGCACCCACCCACATGCCAGTGAGTTCACTTTAATGGATAGAGCCTTAAGTTTCTTGTCCTCAAAGTAAAAAAACAAGTTTACAAACCTGGAAGCAGTGCCACCACCTCCTGTGCCTGCTGGCTCTTGCTCCTCTTCCACCACCGAAGGTCCAGCAGCAGCGTCAGGTGGAAGCTCTTACTCCACCATCAGCTCCGCCACCTTGGCCTTCCCCCAGGCCTGGCTTTTAATGGTGGTCACCTTCTCCATTTTTTAAAAATGTATTTATTTATTTATTTATTTTAAACAAGCACACCAAAACCAATACACACAGTCACCCACCACACCAACACTCATCAACCAGCCAAAACAACATATCCAAACCAAACACAAACAGCCAAAACACACAAACCAAACAGCCAGTCAGCCAAATACACACTCTCACCATACAGCTCCGCACGCACTCAAATTTCTGGTTTCCGGCACAATCACGGGTTCTGGTGATACCATTTCCTGAATGCCCGAACTGAACTGAACATGACCGAACCTTAATCCCAAACCTGAACTCAGCGACCGACCCAAGCGCCCGACCCGAATGCCCAAACCGAACCGTACCAAAAAGAATGACCAAACCTGAACTGCGATCTGTTCACACATCCCTACCAGGGGGCTGGGGGTGGGGTGCAGGGCATGAACATAGGTGTGTGATCGGCCATTCAAGGGAGGACTACACCACGGGGAGAGCCGGTAGCGGTGTCAGGCAGCAGGAACCAGCCAAAGGGGGAGACGAGGGGGCAGGCATGGAGAAGAACACCACAGGCAGCGAAAGTCAGTGGGGGACCATGGAGCGGGCACAGCAATAAAGGTGAGCAGAATGGAGGCAAGTGACCCAGCCACAAGAGCAGCGAGGCTGGAACGGCACGGAGCAAGCAGCCAGTGCCCCGAGCCAACAGGGAGGTGCAGGGAGCACATAGTGGGGCTGTCATCCATGACTCCGAAGACACAGGGGGCCTCACAGCAGGCTTCATGGGGTCATGAAGGGGGCTGGGACGGGTTGGCCCACCAGATGCATGTAGTGGGGCCATTGAAGCATGCCCTGGTGGTAGCCCAGCCCTGCCATGTGGTGGACAATGAGGTAGTAGGCCTCAAATGGATCCAGCCTGGTGAGTCCCACGTGAACTTCTGCATGGGACCACACAGCAGCCAGCACTGCCAGCTCTGTTCCGGTGGGCTCTGACAAGGTATAGCCAGCAGCATGGGGCCATGGCAGGTGCCCAAGCTCCAACAGGCAGCAATATGCTGCCCAACGAAACCGCTGGTAGCCATGGGCCCCGTGGATGCAGCAGAAGAAGGAAATGGTCAGGGAAGGGCCCCTCTCCTCCAGACAGGTTGTGAACCCAGCCAGGCCACAGACCGAGAGGGCAGACATGGTCTCCACCATGGACCATGCCACATGTGAGCACCTCATCTCTGGAATGCACCAATCAGGAAAGAGATGGAGACCCAGCACTTCTGTATGGAGTCGTCACATGCTACTGCTCACGTCATAACTAAAGTAGTGAAGGCTGGAGCTCAAACTCACATAGGCACCATAGAGGGTCGTACAGGAGCAGTTTTATAGCCGGGGACTACCACTGGTCACATAGGGCCATGGTTTCTCAGAAGGTCCAGCTATGCGGAGCGCCAGGCAATCCGGGGAGCAGGAGCCCCGGGGCAGCACTGCCGGTCATGGTCCAGTGGGCAGAGGGTGTGAGCAGCAAGGAAAAAGGGCACCATGATCCCATGTGGGTTGGGGAGGGAAGAAGGGGAGTCCCAAGGACACGTGATAAGACTGCAGGCCGCAACAAGGCACAGCTAGAGAGCGATACATGGGGAGCGGACCCAGCACAGCTGCAGGAACCAAGCACACAGAATGTCTAGCAAGCACTGATAGCAGGGAGGTGATGACAACAGGCAACCAGATGTGGACCACACAGACGGGAGCGCAGGTGCACCCAGGGGAGGGGTGCAGTTTGTAGGTACACACCAGCCAGCAGCAGCAGGCGAGCGCAACCGGCATGGGAAGCAGCTGAGCAGCCCCCGGCCAGCTGGCGGTTGGGAGGCAGGCCAAGGGCAGTCATTAAGAGTGCACTGGGGCCTGCCCCACAGGTGCGTGGGTGGGGCATGGAGTTGGGACAGAACCGGGACATGAGCAGGAGTGACGGATGCTGGACCGCACCATGGCCACCATCCACCATGGACTCGGGCCAGCAGGCCGCATGTTGCATGTTCCGACCTAACTGAGGAGTGGCACCTGCAGCACACAAGCCTCCAGCGGCTCACTACTGAGATGCTCCACCTGGCCACCCACATCAGGGGGTGCTTTTCCAGAACCGCTGTCACTGCCCAGCATGGCCAACATGGGCGCAGGCGCTCCCAGACCAGGCTCAAGGCCCTGCGGGCATCTGGGGCATACCAATGGGCCCTGTGCTTCACCTGCGACTGATCCGCTGTCCTCCGAGAGGCAACCNAGGCACCATAGAGGGTCGTACAGGAGCAGTTTTATAGCCGGGGACTACCACTGGTCACATAGGGCCATGGTTTCTCAGAAGGTCCAGCTATGCGGCTGTCTCTTATACACATCTAGATGTGTATAAGAGACAGGAACATACCAATGGGCCCTGTGCTTCACCTGCGACTGATCCGCTGTCCTCCGAGAGGCAACCGCCTGACACAACTGGTGCCGGGAAGCCATGGTGAGCATGGTACAGCTCACCATGCCCATGCAGAGGCAGCTCTGGGTAATGCACTGGGCTTAGGTGTGATGCCGGGACCCTGGTATGGTGGGATGGTGCAGTGTGGAGGATACACTTCCGCATGGACAGGCGGTCCCTATTGCGGCTCACAGAGCTGATTGTGCCCCGGTTGGAGCAGCTGCACACCCCCATGCATGCACCCATACCAGTGGTCCAGTGCGTGGCCATAGCGGTCTGGACACTGGCACATCGGATACCTGCCAGTTCATGACTCAGCACTTTGGTGTGGGAGTCAGCACCATCACAGGGATCCTCCAGGACTTCTGCAAGGCCATGGAGGCCATGCTACCTGACTGAGGGATCCAGCTGGTGGACCAGGAGGTCGTGGTGGCAGGTTTCAGGGCTGGAGGGTTCCCCAACTGTCTGGGCACTGTGGATGGTACCCACATCGAGATTCTCCACCCCCACTCCCCAACAGGCATGCTGGAGAGTACATCAACAGGCACAGGTACCATTCCTTGCAGCTCCAGGCAGTTGTGGACCACCGGGACTGGTTCACCGACATCTTCACTGGCCACACCAGTAGCAGCCACGATGCCTGGATCCTCGCCATCTCACCCCTCTATGCCCGGATGTACCGGGGGGACTTTGCAGACATGGAGATGAGCAAGATCGAGGGGGTGCTGATTCCCCATTGCATCATGGGGGACCTGGCCCACCTGCTCCTCCGCTGGCTAATGAAAGCATACCTGGTCCCCAGGAACCCTGTGGAGGCACTGTTTAACTCCCAGCTGTGCACTTTGAGGACCATGGTCAAGAGGACCTTCTGTGCCCTCAGGCAGTACTGGAAGGTGTCTTGATGGCCGCCTAGACTTCACTGTGGAAACCTCGGCCTGCGTGATCTGTGCCTGCTGTGTCCTGCACAACGTCTGCAAGACTGATGGGGCTGCCCTGGCATTCCCAGTGCCCAAGAGGTCACCAGGACCCATGCCACTCTACGTGATTGCGAAGAACCCTCGTGAATACTGCTATGCTAAGGGGATCCGCGCTGCTCTGGCGAGGCGTATAGCCAGTGAACCTGGGGCCTGAGCGTGCTGGTCCGGCCCCGGGGCCCCATGCAGGATGCCATGGGCCACCCCTGGTCCTCAGGGCCCTACCTCGTCTGCACAGTAGGGATGGGCGAACAGTTCGCAGTTCCGGTTCGGCCGTTCAGTTCAGCTGCGTTCGGTTTGTCCATTCAGTTCGGCCGTTCGGTTAGTTTGCCGGGTTCGGGTTCGGGTTCGGCTGTTCAGTTCAGCTGTTATGTTTGGGTTCGACCATTCAGTTCGGCCGTTCGGTTCGTGTTCAGCCATTCTGGAAATGTTTTGTCATGGGTGGGGTTTTTTGGTTTTTTATTTAGATTTATATGGTTTTTTGGTATTTTATTTAGATTTATATGGTTTTTTGGTTTTTTATTTGGTTTTTTTGGTTTTATATGGGGTTTTTTATTTAAATTTTTTAATTTAAATATCTATCTATCTACACTAAATCTAACTGCTATTAAGTATTCTAAATGCTATGAACTAAATGGATCATCTAATAAGTACACAGGCCTACTCCTACAAACAGCTAAATCTCTAACACTATCTCTGTCACTAAGCTAACTCCTACAACTGTCCCCAACTCCTACATTTGGGGGGAATCACAAACAACACAAGGTTTCAGTTTAAGGTTTAAGTTTCATTTCAGTACAAAACTGAAATGAAACTTAAAGCAATCTAA
>QEPC01003856.1:96546-115221 GCA_003113815.1 Sphenodon punctatus | reverse complement strand
TTTTTTTACATTGCAGCCATTTTTAAATGGCTGCAATGCAAAAAAAATCCGGTACCCCGGAATCCGGTACCCGGTCCGGATTACCGGGTCAAATCCGATAATGCCGGTACGCCCGGTACCGGCATTATCGGATACCGGATTCTACCGGTTTCCCACCCCTAGTAAATACAAATGATTTTGTCTGCAAGGTACCTAATAAAAGTGTCACAGCATGCAGTAGTTGACTCACATTCATGGCAAAAGCAGACCGGATCAACCAAGCTGTTTACCACCTGAAAAAACTCTGCAGGATGAGACTTTGCAGATGCTATGACAGTGGAGAAGAAAGCATTCTTTGTCACCGTCACTAGGGATGGGTGAACAGAACACGGTTCAGATGTTCAGACGTTTGGTCCAAAATCCGAGTTCAGGTTCGGTTGTTCGTTTCAGCGGAGTTCGGTTTGGCCGAACTTGGCTGAACAACCGAAAATAGCACTATTGATACCGAAACCTAAACCGAATTTGATTTATTTACTTTTTTTTTTACCCTGAAACCATCCCTGGTCTCCACCCCTGGTGCCAGGAAGTCTGCTCCTCAGCTGCCTTCCTTTCCGAACTGTTTGGCAGTTTGAGCGTTCAGTTCGGACATTTGGTTCAGTGGTCCAAACAGGCCGAGTTCGACTCGAACTCCGAACTTCTGAACCGTGTTCGCCCATCCCTAACCATCACAGCCACGGCACAAGTTTTAAGAGTGAGGGGAGCAGTACTCCTCCACCACCCACCTGCACTGAAAACTTCCTTTATGGCAAGTGGGCTGAGCACTGCTAGGAAATGTTCAGAGTGGTTGGGGGCAGTGTGTTGGCCCCAGTCCATCCCCTGGCAAAATTTCCTAGTGACACTAGGATCACTTGGAAAGGGCCCCCTCAGAGTCTGGGGTCCAGGATCAATTGAGCTCCATGAAGCAGAAAAAATTGGAGGGAAAAGCTATTATATTCATTCATATTATAGTCATTTTGGCCTTACAAGCTGCCAGGCCACTCAGTACTCTCAAGTTCTTTCAAATTCAAATGCCACTTTCAAAGGAACATTTTGTTTATGACAATCTTTTAAAAATTTTAATATTGTCTTGTATTCCATACTTCTAAACACTGATGAAGTCAGCTCAAATATAATATTTCTTATCCAATTGTCCCTTTAGCAAATTTTAATTTTTATGCTATTTATCAGACCATGTGATTTACAATATATATTGGGATTTGTAATGACTTGAAACTGATCCTTATGCGTACTCTATTGAATACTGTTCTCCAACTTGCATATTGGATGCACTTGCTGCGTATGTTGCATGCAATTTCTTCATGGGTTGAGACAGGGAATAGTTTTGGTCCTACCAGAACAGACCATTGTGCACAATGCTCCCTACTTGCAGGACATGATATATACATACAATTCTCATAAAAGAAAATGCTGAATTCATTTTAAAAAGAGCAGTTATAACCCGCATGTATATGCTTCTTCTGAAGCATCAGTCACTGACCACTGTTGAAGACCAGATACTAGGCTAGAGATGGATCATTGGTCTTACCAAATATGGCAGTTCTTATGATATTAATTCCAAATTTTAGTTATCTTGATGACTATAGACACCCAAATTTGTCAGAAAGCATGATTTTTCCTGAAAATCAAGTGACCATGAGTTGAACGTATTCCATTAAATAGAGGAATCTTTAAAATTAAAAGGGTTAATTAGGGCTATATTTTATTCTGAGGAAACATTCCCAAGGTCCCGCATGTCATTTTTAGTGTTAACCATGTAAAGTCAAATCAAGTTTATTTCTTACACTCAAGCCATTATGCAACACCAGAGAATAGTAAAATATTAATACCATGGTAAAAAGGAACAGGCCTAAACAAATACATACTAATACTAGTATTAGTATACTAATACTAATACTAATACTAATACTAATACTAATACTAATACTAATAACAACAACAACAACAACAACAGCACAGCTAAAATGGAATAAATAAAATAATAAACCAGTATTAAACCTTATACAATCAATAATAATTTCCCACTATTTTGGCCTCATTCCTAGCAAAAAGGCAACACTGTGAATACAGTCTGGTTTTCTGTTATTCAGTAGCAATTGAAACTTTTGAGCGGTGAAATAAAATTTTGGGTAAACCAATAGGAGCAGAATCTGTGATTGTTAATAGAAGTGATAGCACCACCATCATCCTGCCCAGGGGTGGGGAGGGCCAACCCCGACTGGGTTAGATCTAGCTGTGTGAACACCCATCACTGAGGGCAAATCTGGCTGGGCGGGGGAGGGAGGGAAGCGGTGTGTGGCTGACCAGCAATGCCCCCCCCCATTTCCCCTCATCCCTGGCATACCTATTACTATTACTTATAATTTCTGTAATGCTACCAGACACATGCAACGCTTTACAGTCACAGAATTTTGGAGACAGGTCCCTGCCCAGTGGGTTTACAATCTAAGATTAACAAGGGTGAGGTGAAAGCACAGAGAGAAATACACACACTCCCATTTTTACAGATGGGGAACTGAGGCTGAGACGTTGTGATTTGCCCAAGGCCACCCAGTGAGTTCATGACTAGGGCAGGACTCAAATCCTGGCTTCCCAGAATCAAGCCCAGCACCTTATCTATTACACTACACTGGCTGCACCACACAGGCAGCCATGGCTGCCAATAACAGGCATCCATGGATGGCCACCATGGCAACCTCCCACACCAGGCCAGGAGGGACAGGACTGCAGACCCGCTTTGTTCTGGGCCCAAATCTGGCCTGGCCGCTATCTCTGCTGGGGCTTGAACTGGGTCCACATCTGGCAGGCCCTGAGCAAACATAGCATGGTGATGCTGGCCCAGCTGATGCTGTAATAACAATAATGAAAAAAATAATTACGAAAGAACAAAAATTCATAGTTGTTATTTTGTTATTTCCTGACCTTGGGATACACATTCTAGGCTGTAACATTTTTGTTTTGCATCTGATTTTAATAAACTTTGGAAACATTGTACCCCTCACCCAAAGGAACATGCCTACCAAATACGAGAAGGATTGAATGAAGGGTACAGAATATATAAACTTTATGATTTGGAATGCATTTCTGGTTGTAATTTCTTTTCTGCCTGTCCAATTTGAATGGGATTTGGACAGATTGTACCCCTCACACAAGGGCCTTTTTCAAAGAAATACTCTAACACTAATAAAATGGGTGTTACATTTTATTATGCATATTGCAGGGCACCCATAGAGCACACCTGCAACCCTGAAATATGTATAATAAAATGTAACATCCATTTAATCAGTGTTAGAGTGTCTGTGTGAAAAGGGCCAAAGTGTCATCTGTGCCACATTTCAGAAAGATTGAATAATGGGTTCCTATTTTATAAGCAATTTATATTTTTTTGTTTGCGCACACATTTCCAGTTGTAGCATCCTTGTTGTTCATCCAGTTGTAGCATCTTTGTGGCAGAGAGAGAACGGTAGGGGCGAGTACTTTGGGGAGGAGGGGGCAGAAATAGGGGGCAAGTGTTTTGGGGAGGTGGGCAGGTAAGCGGGGGAGGGGAGTGAGTGCTTTGGGGGAGCAGGGGCAGGTAAGTGGGGGAATACACAGTGTTTGTTTCTGTGCACAGTGTGTGTGTGTGTGTGTGTGTGTGTGTAGAGAGAGTGTTCTCTGTGTGTGTGTGGAAGGAGTGTGTGTGTGTGTGTGTGTGTGTGAGAGAGTGAGAGAGAGAGAGAGAGAGAGAGAGAGAGAGAGAGAGAGAGAGCGCATGTGAGAGAGAAACAGAATGAGTGTTGCCAAAAGGCAACCGTGCCTAACATACCTGTTGATGGGAATCCAAAGTTCTCCTGAATGGCCAATTCTAACTTTAGCTACTCTGTGTGCATGTAGAGACTTCAGCTATGTCAATGGTCTCAAATCAATCCTTGCTAATTCCAATTTCTTCAAAAGATGTTCTCTGTTTACCAAGGCAAAAGTGGAAGTAACATACATAAATAACTAAACTAACTGACTTAACTAACAGACATTCTGTGGACATAACATTCTTAACTAAGTGGGAAAGCACAAACCAATCATCTGATGTAGAGTAACCTTTCATAAATCCTACCTGTTGCTCATGAACAAGGTTCTGGTCATCATCCCAACCTTCCAATTCGCTCAGCAGAAATTGTGTATACATTTTAAAAGCAATATCTAACAAGGAAATAGGGTGGTAAATTTCTGGCTTCAGCCTATCACCCTTTTTGAACAGGGGAGTAATAAAGCTATTACTTAGTGCCCAGGGCAATGAAGATTTCTTGGCCTTACTAATCTGGTGGCTGTTGGGGATTGGATGAGGGTGAGCCGACTGAAGCTGAATCCTGACAAGACAGAGGTGATGGTAGTGGGAAGGGCAGTAGATGTGGTGGTTCCACCCAGCCCCCACTGGAATCCCAGGTCCGTAGTCTGGGTGTGCTCCTTGATCGGCAGATCCACCTGGATCTCCAGGCACGGGCTATGGCGAGGAGTACATTTTGCTAATTACATCTGATGCTATGACTTCAGCTGTATGTTTCAGATATTGACCTGGCTACCATCATCCATGCTTTCATTACCTCAAGATTGGACTATTGCAATGCACTCTACATGGGGCTACCTATAGTGATGTTCCAGAGACTGCAGCTAGTGCAGAGTGCTGCCGCCCGTCTCCTTATGGGGACGGGTCACCGTGAGCACATTACACTGGTGCTGTGGGCTCTGCACTGGTTCCCTATAGTCTTCTGGGCCTGATTCAAGGTATTGTTTTTGATCTATAAAACCTTATTCAGCCTTGGCTCGACTTACCTGTGAGACCACCTTGCTCTCAACGCTCTGGAGCAGTCTCTGTGCTCCACTGGGAGTGCCCTTCTCGAGGTCCCTTGTGGGGGCACTATAGAGAGGGCATTCTCAGTGGCTGCACCTAGGCTGTGGAACTCTCTCCCGGTGAAGGCCCAGGTGGCTCTAGATCTCCCCTCCTTTCATCGTATCTGTAAAACCTGGCTGTTCCGCCTGCCTTTTGGTGAGGGAGATGAGGTGTAAGGTGGGATCTGGAGAGGGGGAGGAGGATCGGGAGGAGGGGGCGGTTTGGTTTGGTGCCTCCCTTTTTATTTTATTTTATTTTATTTTATGATTTTACTGTTTTTATGTGTTTCAATATTGTAAGCCTCCCTGGGCTGCTTTGAGCAGGAGGGGAAGGGTTTAAAATTATTTTATAAATAAATATAAATAAATTAATCGAAGTAAACAGTTTAGTCATCAGAGGAGCCCACCAACCTATATTTTCTTTATATACCTCAGTGGGGATCAAATCTTCCCCAAGAGCTTTATTACTGTGTTGTAAAATGAGAGATTTCACCTCTTCGACCATAACTGGAGGTCACAGGGGCAGAAGAGAGCTCCAAAATTCCTCAGCCAGACCCCACCCCCACATTAAAGGTCATCTAAGATTTATTATTATATAACAAGGTAAAATGCCATTCCATGTCCATCTTAGAAAAAAGGGACTCCACATTGAAAGACAGTTTGTTGGCTCCCCAGGGCGCTAGTTTCCAAACTTTGTTCAGATTCTGTTCAGCGGCAGCAGACTCAAACTCTTGCCAAAGAAGCCATTGATGATCATATTTTTCTTTCCTTAACAGTATTTTATAACCTCTCCTGCACTTAATAAAGTTCTTAATAAGTTCTACAGAATTGTGAGTCCTTACAGACCTGGCTAATTTACCCAATTTGCTTTTAAACTGCTGGCAATTCTCATCAGACCAGACTGTTTTCACACAATGGCCAAGAGTACTCCTTTTTATTAATTAACTCTTGTCCCAAAGATGATGTTACTTTATCAAAGAGGTTGGTAATAAATGCAGTATTAACCTGTGACATAAAATGATCTTTTAAGGCCATCATACATCAGTTCGTATGGTTAACTAGGGAGTTCCACCTAATTCAACAATGACCATAGGACAAAAAAATCCATACCCACTGGCCTGTGAAACATATCTACATTCTTGCATATAAAGGTATCCATAAGCCTAAGAACCATCTCTAAAAAATGGTGGTCACTATCTTCTCTGATAGATACTGAAAAATGTGATATTTTTGTATCGCCAAATAACGCTCCCACTCTGCAGGGAGATAAATGTATAATGGTCATTTGTATCTATTCCAGATGTTCTGTTCAAAACCAAGTTAAACTTATGTAAAATTCCAGCAATTATCTGGCCAGCATTGTTTTTAATCAAATCCTTAGATTATCTATGTGGTCTTAGGGGGACCATATTGTCAGATGACTCAGTGAGGAAACATTGGTCCTCATCTCCCTGGTCAAATAGAGCATAAAATCAACAAGTAAAATAAATTCAGCAAGAGGGAAATGATCTCAAAAGGACCCCAAGTTTCTAAGGTATTCCACACTTTATCGTTAAAAAAGACTGGATCCTTTTGTGTGTGTGTGTGTGTGTGTAGGGGTATTTTCAGACGTTACGAGACCACACTCAACCACAGTCAATACCCTGTGGTGGGGAATGGCCTCATAACATCTGTTGGGGAATGGAAGTCCCCCCCCCAGATGTTAACCACGGTGAATCATGGCAGGGAATCACATTCACCACACAATTGGCGGAACCGGCGGGGCTGGCACCAATCGCGAGGTGAATGTGATTCCCTGCCATGATGAAGGGGCCCATCTCATCTGGATGGCAACCACGGCCCGGAATCCCTGGCAGGATTCCAGGCTGTGGTCAATTTGGGCGGGCACTGTGGTCGCATTAGCCGTGGCACCCATCCGTCTCCACAGAGGGAGGGCAGTGGGGCATTGTGGGGGGGGACGGGGCCTGTCTCTTATACACATCTAGATGTGTATAAGAGACAGGGGTGTGTGTGGGTGTGTGTGTGTGTGTGTGTGTGTGTGGCGGTGGGGGGGGGGGATAAACTTTCAAAACAACAAAATTTAGTGGAGTCCGAATGAGTAAACAGAAGACCTGTAAAAAGGCATTCTCAGTTTCTATGGATAGAATCTTGATTTTCTTGTTTCTTTCAGGAAATTTAAATCAAAATTTTGGGGGAAATGGCATTCCAGATCACCCAATTTATGTTTAAGTCCATCAATATTCTAGAAAAGGATCTTCAAGCCTATAGGATCCTGGATTTGATAGTAAGGCAGGCACTAAGTCAAAGAGGTCATCAAAGATGGAGCAATTCCTCACAAGACAATTATCATTACACCTCACATCACTATTGAGCTCTTCTGCAGGGTGGGGAACACTAGAGGAAATATGATCTTTTCTTGTCCCAACTAAATCCTGCTGGGAACCAAGAGAAACAGCAGAATGAGAGGTGACCTCTGTAACCACCACTAAAAAAATTAGATCTATCAGGAATAGATAAGATATTAAGGATATATATTACTAGGGTATTATTTTTCTAGGAATGGGTATTATGGTTTTGGATTAATCTGTAACTGCCCATAACTGGTCGTTACAGGTTAAGACCTTGTAATTATGCCCTGCTAGTTATGGCTCCAGAGTTCCTCTCATCCCCATCCACTGGTACCGTGGAGTGGTACTTTTCTGCAGTGGTGACCCCTCCCCCAGGGCGTTGGGGCAGACACCTGCCCAAGCCCCCTAAGTCCCTCAGGGGTCCCCCCCATGCTTTTTGGGGAGCCAGGAGCTGCTCCTCAGCTGATCCAGTGGCAGCACTGTCAGTTTCCCACTTGTCTGAAGGCTTTGTTTTCATTTTAACTCTCCTCCTGGAGACCGGATGAGTCATATTTAAACAAAGCCTGCAGGGAAAGAACTTCTTTGCTTGTAAGCCACTCTGCAATGGGAGGAGGGGGAGGGAACAAACCTCCTCCTCCTTCTGCTCGCCCTCCCTCTAGTTTTCCACTCACTGACCAGGGAGCTAAAGGGAGATGGGGACTTAGAGGATCTCCCCTAGCCCTCAGGGAGCATGTGCTGGGCATTGGTCCAGAAAAGCACTGCTTTCTGGGGGATTGGGGAGGGAGTGGGGGAGGTGCCATGTGTTTCTTGGTTGGGTTTCTATGGAGAAACCCAGCCAATCAGCAAGGCCTAGGGGGCATGTCAGAGTGCCTTTTCTAAACACTCTGGCCACCCCATAGTTCCTCTTTCTCCCCCTGGCCCCTCCTCTACCAGAGTGGGAGGAGGGAGGGAATTAACTCACTCTTCCTTGGTCCTTCCTCCCTAGGTTCACTGGAGAGGAGAGAGAGAGAGAGAGAGAGAGAGAGTAGAGAGCTTATTTTTTTACAAGAGGGGAGATGCCGGGGACCTGTTTGGAGTCCCTGGCCTCCTTGTTTGGAGGAAAGAACAACAGAAAGCGTTTATCAGAGTCATACTACAGTGATCAGGAGGTCTCATCCTTGCAGAGACCTGGTCATTTAAAAAAACAAACAAATCCGTGCCCTGATCTCCTGTACATTGTTTGTTTGCTTGTGCTTACTTTTGTCATCTTCTCTCCCATCCCACCCCCATGCATTAGAGGCAGGGGTAATTACTAATTTTGTGAGCCCAGATGGAAGGGCTGTGTTGCCTTGCCTCCTATTCTTTAAAATATTTTCTTAGCCCTTGCTGTTTTAGTTTTTCACCCTGTGTGAGACCCTGTCACCCTTGTTTTGGGGGGGTTGTATTTTTTTTTTAGTGGGATGGATGGAAGGGTTTCCAATCTTTGCTGGAATGTTCACTGCATTTAAAATGGCCCCTTTTCCAGTACCAGTTTAAAGGCTTTTATGCTGCAAGAAGGACCATGCCACATGTTGATTCACTAATGACTAGTCTTTGCATGAATGTTTTTTCCCTGTCTGATAAGTTTAGTTTGCAACAAAACTGCTTAGCATGTTCTGGGTGACAAGTGGAACTTCATGCCTCTGCTGCTTTTGTGGTGTGCTAAAGACTTAACATAATATTGTTGGCTTGAGATGGTTTTCTTCGCTTGCTCTGTGTTTGCATGTGCAGAAGGGCTGTGTTGCCTCTCCTCCTATTTTTAAAAATATTTTCATGGCCCTTGCAGCAGCTGTGTTTTACATTGCAAATTTAGTTTGCACCAGAACTGTGTAGCACGTTCTGAGGGACAAGTGGAATTTCATGCTGCTGCTTTTGTGATGTGCTAAAGACTTAACATGATACTGTTGACTTGCCATGGTTTGCTTTGCTTGCTCTGTGTTTGCATGTGCACTGCTGGGGTTCCCCCTATTCTGCCTCTGTCTGCAGTAGGATCCGATTGGACTGGGAGATAAAGCTGTTTGTAAACAAACAACCCCAACCATGTGAGTGATCAGAAGATTGTTGCTTTGTAAAGAAGGTTCTTCGAGATGGCTCTAACCATTCGCACAACTGGGTTGTGCATGGTATACTCACCATATTCAAATAATAGACCATGTGATGGTCTCAAACTCTTCTAGTATAAAAAGCAACCCCCCTCCCCCCAAATGACAGTCCCTTTCAACCCTTTCTAGGAATATTCCATGCGGGGCTGGAAAGGTGGGTGTTGTGAGAATGTTTGGAGCCATCTCGAAGAACCTTGTTTACAAGACAGCAACCTTCTGTTCTTCTTCAAGTGGCTCCTCACAGGCCATTTTTATGCAGTTTCGCTGGGTGGGGAATCCATCGGCATGTGAGTGCATGGGTGTGGTGTGCACATGGTGGCACAGGCATCCCCACTCACTCCCAGTCATCCTCACCCACATAGCAACCGCCATTTCCCCCAGTTGCTCTGTGCAAGGGGAAGAGATGGGGGGGTGAGTAGGGATGCACGTTAGGCGGTCACTTTCAGGCACCCCCAATCACTGTGGGCTTGTGTGCTGCGTCATTCACACGGGGCTCCCCCACCCATGAACACTCAGAAATCTGCGTGTTCATGGGTGGGAGAGGCCTGTGTAAAAAGGGTCACATTCTCACAACTGTCTTACTTATACTATCATAGGTAGGAATTTAGGATGTAAAGCAATATCTATACTATCTTGGAAAATCTGCAGATATGGTTCAGAGATTATTATGGCTGCTATTTCACTAACTCTTCTTAATGAAGTTATTGCTAAAAGGAATACTGTCTTTAAACCCCCACTCCATAACCAGCTATATATATAACATATATATACCTGCATAATGTACTTAATAGGCTGGCATTTTGGGTGTCTTGTGTGTTTGATAGCAGTGCCCCTAGGCCCGCTGGAGAGGGGGCCCCATTTTGGCCACGGGCCCATTGTACCCTAGCTACACCCCTGCTAATAGCTAGTCTTTGTATGAATGTTCCCTCTCTGGTTGCAGCAGATGCCTTTTACATTGCAAGTTTGGTTTGCAACAGAACTGCGTAGCATGTTTTGGGGGACAAGTGGAACTTCATGCTGCTGCTTTTGTGCTAAAGACTTAACATAATATTGTTGGCAGCATTAGATGGTTTCCTTTGATTGCTCTGTATTTTCATGTGTAGAAGGGCTGTGCTGCCTCTCCTTCTTGTCTTCAAAATATTTTCTTGTCCCTTGCTATTTTTCACCCTATGTGAGACCCTGTCACCCTAATTGTCTGCTTTCTGGGGGCGGGATTTGGGGGGGAGGGGTTGGAGGGGGGATGGATGGAAGGGTTTATAATCTTTGCTGGAATGTTCACTGCACTTAAAATGACCTCTTTGCAGTGTCAGTTTCAAGACTTTTCTGCTGCAAGAAGGCCAACATACCACATGTTGTTTCACTAATGGCTAGTCTTTGCATGAATGTTCCCTCTATGGTTACAGGAGATGCCTTTTACATTTCAACAAAACTGTAGCATGTTTTGGGGACAAGTGGAACGCCATGCTGATCCTTTTGTTGTGTGCTAAAGACTTCACATAATATTGTTGGCTTAAGATGGCTTGCTTTGTGCGCTCTGTGTTTGCATGTTCACTGCTGGCTCTGCCTATCATTGGCTAGGCTCTGCCTACCATTGGCTCCGCCTACCGTTGGTCTGGCCCCTCCCACTTCTGGCCCTGCCCTGAGCCCCATCAGCCTTGAAACCCACCAGCCACCACTGCTTACCCATCTTGGAGAGCTTGATTGAAGCACCACTGCCGCTATGGGGGCTCCAGCAGGCTCCCTCGTTACGGTGTCCTTCCTGCTCCCTATTGCACATGTGGAAAATGGCTGCCCGGGGATATTTTGCACATGCACAATAAGGAACAGGGAGGTGGACCCACAGCAGCGGTGATGCTTCAGTCAAGCCCTCTGAGGCTGGTAAGTATCACTCCAGGGCCCCAGGGGATGGGAGTGGAAATATGGATCCTAATTCTGGCCTGGATGCTCTTTTAAAAAATTGTGATGTGGCACAGTGCAGGTGTTGGACACCTGGCCCTTTAACGTGTGAGAGCCACAGGAGAAGATGTGTATGTATGGAGGACTGCACTGCATCATGGGCAGGTGCTAAAGACCAATACAGGTGCTAGCTAGGTTCAGGAGAGAACCTGGAGTATAGGCTACTGGAAAAGCCTCTGAAGCCTAAAAGCCTAACTAGCTGAATGGAGCCAGCTTGGTTTATTAGCCTTTTTATCTCTTCGTGCTTATGGCAATCCAGAAGGGTTTACCCACATTCTACACCAGATGTAACAGGACCAACTCTCTCTCTCTCTCTCTTGCCTAAAAGCCTAACTAGCTGAATGGAGCCAGCTTGTCCCTGCTCTTACCTTTCTCTTGGAAGTTCCCCATACTGATCTCTTTGCCCAGGCTTTTGTAGGCCTGTTTTCTGGACTGGTCTAGCCATGCCCAAATTCAGTTGGTTCCATTCAGCTAGTTTGGCTTTTAGACTTCAATGGCTTTCCCAGTAGTCTATACTCCAGCTTCTCTCCCCAATCTAGCTAGAGCCTGTTTTTCCTGTATTGTCTTTAGCAGCTGCCCATGGTGCAGTCCTCTATACATACATATTCCTGCCCTCATCTGGCTGGCACACTTTAAAGAACCAGGCATCCAAAGCCTGTGACCTGTCACAGGCAGTGATGCTCCCAGTGCCTTTTTGGAAAAGAATGTGTAAGTGCAGAATGGTAGCCATTTGTGCATGCACCGTTTTTAATTTTTAAAAAATTATTTAAAAGTTTTTAATTGATTTAAATATGGAGCCATAATATGAATCCATATTTAAATCCATTACTTCCCTGAAAGCAAAAAAGAAACAAAATGGAATTCCCTCCGGTAAACCACCCTTAGTATTTTCAACTCTGTTAAGATCCACTCCAGAACGTCTCTGCTGACTTTTTTGCTTCCAAGGATGCATAGTCATGCCCTCATTGGTAAATTCCACTTCAAATCTCTCATAGTATTCATGTAAAAGGATTTGTCTAATGGTTTTAATTGCTCCCACAGGCATAATTACCCACAGGCGGGTAATTGTGGTTGAGGTTATATCAAAGGCTACAGGAGAGAAACACCCATGTCATAGATCAGAATTGGTTTAAGTAAATAACTTCTTCTCACAGGAAGGTTAAGAACTAGAGCTGGAATCCATCTATGCATAGTTGAATCGGGTCACACCCCAGGGTGCTCCCAGAGATACACCAGAGGCCCCCTGTGGGAAGATTTATCTCCACCTCCCACTTTAGGCAACACACCTACACTGTTCCCCGCATCTTCAAAGGGTATTTCAAGGGTATTATCTTCCACAACTACCGAAGGAAACTGAGTGGACACCTTACCATCAAACCTATCTATCATGTCAAACAGCTCAATAGTGCTACCTTCATCTGATGGTGAAGTGAGGGCACAATCATCAATTGTGATTCAAGAGGCATCTGTCATAACATTCAGGTCAACATCTGAACATCTTTCTCCCCGCCCCCCAGAGACCCAGAGGTGGACAGCGGAGGCAGAGGCAGCAATGGTGGCAGGGCTGTGGCTCCCACCAGGAAAGTGAGTATCCGGATCCTGTTCCATCTCCCCCTCCCCTGGTTGGAGGAGGGGGTGGGGTCAGCACTCTGACGCTAGCTTCCGGTCCTGTGGGGCCAAAGGTGGCCAGTGGACTGGCTGTGCAACAGGAATGTGCCACAGGCAGCGTACCTAAGGGCCACACCCAAGGCCCCTTGGGCATGGCCCTTGGTGGGGTCAGGGGTGGTGGGGCAGGTAATTGTGATTGGGGTTATAAGAAGACTATGGGGGATGGGAATGTTTCAGTTAAAGGGTGTGTGTGGGTTGGGGATGGGATGGGGAGAATGGATTTGTCTGGGGAAAGGGTGGGGTCTGGTTTTTGGGATACCCCCCATGGCAGAGGGAGTAGGGGATTTGGGGGTAGGGGATCTGGGGGTAGGAGGGAGGTGGGGGTGGGATGGGGGTGCGGTTACCACCCTCGGTGTGAGAGAGGGGGTGAGCCCAAGGGGGTGGTAAATGACCCTTCAGTGGAAGAAGAGGGTCAGGTGGTGGGGAGGTTGGGGAGTGTCGGGAAGTGCCTCCCAGTGAGACGTTGCCCAAACGATAGGGAAGGGGTACTCCCTGTGAGAGGGGGAGTCCCAGGGAGAGGGGGTGTAGTGGAAGGGGTGTAGGAAGGGATATTTTGGGAAAGGATATGGGGAGGAGGGGGGAATCTCCCTTGCAGCCCGGGTGGGACAGCTGGGGAGGGGGGTCTGGGGGGGAAGCCAGGGTGGGGGGGTGCAGCTATAGGGTTCGTGACAGGCCACGGGAGGTATGGTCTCAGGGGAAGGGAGTGGGAGTGGTGAGGCAGGATAGATGTTTAGTGCACGTCCCGCTTACCCCTCCCCCAGAATATGAGCAAGTGGAACCTGGTCAGAGGGCCCTCAACCCACTTTTGGTGCTGTTGAATACGAGGTTGGTGGCAAATAAGGCAACAACGGTCCAGGTGGTAATCCTGGACTATGCCACTGATCTCGCGTCTATCATGGAAACCTGACTGGACAATGAATCGTGGCCTATTTTGGCTGATCTTGTTCCAGCTGGGTATTCCGTGCAGCACCAGTCACAGTTAGAGGGATGGGGTGGGGGTGGGGGTGGAGTAGTGAGGTGGAAAAATACAGAAAACCAGCTAGAACAGTTATAAAATGTGCCTATGTGTCAGCAAGAAGGAACATTACTGATAAGAATGAGCAGGATGGGCCTGGGAGTAGAATGGAATGCAGGGAGCAGATAACGTGAGCAACTAGGGGCGTAACCACTGTCTTAAATTAGAGGAACGGTCATGGTGAGTTGGCAAGTGGAAAAACCCAGCTATATAACTGTATATGCGCATGTGCGAAGCACGGTGTTGAATTTTTGTATAAAAGCTTGCTGAACTGTCCCAAGGGGTCAGCACTCCTCTGTGGTGTCTGCCCAACGCATTGTATGCTGAATAAACTCATGTTCATTACCCAGACTCTGTGTACAGCCTCGAATTGGTGAGCCCACCCGAACCCAGTGGATCTAGAGGAAAATCCACGACAGTAGCTGTGATTTTTAAAGAGGGTTGGTCTGTGAGGAGGTAACCAGTGTAATCCATGGTAGGCATTGAAAGTGTGCACGTTGTATTTGATTGGGTGGGGGACAGTTTGGGAGTGCTGCTGGTATACTGTGCACCTACCAGTACGGCAGCCTCCCTGCATGCTCTGGCGGAGGCTGTGTTGGAGGTGATGCTGTGGTCATCAAGGGTGATAGTCTTGGGGGACCTCAACATTCATGCTGATGCAGTTCTCAGTGGAGCCAAACATGAGTTCATGGCTGCCATAGCAACCATGGGCCTCTCCCAGAGGGTAAACAGCCCTACACATCTTGCAGGACATACCTTGGACCTCAGGTTTTGAATTGGCCTTGATGTGGGTGCTCCATTAATGGGGGAGATATCAGTTGTGCCCTTGTCATGGATAGATCATTACCTCCTGCAGACCTCCCTTCTAGCACATGTCTGCCCCCAGAAGGTTGTGGGACCTATTAAAATGGTCCACCCCCAGAGGCTGCTGGACCCAGTGTGGTTTCTAGGCTCTCTGGGGGAGCTACCCTCTGACCCTGACAACCATCTCATCAATGACCTCGTCAAGCAATGGAACATCTTACTGACAGAGACCATCGATTGAACAGCTCCCAAGCGTCCATTGCCCATGCAGAGGCGTCGCATACCTCCTTGGTTTTCCAAAGAGCTTCAAAAGTTGAAGCAAGAGAGGCAGTGGTTGGAGCAACGGTGGCATCATTCTCGTACTGAAGCCAAGAGATTGCAGCATAGAGCTGGTTTACAAGCCTATGCCATGGCTTTGCGGACAGCAAAGAGAGAGTTCTTTGCTGCCCTCATAGCATCCACAAAATAAATCTCATCAGGCAGAGCTGTTGTGGGTTGTACGGGGGCTGGTCAGTCCGGCCTCCCTCAACGCTGGCGTTGAGTCATCATCTGCGCACTGTGACCTTTTTTCAGATTATTTTGTGGAGAAAATCGCTCGTATTCACCAAGACCTTGATGTCGCACTTAATACAGTGGAGAAGATAGAGGTTGTAGTAACCCCGGACTGTCCAATTTTGTGGGATCACCTTCAGTCGGTGACACTCGCTGATGTGGTGGGTGTGCTTCAGGCGGTTCGTGCCACATCTTGTGAATTAGATCTGTGCCTGTCCTGGCTGGTTAAGAGCTGCTGGGAGACAATGGGGCCATTGCTGGCCGGGGTGCTCAATACCTTCCTAAGGGAGGGCAGAGTGCTGGACTCCCTCAAGGAGGCGGTGGTGCGGCCTCTGCTCAAGAAACCATTGCTTGACACTGACTCCCCTGCCAGCTATCGGCCTGTCTTTAACCTTCCCTTTTTAGGGAAGGTTATTGAACGGGTAGTGGCTCAGCAGCTCCAGGGGCATCTTGACCGCATCGGTTATCTTGATCCTTCTCAGTCTGGCTTTTGTCTGAGTCATGGCACTGAGACAGAACTTGTGGCTTTGGTGGGTGATCTCTGCCGTAAAAAGGATCGGGGTCGATCGATGCTATTGGTCCTGTTAGATCTTTTGGTTACGTTTGATACCATTGACCATGAGATGTTGGTGACGCACCTGTGGGACAGTGTGGGGGTGGGCAGGATCTTTCTTGAATGGTTCCCCTCATTCCTGACTGGAAAACTCAGCGGGTGGTACTCGGTGATTCTTTTTCATCTTACCAAAACCTCCCATGTGGGGTTCTTCAGGGTTCTGTTTTGTCCCCTCCCCTGTTCAACATGTATATGCAGCCACTTGGCGAGGTGAATGGAGGGTTCGGGGTGAGGTGTCATTAGTATGCAGATGACACCCAACTGTATCTCTCATTTTTGACCGACCCAGGCCCGGCTGTCTTGGTGCTTACCTGGTGTCTGGCAGCTATGGGGAACTGGATGAGGGCTAATTGACTGTGACTGAATCCTGACAAGATGGACGTGATGTTAGTGGGTAAGTCGGTGGAGGTGATGGCTCCCTTGGTTGATGGGATCTGTCCTCCACTGACTTCCCAGGTATGGAACCTGGGGGTGCTTCTCAATGTGTAGCTCCACCTGGTTCTCCAGGAGTGCCTTCCACCAGTTACATCTGGTGCGGTGGCTTCAGTCACTGGTTTTGATTCCTGACTTGGCCACGATCATCCATGCTTTTATTACCTCTCGGTTAGACTACTGTAACACGCTCTACATGGGCTACCTATGGTGACGGCTCGGAAGCTGCAGCTGGTGCAGAATGCGGCAGCCCGGCACTTGGTGGGACTGGGCCATTGCGAGCACATTACACCAGTGGTCCGATCTCTTCACTGGCTGCCAATAGTCTTCCAGGCTCAATTCAAAATGTTGGTTTTGACCTATAAAGTCTTACATGTCTGGGCCCTGCCTACTTGCAAGATTGCCTCACTTTCCGGGTTCTAGACCAGCCCCTGCGGTTGTCTGGGGGTACCGTGTTGGAGGTCCCCCGGGTATCCTGGGGGGCCACACAGAATAGGGCGTTCTTTGTGGCTGTGCCATGCCTTTGGAGTTCCCTCCCAGTGGGGTAAAATCTGGCCCCGGACCGCCCAGGTTTTCATAGGAATTGTAAGACCTGGCCATTCCATCAAATGTTTGGTGAGGGAGAGGGACAAGGGTTGGGTGGGGATGGGGGGATTGGTGATGGTGAAAGTGTTTTTTTTTCCCTTTTGTATTATTATTGTTATTGTTATTGTTGGTCAATGTTTTAATCTGTTTTTAGAATATTTTATATTTTTATTGATGTTGTTAGCCACCCCGGACTGCCTGTGGCAGGAGGGGCGGGGTATAAAATTAATAAAATAAAAATAAATATATAAACCTCAGGACACATACTAACCATCTACAGACAAGACCCCAGTCTGGGTTAAAGCATCTTTAAACTCAACCTTATTACCTTCACTTGGATGGTTTGACTGCTCAAATCTCCATTGATCAAATTCATGCCATAAATCTCCCAAAAAAGTCTTAAAATCTATTAAACATTACTTAATATCTAACAACTCCTTAACAAATAAATGGGGCACAGAATGTAGGGGGCAGTCTTTGTTGAAAGAGCAATCATTACAAGCAGCAGGTCCCTCAGATGCACAATCTTGCATATTACTGCTGAAGCCGTTGTCGTCTGAATCAGTCTGGTCTCAGTGTCAATATACCATATCAGTATCAGAGGGGGAGCAAGACTTCTGTCCTTCTACAGAAATCAAGGGAGAATTTATAGTAGATATGTCCTTCAAAGGAGAGGGGGTAATCCAAACAAAATAGTCAGTCATTTTGCGCTGTGCCAGAGTAATATTATCCATAGTCAATGCTCATGAAGAAACAATGACAGGATGAACCCCAAGATCAGGTATTTCAGAACAGGTAACTGGAAGGGGTTTTACTTTCCTCAGTCTTAACATCTCAAAGTATACAGAAAGGGACAACCAAATACAGTTACCACAAACTGTCCTAGCCACTTCGCCACTTCTTCCGCATAACATCCATAGAACAACCTTTGCTCTTATGTTGCTGCTGAAGGGCTACCTCTCTAAAGGCCTCTTACTATGCTAATGGGATCCCCTTCAGGAGTGCAGGGCAGTGGAGAAGACGCAGTCTCAGAAAATGCCTGCAGCAGTTGAAGATATTCAGCCTCGCCCCAAACAGAGCTCAGCTCACCCACAGGGAAGGTGCTGTTCCTGTTGATCAGGTAAGATACTTAAGGGTGAAGTATCTCTTCCAAACCACAGGCTTTGTGTTTCTCAACCATGGAAGCGAATTTATGTTTTTCACAACTGTTGATTCAGTTTCCATTTCCTCTGTTTTCTTTATGCCTACCATATAAAGGATATTTGAAAAATGGTGATTCTCCTGTTGCTTAGTGCTGGTGTGATTTCTATTAACTTCAAGGACCCACGCTGGTGCTAAAAGTGCTGGTGCTAGCACTTGCTCTAAGCTGTTGGGAAACTGCACCCTGTATATTCATGGGAAATAAAATATTTTGAAGGAAAGGATTGTTGTTGGTGACATATTTCTCCTTGGAACAAGCATGGGAATTGACAGGAGGACCTATTGGACCTCGGAACCCTGGGTTGAAATCCTGTCATAACCAGGAACTCATTGGGTAGCCTTGGACAAGTCACTGGGCATTTTTACACACACCTTAAAGTTCCGGATTTTTCAATCTTCTGGGTTTACAAGTCAACAAGTAAGTTTCAGATGCATTTTTCACACACACACACACACACACACACACACACACACACACACACA
>QEPC01003856.1:19979-51916 GCA_003113815.1 Sphenodon punctatus | reverse complement strand
GCCTGCTGCTCAGGAACAGTGACTAGCTCAGAAGGTATTGGGAAGGGGGGAGGCAGACAGTTTTGTTTCTTGCTGCGCCCGCCTCAAATCAAGCCCCATTGGCTCCGTGCAGCCTAGCCCGTGGCCAATCATAGACTGCCAAGCCAGTGGTCTGAGGCGAAAAGAGATGGTGATTCATCAGGCTGGCTGCTACTCCAAGCCAATCTCCACCCTCCACCCCTGGTGCCTGGAAGTCTGCTCCTAGCTGAGTCAAATGACTTCCCCCTCCCTGCTGCATTTGGCCTTCCAGTGACCTGACAGAAGACCATGTTTTAACCACCCGAACACAACCGAACGTGATTCGAATTGAATGAACTGTTCGGCCATTTTGTAGTTCGGTGTTCGGTTCCGTTCGGTGTGTTCGCCATTTTCGTCGTTCGGTGTTTGGTTCCGTTCGGTGTGTTCACCATTTTGGTGTTCGGTGTTCGGTGTTTGGTCCGTTCGGTGTGTTCATGTTCGTGTTCGGTTGTCCAAACAGGCCGAGTTCGGGCCGAACACCGAACTACCGAACCGCGTTCGCCCTAGTACTAGAGACTGTGAGTGAAGCTTGTAGCATGGGCCTGAGAAGGGACTATGCCAGATCAGAGGGGTTTTCACTAAGAAGCCCTGTGCCTTGTGAAGTATGAATGGTGTATATATAGACTATTACTATGGCTGCACTGAATATTTAAAAAAAAAATGATTTCAAGTATTTCCGACGGTCCTAGGACTGGTCCTCAGCATTCAGGTCAGTCTGAGGACCCCTCAGGCAGTTTCTGAGGGCAGGGCCTATGAGGGGACCAGAGGCCAGAGGGTGCTGGGGGTGGGGGGAGGTAATGGGTCAGGGGAAAGGGGGGAGGGGCCTAGTGGGGACTTAAGGGTAGAGTATTCACCCTCCAGATGGGATCCAGTGATGTGTGGCTTCCTCTGGGGCCGGGTAAGTTTAAAAAAAGAAAAAAAATGGGCATGCTCAGAAGGGTCGAATGGCACCTTCTGAGCATGCTCAGACCTTTGAAAAATGACACTGGCAGCGGGCACCAAACATGACCCCCTTTAGAGCCCCATGGAGGATTACCCCAAGATGGAGGCTCCACCAGAGGCCCCTCATTTAATCTTCAACCTGGAATCTGCAAATTTCAAGGCCAGCACTGGTAAGAATAAATCACCTATGTTGTCTTATCTTTAAACCAGTTAATATTTGTGTCCTGTATAAACTGGGGGAAGAAGGGGGGGATTGTCTTTCTAACTCTGAGTTAGAGCACCGCACATGCAGAAGAAAGCCATTTACTTTCAGCTCTTGCACTTAGATTTAGTGCCATCACTCTAACTTATTTAGTGCTTCAGACTTAAGCTGTTTATTATTGACCATACATAATTCCTAGGGTGACAATGTTGATAGAAGAGAATTTTATTTACTCTCTGTATAGATTGCATTTTTTTTATCTCCTCATGTGTCAATAAAAATCTAAGCTGGATGTTTGATTTTTTAATTTATTGATAACTCCTGTTATCAATTCTTCAAAGATTAATTTTACCCAGTTGGACAATAATGTCCTGTGGTGTACACCACTTCTGTAAACAGTAGCTGTTCGTGTGAGGCCTTTTTACAATAAATGGGTACATTCAGAGAAGCATTGGAGATCTTTGTAGAAACGAGTCCCCGAATAAATGCTTACAGAACTAGATTTAGAAAATAGAGTGGAACGATTTGGAAAAGCTACTTCAGCCTGCCAGGATTATACCATTTTCAAAATGGACACAAAAGGGTTGGCTTTAGAGAAGTAGAGAATCAAAGTGAAGCCACTCTTCCCATACACATTAATCAATTAAGGCCAAATTCTGCTTTCCGGTATGATATTTTTCAGTTGGCTCTGTTTACAACTGTAAAGCATGCCCATTGATGGAAATGGGAGTTCTCATTTTACAGAGTATCACTCTTGTTATCAATACACTGCAGGATTGGATTCTTCATTCCTGATAAAAATCAGTGCCTGAGCAGTTGAAACAATTATTCCACTACAGAAGCAACACTTGTACTTTCAAGAGAAGGCTGTTAGGAAAGCAAACAAAGGCAGTATCGTATGCTTGTGGAAAGCCATCGAGCTGGTAGAGATATTAACAGCTCAGCATGAAGCATTCATCCTCCTAGAGTGCTCCAAATCCATCACTCCACATAACAGAATTCACATTTTATTGAATTCCCACTTCTTGGAGAAAAGATGTATTTCCATTTTTAATAGATTCCCAACTTTCAAAATGGTACTTAACTTTTCACTGATATTTTCCTGGCAATTCCTCACAGGCCATGGAAAGCTTATTAGGTTTTTTTTTTTTTTTTACAGTCTGTTCATGCACATGAAGGCAGGTTGCTGAGCAAAGAGAAAGAGATCTAATTAACCAGCTAGTTAATTACAGGGACAACACCGAGCTTTTGTTTGGAGCAATAACATTTACATAATACAGCAGTTCACATTTGAGATTTAAAAGAAAATTTAGGAGAGTTGCCTTTTAGAAAGCTGAAGATGAAGAGAAGAAACATGAGCTGACTTGCGCAAAGGTGAATCACACTAAAGTTAACATGGAATAAAATGAGATCATAGAATCATAGAGTTGGAAGGGACCTTGAGCATCACTTGGTCCAACCCCTGATGGAGAACTTCAGAATTAAGCTTGTAAACTTCTTGGGCTAAAAATGAACTAGTACATTTACCTGAATATCAGCAAGTAGTTGCAACACCCAAAGAGGAGACCTGGTGAAAAGGGTCAAAGGTCTTACCCTGCTCCCTCACTGGAGCGGGAAACAGAAAATTAATTAATTAATTAGTTAAATAAATTAATTAATTAATAAATAAATAAAAACACACAGATTTTCTATTATTGTTTATCATTTATATCACACAGAGAAAGCAAATAGGAAAGCTACTATCTAATCGGGGTGTAGAGCAGGCACATCATTCATTTTAGATTTTATTTTCATTTACATTTAAATGTTTGTTTTCTGTTTTTGTTATTTTTTATTTTTAAAAAATAAATTAAAAAAAATCACTGCATTCGCACCATTTTGGAAATGAACAGGAAATCTGAACATACAAAAATACCTTCCACACATGCACAGACCGGATCTCCTTTTCCAAAATGGTGCTGAAACAGCCAGAGCCATTTAGGGAAAGGGAAGCATGCACGGAATGGGCCCGGCAGTCATTTGCACATGTGGAGTTCTTTTTAATATTTATTTTTTATTTTATAATGAAAACAACCACTTTTTCTTTGTTTTCATGTGTTTTTATTACCCTGGCCTATCACTTCCATACTTTAATTACTAAAACAAACAAGGCTTCATTCATTTTAGTAATTAAAAATAATGAAAATATGTTGCACACCCCTAGCACTTTCAGTGTTCTTCTACAATCTTTTATCTATATCACCCCACAATAACCCGGTGAGGTAGGTTATTATTATAAACATTTTATATATGGGGAACTGAGAGATAGAAGGGCTGATTCCATGCCCTGCATGAGCTGCATGCAACCTGTGCTTGCATGTGCATGCAATCCATGCACATGTCCTTTGGGAATATATTGTGCCACGTGGCGGGGGTTTGGGATTATGGCCATTGTCTCGCCCAATACCATGCAGTTTGTTCATGGCCAAGACAGGATTTGAGGTGAGGTCAATAAAGTATGCCTTAGCCACTTATACTTCTCAGTTTGGGGTGAAAACAGATGCGTTGGTGGTGTGGCAGGAAACAGCAGCTGCCACTCTCTGAGTCAGGGAGGGGCACTGACCAAACATGCCCATCCCACTGGCCACAAACCCCAGATAGGTGTGTTCAGTCACTTCTATTCTACGAGGCCCATGGACCGGTATGCAGGGCCCCAGGGGGTAGGGGTGGGCATCAAGACAGGTCTCGGGAGTGGGGGTGTTAGCGACATGGATCCCCAATCCCACCCTCCAAGGCCGGGGATGGACCCCAGTTACCCTTCCCATTGAAGTCAATGGGAAAATTTCCCCATCGAATTCTGTGGGAAGGTACAGATCCAAAAATCAGACACCAAAATGGACTGATTTTTGGACCTTTCTGTTTAAACTGAAACAGCTATTTTCTAGGGATTGGTGAACAGATCACGGTTGGGGTTCGTCCGTTCGGTTCAGTTGCGTTTGGTTCATCCGTTCGGTTTGGCTGTGTTCAGTTCGTCCGCTGGGTTCGGGTTTGGCTGTTCGGTTCGGCCGTTCGGTTCAGGTTCGGCCATTCAGGAAATGTTTTTATATGGTTTTTTTTTGTTTTGTATATAGTTTTTTGGTTTTTTATTTGGTTTTATATGTTTTTTTGGTTTTTTATTTGGTTTTTGTGTTTTTATATGGGTTTTTTAAATTTAAATTTGTATCTAATATTATATCTATCTATCTACACTAAATCTAACTGCTATTAACTATTCTAAATGCTATGAAGTAAATGGATTATGTAATAAGTACACAGGCCTATTCCTACAAACACTAAAACTAAATCACTAACGCTATCTCTATCACTAAGCTAACTCCTACAACTGTCTACTATCTATCTATCTATCTATCTATCTATCTATCTATCTATCTATCTATCTATCTATCTATCTATCGACAAAACTGAAACGAAACTGAAATCAATCTAATAATCCTAATGAAAAAATAGGGGAAGGGAAGGGAATCTGGGATGGAATATATGGGAGAAGGAAAGGATTCAATGGAGGGAGGAGGGAGGAAGGAAGATTGAACACAAGGAACACAGGGAGGGGTAAAAAAAAAAAAAAATATGGGATGGGATGGGATGGGATGGAGTTCTGATATAAGCAAATTGAAATTCCTCCTTGCCACTCAGGAGGAATCAGTAACGCGGGCAGTAACCTCCTTTATGTTCTTGGCTATGAAGTTAAGAGAAGGAATTCTATCGGAGGGCTGTTAGCCTGTATTTAACTCGGGCTGTAATTAAACCATACTGTGATACTATCCACGAAAGGGCAAAGATAGGAAATGTACCCTGTATGATCAATGTTTGGGAGACTGCTGGATTGGATATAAGTAAGAGGCTTTGCTAGCGTTGGGGATTTGTGATCTGACCCCCATAGATATGTGCTATTGGTATCTTGGATACCAATAACTTATTCTTGCAACTAATTGGGATGGATGTTAATTTTGGAAAAGTGTTTAGTTAACTTACTGTTATAAGTTGGCTGTGGCATGATGATCTGTTTTCTTTATGCTCGTTATATACCTTTTATCTGTTTTATTTGTTTATGTTATTAGTTCTTTTGTTTCTGTATTGTTATTGTCTTTGGCCAAGGCGAGAACTAGTGCCATTCATTCATTCATTCATTCATTCACAAACAACACAAGGAGGGGTACAAAACTGAAATGAAACTGAAATCAATCTAATAATCCTACTGTAAATGAAAAAATAGGGTAAGGGAAGGGAATCTGGGATGGAATATATGGGAGAGGGAAATGATTCAATGGAGGGAGGAGGGAGGAAGGAAGATTGAACACAGGGAACACAGGGAGGGGTAAAAACAAAAAAATAACCACCAAATCTATCTAAGCTAAGCTAAATAAATGAATGAGAATATGGGGGTAGATGGATTGGCTGGATGAAATGGGAGGAGGATTGTAATGGATTGGGGAGCTGGGAAATGCTGGGAAAGGGAGCCTTCTGAAATGCCTGCTGTTAGGAACAGTGACTAGCTCAGAAGGTGTTGGGAAGGGGGAAGGCAGATAGTTTTGTTTCTTGCTAGCCTCTCCACCCCTGGTGCCTCTCCACCTTCCAGTGACCCTTTTTTGCCACCCGAACTCACCCAAACGCGATCCGAACTGACGGAACTGTTCGGTCATTTTGACGTTTGGAATTGAGTTTGGTTTGGTCAGTTCACGTTCGGTTTCGGGTTCAGATTCGGTGACCTGAACAGGCCGAATTCGGGCCGAACTCCGAACTTCTGAACTGCTTTCGCCCATCCCTACTATTTTCAGACTGTTTCGGTTAAAACCGAAACTGAAAGTTTAACCCCTAAAACACCCATATTGTGTGGGCTGTCATCTCATTTGTTTTTCCCAGGGTACCTGGGTTTGCCATGCCAAAACCGTTAGTGCCCTTGTTGTGTCCTCCTCGATGTGCAGGACTTTAAAAGCTCTGTCATGAAGTATGAACCCCAAAACTAATTTCTCCACAGCTCAAAACTTTTGGAGCTGGTTCCATCTGTACTAAGAATCAAGCTCACCTATTTTCTCCCCTTCCACCTTAACTAGTGCAGACCTGGTTAGACTTTGTAATGCAAAAGCTACTGACACCCCAGCCAGCAGAAGCTGCTCATGTTCAACACACTGCCATTCCTGTTTTACAAGACCCTCCTGACTTGAAGCAGGATTTTATTCCATAGATTCCGAGCCTGTTTTACATCTCAATAGCGTCATGCCCCAATGGGTTGGCACATTTTTTTTGTTGAGGCCTTTCATCTGAATGCTACTTTTTATCCCATGTCTGGCTTCGACGTAGGAATACGTGTTGACATCTTATGATCTGCTGAGCATTAATATTCGCCAACGTGCTATGGGTGTTGTGCTCTGCTGAGCACATTTTCACCTGAAAGCAGCTTTTTAATATAAACATTTACTTAATATTCTGTACATTTAGAGTATTTTATCACATCAGTGCTTTGCTGAAAGTAATTTAAATTCAATGGTAACTGATTATGCACAAAGACACAGCCTTTCCATTAAAAAATGGAGCTTTATTAATGTACATATATATTAGAAACTAATAAACATGATTGGTGGAAGCACTTCATGAGGACAAATCCACATCTTGGGGTTTCATCAATTTTTACAGCCTTTAAAGGTGTTTAATTATCAGGCATGATTTAAATAATAATTCCTTTTATTACAGAAAGTTAGCTAACAAAATAAATGTACAGTTTTACAAAAGAACCACTTAAGGACTTTGAAATGGAATAAATAAGAAGCCTAATAGGTAAGGCAAAAAATCCTCACCAGGACTATTCAATAAAGAAATAATGACTGCCTTACTGGCTCACACCAATGGTGCATTTATCTCAGCAACTTCTCCGACAGTGACCAGTGTCAGTCACTTCAGAGAAGTGAGCAAGACAGAGAATGGAATGTGCCAGTCCCAGTTTCTAGCAGTAAGAGCCTGAGGTATCATTCCTGGTCAAAGTTTCAAATAGTCACCGGTGGACTAATTTTCCATGAATTTATTCAATCATTTTGGGAACCCAGTTATACTATTGGCCTTCACAATAGCCTATGGCACAGGATCCACAGGTTAAATGTGAATTGTGTGAAAAAGTACTTCTTTTTGTTTGCTTTTAAGCATTCAGTCTGTTGAAGTGACCCCTAGTTCAAATATAAACTAGGTGGTGGAATTGCACCAGGGAGACCAGGGTCCAAATCCTGTCTTAGCCACAAACTCACTGGGTAGTTTTTAGCAAGTTTTTATCTCTCAGTATGAGTTCAGTATTTGTAAAATTGAAATAATAACAACCTATCTCACAGGGTTCTTGTGAATGTGAACTACTGTTGTGAATGATTGTAAAGGACTTTGAATATGGAAAGTGCTATAAAATTAGTAGCTCCCTATTTACTTTCTCTGCACTATATGAAATGTTATAAACCTCTAACATACCTCCCATCAGTTGTCTCTTTTCTAATCTGAAGAGTGATGCTCTTTTTAGACTCCTTATATGGAAGCTATTCCATGTGTTTGATCACCTTTGTTGCCTTTTAAAATTATACCTTTTACAGTTCTACTGTATCCTTTCTGAGGTAGACCAATTATCATTCTTCATAAGCAATTCTAATCTAACAGGTCACACTGGTTGGACTACAAAGTTGTTATAGTCAGATATACATTTACAATTTAATTGCTTATACCACCAGGACCTTTATCCAATCCTTCTGAAAGTTGGCATAGGTAGTAAACTTGGGGAGGGGTATAATCTTGCCCAGTTTCATCAACATTAGATGGGAGACAAAGAAGTTACAGCCAGGAATGTATATGCAGAGTTTTGCAAAATAACATAATTCAACTGCTTATGGCCCGTCTCCTTACGGGGACGAGGCGACGGGAGCACATTACACCTGTGCTCCACACTCTGAACTGACTGCCTATAGCATACCGAGCCGGATTCAAGGTGTTGGTGTTGGTCTATAAAGCTCTATACGGTCTGGGCCCCTCATACCAGTGCAGAGAACAGAGCACCAGTGTAATGCGTCCCCATTAAGAAAGAGGCCACCTCATTCTGCACCAGCAGAAACCTCCAAACCATCCCCAAGGGCAGCCCCATGTAGAGTGCATTACAGTAGTCTAGTGTAGCGGTGATAAAATCATGGATGATGGTGGCCAGAACTGAGTCCAAAACATACGGCTGCAGCCATCGTACCAGATGTAATTGGCTAAATGTTCCCTTTGCCACAGCCTCCACCTGGAGATCCAGGTGGATCTGTGAGTCGAGGAGCACCCCCAGGCTATGGACCTGTGTGGCCATAAGGGGGCAGACCCCCATCGATGATGGGTGCCACCACCACCACCCTAGCCTTACCCACCAACATCACCTCCATCTTGTCGGGATTCAACTTCAGACAGGTCACCCACATCCAGTCCCCCACAGCTGCCAAGCACTGGGAGATCACCGAGACTGCTGGGTCTACAAAAAAAGAGAAGGAAAGTTGTGTGTCATCTGCATACTGATGACAAGGCATGCCAAACCCTCTCACAACCTCGCCTAAAGGCTGCATATACACGTTGAACAGGCAGGGGAACAGAATAGAACCCTGCGGGAATCCACACGTGAGGTCCCAGGGAGATGAAGTACATTCCCCGAGAACCACACGCTGAGTTCTCCCAACCAGGAATGAACAAAACCATTCAAAAACAAGTTTACCCACCTCAGCTCGGTCCAACAGCCGAGCCACCAACATCTCATGATCAACGGTATCAAATGCAACTGACAGATCTAATAGAATTAAAATAGAAGATCTGCCACAGTCTAATTCACAGTGCAGGTCACCAACCAAAGCCACAAGCACAGTCTCTGTGCAAAACCCAGGGTGAAAGCCAGACTGCAAGGGATCAAGGAAACTGACCCAATCAAGATTGCCCTGAAGCTGCCTAGCCACCACTGGGGAGAGGGGAGAGACTGGACTGACCAGTCGCTGCACCACCTGGAAAAGCTCCGCTGGTTGTGACTTTGTGGATGCTATGATAGCATCAAAGAACACTTTCTTTGCTACCCATACCACCACAGCATAAGCTTTTAAACTAGCTTTATGTCACAATCGGTCAGCTTCAGCACAGCTCCGGTGCCACCATCGCTCCAACTGCTGTCCTTCCCGATTCATCTGGCACAGGTCCTCTGTAAACTAAGGGGACCCACGTCATCGGAATTCCAGAAGCGAACACCTGGGAGCCGTTCGGTCAATGGCCTCAGTCAACATTTCCAGAAGAAAATGAAGTCATCGATTGAACGGTCATCGAGATCAGGAGGCAATTCCCCATGGGCATTTTGGAACCTGTGTGGTTCCACAAGTCTACTAGGATGGACCAACCGAACTGGTCCTACACCTCTCTGGGGGCAGACATGTGCCAGGAAATTGGTCTGGAGGAGATAATGATCCGTCCATGACAGGGGTGTAATTGATACATCCCCCACCACCGTATCCCTGCCTCAAGGCCAGTGCAGAATATTAAGTCAAGGGTATGTCTTTCATCATGCGTCAGGCCCACAACCCTCTGAGACAGTCCCATAGATGTCATGACGGCCATGAACTTACGCTTCGCTCCCCCACGGTCGGTGTCAGTGTGGATGTTGAAATCCTTCAAGACTAAAGTCCTTGGAGACTGCAAGACCACCCCGACACCAACTCAGCTAGTAGGGATGGGCGAACAGAACATGGTTCAAATGTTCAGATGTTCGGTCATTCGGTCCTAAATCTGAGTTCGGGTTCGACTATTCGGTTCAGCCAAACAACCGAAAATAGCGCTATCGATACCGAAACTGAATTCAAAATTTTATTTTGGTTTGAGGCTGAAACCACCCCTGGTCTCCACCCCTGGTGGCAGGAAGTCTACTCCTTAGCTTCCTTCCACTTCCAGTCATATTTTTCCTGCCTTCCAGTCATGTTTTTCCCACCCCCGAACTCATACGAACTCATCCGAACTTTTCCAAACTGTCCAGTCGTTCAAGCGTGTTTCGAACGTTCGGTTTGGTAATCTGAACAGGACGAGTTCGGCCCAAACACCAAATTTCCAAACCGCGTTCGCCCATCCCTATCAGCTAGGGCATCTAGGGATGCTGCCATAATGTTAGGTGCACGGTTATGAGCAGTAGTCCCAATTTGTCTCCAGCCAAAATGTTCACCAGATGGATTCCCTCCATGCCCAAAATAGTCTGCACTGGATACCTCCTCACAGACCAAGTGTCCTTAAAAATAATGGCTACACCAACTCCCCGCCCCTCTGGTCTAGGCTGGTGTGGTACAGAGTACACGGTTGGAACAAGGTCAGCCAAAATTGGCCCCAACTCAGTGTCCAGCCAGAACTGGAGCCAGAATACACATAAGGTTGGCTGATTGATCCAGGACAAACTCCCAGAGCATTGTAGATTTATTACCAACCAACCCCGCATTCAACAGCAGTAGCAGCCCCGTACCAGCCCCCGCCCTCATTCTCGATCACTGCATTACATGTCTGCGGGGCCTATGAAGGGGAATGGCACCAAGCACCTGAACCTCCTCATTGATGTTACCCACCTCCCAGAAGGACCATAGTTGCCCTGGCCCATCACAACCCCAATGGCTACGGAACCCCCAAGCCCACCCCCACGCCTGCCCTGCTCCCTCTCCACCCCTCCCCCACTCTGTCCTGCCCAGCCCCCAAGGGAGACCCCTCTATGCCCCCTTTATCCCTCTCTTCCCCCAACCCCTCCTCTCACAGGGGAGCCAATCCCCCCCCCCATCGAGTCATATACCTCTATCACACCAGCGGAACAGTCCTGACCCTCCCCAACCCAGTCCCCCTCCTCCCCCTGTATATTGGGGGAGGGAACCATAATTCATTCCCTCCACCCACCAACCCAACCTACGTCCCCTCCACCCACTTACCCCTCTCCCACAACAACCCCCACCACTCTGCCCCAATAAACAACCATCTCACTACAATAGTTGAGACCGAGGGGGGGCAGGGGAGGCTAACGGCCATGCCCCAAAGCTTATCCCCCTCCCACCCAAAGTTCCCTCCTGGTAGGGATGTGTGAAAGTGGTTCAGAAGTTCGGAGTTCGGTCTGAACTCAGTCGGTTCGGATGACCGAATCCAAATCTGAACCGAACCGAACCCGGTACCAAACTCTGAAATGACCAAACAGTTTGGTCAGTTCAGATCGAGTTCAGATGAGTTCGGCCAGGAGAAAAACAAAAAACAGTAAAACACCAGTAAAACACGACCCCTGTCTGATGCGGGGGGCAGGGAGTCAGCTGAGGAGCAGACTTCCAGGAACCGGGGGTGGAGAGTAATGGCCAGCCTGCCCAATCACCATTCCTTTTCTCCTCAGAACACTGGCTTCGCAGGCTGCGATTGGCCACGAGCTAGGCTGCACAGAGCCAATGAGGCTTGCGATGAGGCGGGTACAGCAAGTAACAAAACACATTGCCCTCCCCCTTCCAAAACCTTCTGAGCTAGTCACTATTCCTGACAGCAGGTGTTTTCAGAAGGCTCCCTCTCCCAGCAGTTTGTACCTCCCAGTTCCCCAATCCATTGCCATCCTCCTCCTATTTCACCCATCCAACACATTTACCTCCATATTATCATTTATTTAGATTATATCAGAGAGATTTAGGCGTTACTTTTATTTTTTACCCCTCCATGTGTTCTTCCTCCCCCCTCCATTGAATCCTTTCCCTCTCCCTCTATATATTCCTCCTTTCCTGATTCCCTTCCCCTGTTTTTGGATTTATTTAGAATAGGATTAGTAGATTGATTTAGGTTTCATTTCAGTTTTGTACCCCTCCCTGTGTTCTTTGTGTTTTCCCCCCATTCCTGTGTAATATTAGATAGATAGATAGATAGATAGATAGATAGATAGATAGATAGTTTTAGGAGTTAGCTGAGATAGAGATAGTTAGATGTAGGAGAGTTAGCTTACTTATATAGATAGAGATAGTGTTAGTGTGTAGTTAGTTATTCAGTTTTGATATTTTAGAGTGTGTTTGTAGGACTAGACCTTTAGATAAAATATTTACTTACATAGATTTTAGAATAGTTAATATTATAGTTAGAGTTAGTGTAGAAAAGATTTGAAAAATGAATATTTGAAAAATGAATGTGTGTGTGTGTATGTGTGTGCATTTTTGTTGGAAGACATGGAGAAGGGAAGTAGGAGAGTCCGGTCTGCTGCCCGTAAGGTGGGCAATGGGGCACGTGGCAGAGGTGGTAGGGGTAGGGGCCATGCCAGCAGAGTAGCAGCAGACAGCAGCAACAGCCAGAGCCCATCACCCCAAGCTTCGCAGGCATGATTTTGGGAGACAGGGTTCAGAGGCTCCCAGAAGCAGTGGCACTAGTCTGGGGGTGGTTCTGTAGTGCCTTCTGCCAGCATCTGGAGGAGACGTCTGGAACTGAGGCAATGGCTGAGCCTCCTCCCAGAGTTGTGTCGCCACCAAGTTCTGCTTCTCCCAGCAGTGCTTCACCCAAGGTGGGTTTGAAGGCAGGGGGGGGGGGAAATCCTCTGTTTGGGCACATTTCAAGCTGGTGCGGGCGGATGATCCCTGGGAGGTGCAGTGCACTTTGTGCAATAAGCTGGTGAAGCATGGGTAGGTGCTTGCCAACCTTGGGACAAGTGCCATGGTGAGGTACCTGAAATCACGCCACAGTGCTCTGCTGCTAAGTGGGAAGGTAGGGGAAGTGGATGCCAGCAGGTTCCTGACTGCAGTGGCCAGTCGCCCGCCTCCTTCAGTGGGCAAGCGTCCTGCACCAACTGCTGCCTCTAGCAGCAGGAGATGTATTCCTGCTACAGGGGAAGAACAGCAGCAGGAGCCTTGCCAGCAGCGTCAGCCCACCATGGAGGAGCTGGGGTGGTGGAAGCTGCCAAGGCCATCAGCAGCCTGTGGGCGGGTGTGGCTTTCAAGAAAAAGCCAGGTGCCTGTTGGGTGAAATGATTGCGCTGGATGGGCACCCCTTCTCCATTGTAGAGAACATGGTCTTCAAGTGGCTGATTGGGTTCCTGGCCCCCCAGTTTAAGCTGCTGTCCCGCACCACCCTGAGTCAGAATGTGGTGCCAGAGCTGTAAAGGGCTTTGAAGGAGCAGATGTGGGATCAGATGGCAGGGGGTGGTGGTGCCACTGTCCATTTCACCACCGAATTCTGGTCCACTAGGAAAGCCCAGCATGCCTACCTGGCAGTAATGGTGCACTGGTGGCAGGACCCGGAGGCAGCTTTGGGAAGTGGCAGGAGGGGTCCCGAAGCAGGGTATAGGTGGGCCCTGCTTCAGGCACAAGTAATGGACAACCTCCACACCGCTAGGAACATCGAGGCATCCCTGACCGCCATGGTGAGGGACTAGGTCATGCCATGCACGCCCTTCACCAAAGTGTGTGTTGTGACAGACAACGCGGCCAATATACTGAAGGCAGTCTGTGATGGAGGCTTCACCAGCATCCCTTGCACCGCACACACCCTTCACCTGGTGGTCAGGGATGTTCTGGTCTTGGGGAAGAAGGGGATTGGGGCAGGCACCCTTAGCTCCCTCATCGAGTGGAGTAGGAAGCTGGCGGGGTTCTTTAACTGGAGCGTGAAAGGCAGAGAGCTCCTCCAGGAGAAGCAGGCCAAGCAAGGCTCCCCAGTGCAGCAGCTCATTCAGGATGTCTCCATATGGTGGAATTCCACCTTCCTGATGCTCGAACGGGTTCTCAAGCAGAAAGTCACCCTGCACCAGGTTCAACTGGTGACAGACTGTGGGGCACCTCAAGGGTACAATGGGGAATGGGAGATCCTGTCTCACATGGTCTTTGTGTTTAGACTGTTCCTGGTCATGACGGAGACCATGAGCAACTCCACTGCCACCCTCAGCCATGTAACCCCTCTGGTCCAGAGTCTCCACAGCAGGCTGGACGAGATTATCAGGGGGTGGGATTGTGGCCCTCAGGGCAGGAAGCTGGCCGATGAGGCTCTTGACTTGGCGCGGAAGCTGAAGGTAGGGCTGAGGGCATGTTTTGACGAGCTCCTGCAGTGGGAGGAATAGGTCCTGGCAACAATACTGGACCCCAGGGTCAAGGGCAGCATGGCATGCCAGACAGTGCTCTATGGCAGGGTGCGCTGGTGGACAGGGTCAGGCAGGCAGAGCCAGCTATGCAGCAGGTTGGAAGAAGCCCCTGGGGATGGTGGGAGTAGCCACCCTTTCAGCCAGGCGAGTCTGTCCCTGCCCCCAGTCCTAGAGTTAGAAGCACTAGCAGAAGAAACCTTATTGGCAGCAGCATCAGAAGCAGCTCAGCCTATGTGCAGGCCACTCTCGGGAGCATGATGCCGTGCACAATAGGGCAAGCAGCTTGGCTGAGGGCAGTGGTGGAGGTGGTGCCCAGGAAAAGCTACCAGAGGAAGTATGAGGGCGCCTCAGCAGCCATGGAGATTTACCTGGAGGAGGAGCCATGTATCAATCCCAGCAGTGATCCCTTGGCCTACTGGGCCATCAAGGCCAATGTGTGACTGGCCCTGTCAAAAGTGGCCAAGGGTATCCTGTCCTGCCCACCAACCAGTGTCCCCAGCAAGCGGGTGTTCTCCATGGCGGGGGACATTTGCTCCCTGCACTGCCTGAGACTGGGGGCCAAGTTGGTGGAGCAGTTGCTCTTCTTGAAGGTCAACATTCTGCTGCTGGGACTCCCTGAGCTGCCCCTGGACAAGGATTAATGGTGCCGTGGCGCACACCATCCCATGTCAGGGGCAGTCTTGGGATGGGGCTCCTCCTCCTTAATCTGGCCTAGGGCTACTGCTGCTGTGCTGCTGAGGTGCTGTCCTTCCCCCCCAATGCCCGGCGCCCCCCATTCCACCCCCTCTCTCTCTCTCTCATACTAGATGGCCTCGGACAGCTTATCTGACTTACCACATGAAGCAGGGTGGCTGCATTTTGGTAAACAAATTTTAAGCCTGCCAGCTGGCCTCTGGCTAGATGATCTTGGCCCGCCAATCTGACTGGCTCTCTTTCTTGTGCACTGCACAGTCTTCGCCAGCCTATCTGAGTGCCCTGCCAAGGTCTCAGTCTGCCTTCCCTGCTGCCTGTCATGCCATGCTGCCTGTCTACCCACCCAGGTTGCCTAGCTCAAAGCCTGCCTCAGCCCTCCAGCCTGCCTCTCATGACACACTGCCTTTCTGTCCTCTCAGGTGTCTGCCAATCTCAAAGCCTGCCTCAGCTTGCCTTCCTGCCTCTCATACCAAAGTGCCTGTCTGCCCGCCCAGGTTGCTGCCAAGCTCAAAGCCTGATTCAGCCCGCCTTCCTGCCTCTCATGCCAAGGTTCCTGTCTGCCTGCCCTGTCAACCCTGGATGATGTGCCCCACTTGCCTGGTAATCCTGCTGCTTCTGTCTGCTGGTTCATGGCGAAAGAGAGAGAGAGAGAGAGAGAAAGTCTCTCCACTGCTAGAAGGAGAGACAGACATGATCTCACCCATACTGTCACCTGTACTATATAACCAGAGAGAGAGAGAGAGAGAGAGAGAGAGAGAGAGAGAGAGAGAGAGACTCCCCGCTAGAATGAGAAAGATGGGGTGGAGTGGGAGAGGTGTATCCAGCTCAAGTTGCCTGCCACCTGCCAGAACCAGCGACAGCTCTCATCTGTGCCCACATCCACCAGCAAACCTACCAGAATGAGATGGAAATAACAAACACACAATGTATTATTTGCCTTCCTGCCTGTGTGCATTCCTGTACCTGCTACTACCTATCACATGATTGAATGAAGTGTGCCCAACCATGCACTAGTAATTCTAGGGACATTATTCAACTTCCATACGCTGTCATTCCACTGTACCTGAATCAGTCATGCCCGCTTGTCCCAGGAACCATCAACGAGATTCTGGGACCATCATTCCAGTCACTGGGGGCTGTCATTCCTGTACGCCAGCCTGCCCCCCCCCAGCCTACTTCTCTGCACCCTCTCATGGATGCCTGGGGAAGCTGCTTGAAGAGCCCCTCTGCCCAGCACCTGCCGCCTGCTGCCCACTGCCAAACAGCCTGTCTCTCTTTCTCTCTGGCACACCCACACAGACACAAGCCCTGCCCCTCCTGGGGGGCTGTCTGGAAGTTGAGACCCTGCTGCTGGCACATCTTTGGGTTAATACCTATGCTACATTTGCTGCTGCTGTGGGATCGGACAAGCTGTATATAAAATGAGATTCTGCCACCTGCCAGAAGTAGCGCAGAGGGATAAAAGATTGAACAGGGCAAACAAAGTGGGTAAAAACGAATAGAACGTTTATAAAAACTATTCAAACAACAACAACAACACATTTACTACAACTTTATAAAACTAAAAGCAAGCTTTAATATATATACAAATAAAGGAAACTTATTTGTCTGTGGGCCTGTTTCCCAGAACATGGGGGAAAGCCGAAAGGGGTGGACGGGACCTAGGGGCAGGCATTGCACCCTCCTCCATTTCATACCCGTGCTTGAGGGAAAATTGCACAGTCCCTGCCACGGATGTCTGCCACTTGGAGACCAATTGGCAGTGAAGCTCCACATCATCAATCTCAGTCTGAAGGTACTTGGAATAGGCCTCCACCCTGTGTTCCTGTGCCTCCAGCACCTGAAACCGCTCCACCAGTCGGTCCTCCATAGTCAGGGCTTGCATCCGTAGGTCGTCCGTATATATATTTTTTCTGCTCCAGAAAGTTCTGGGTCAGCCTCTCTAGTTCCACCTGAAAAGTCCTTTCCACTTCAGACTCCTCCTGGGGGGCTGGAGAATCCTCACCGGTGCTGGAGGAGGGGGAAGGGCTTTGATGACGTCTCTTCTGGCATGCCTTCCCCACCTTCTTCTGGAGCTGCTGATGCTCCACAGCCACACCAGAGTCCTGCCACCTCACTGTCTTCCCGTGGAGTTTCTCCACATGGGCAATGAGCCCCAATGTGGTCCCCTGGCTGGCCCTCTTAAATCTTTTGTCGCAGATCTAAAGAACATAAAAAATAGGAACATAAGAAGTACCATACTGTGTCAGAACAATGGTCTGTCAAGCACTGCCTGGCACCTGCGTTCTGTCTCCACAAGTTGGTGGGTGGTCATGGTAAATCTCTCTCTGCAGGGGACTTCCTAACAGGTCATAGGGCAATCCATTCCCTGTTGTTCCAGACCCCAAGCCTTACCATGCAGACGGCGAATCCATTCTCCTTCTGATACCACCACCAGACATCGGACATTGTGCGCCTGCTGTCTGGCAGTGGCACTGGTGACCTCCGCCTCGGTGTCCTTCATGTGGCACCAGCACCGGGGGCGGTATCTGATTCCTCACCCTCTCTGAAACAGGAACACATACACAACACTTAAGTAATATCATGCATTTATGATGATGCCTCTAGTCCTCCCTCCTTGGGGTGCTGCTAGGGATGGCAACGGGAGATGGTGACCCTGACTGGCACATGCAAATCCTGCCCTCATTGGGGTGCAGTAGCGATAGCAACTGGAAAGATCCTTGCTGGTACGTGACAATCCTGTCCTTCTTGGTGCGCTAGGGATGGCAACGGGAGACCGTTGCTAGGGATGGCTGGCACATGTTTGGGTTGGGGTGCTCATGCTCGTGCCTGACTTCTGGAAGAGCCTCCCACACCCTCTCTCTCTGTGGCAGATATCCGCTACCACCCACTGATGCCCATTGTTTGTGTCTGACTGCCCACCACCCACGCACCCACCCGCATGCCAGTGAGCTCTCTCTAAAGGATAGTGTTCTTCTTGTCCTCAAAGTAAAACAAAAGTTTACAAACCTGGCAGCACCTCCTGTGCCCACTTGCTCCTCATCAAAGGAGCTGACCTCCACCACTGGAGGTCCAGTAGCAGCAGGAACCTCTTCCTCCTCCTCCACTGGCTCTGCCACCTTGGCCTTCCCCCAAGCCCGATGAATCCTCACCTTCTTCATATTTTTGTTTTAGTCCACCCACGCACAAACAAATACTCACAAAAACACCCACCAACTCACCAACCAGCCAAACCAACAGAGTTAAACCAACACAGAGTCCAACACAGCCAAAACAACCCACCAAACAAACCCAAACAGCCAGCCACACCACACACACTCTCTCACCACACAAGCTCTGCACGCACTCAAATTTCCAGTTTCCGGTTTCTGACATGATCACGGGACCACGCGATACCTAGACCGAAACCCAAACTGATTTCCGAACGGCCGAACCAAACACCACCAAACTGAACGATCCAACCCGAACTCAGTTCCCAAACTGAACAACCGAACCGCATTCTGTTTGCACATCCCTACCTCCTGAGAGGGTGGACCATTAGTGCCAGCCCCTCCAATTGCCAAAGGAGGTGGAACTAAGATTTCAATATTTCTGAAATTTGGTACACATAACGCCTTCCATTGGAGGTACAATTCCTCCCAGTTTCATCAAAATGTAATGCTAATATATGAAAATATATTAACAAATATATTAAATATAATTTCATCAGAATAAAAAGTTACAGTTGAAAATGTGTTTTCCATTAAAACCAATGGAAATAAAAAACAAAAGCATAAACAAAAATGAAAATGAAATATTTACGAAAATGAAAATGAAATATTTAAATAACGAAAATGAAAATTGAAAATGAATAATGACATTGGTCCCTGGTGCACATCTCTAATGCGCAACCAAGTCCCAGTGGCAACAAGGTAATGACTACGTAGAACGGATGCCAATGAGCATCACACCATGGGTCTTGTGAATGCCATGAACTACACCATCCTAGCCCCAATCCAACAGCTACCACCCACTGAGCTACAATGCCCAGGTGAGGTGATTGATCCTGCGTAGGGGAGGAGGGGCTGGGGTCCTGGGCACAGGATGTGCATCTTTGCAGCTCATTCTCCTAAGGGCTCAGCAGCTGGTCCAACAGGCGGTCTAGAACAAAGACAACCAGGGACCTCCAAGTCATCACGGGGCTCACTAGCCAGCACAACAAGGGGTTCAGCAGCCAGTCCAATGGGGTTACAACTGCTACTGAAGCAGGAACCCAATGGGTTGATTTGGTTCAATAATGCCTGACGTCCAAAAGGGACAGCGAGGGGGTCTCCCTCACAGCTGAGCAATGTGCAAGAAATAGTATCAGACAAAGGGGTGGGAGTGATCCTAAGATCAGTGATGGGAGTGCAAGGAGCATCTGGAAGTTTGATGGGTAGTGGGCAGCCCTGTCAAGTTCCTCCCCCTGGGCCAGGTACAAAGCTCCACCCCTGCAGGGGAGACATGCAGAAGTATCTGCCTCCATCAGGGTTTACCTTCTACAATCCACACAAGAAAAAACTTGACTGGGAGAATATATAGACATATTCACTCTGCTCTTTAGAGATCCCATCCCTGACACTAACATGAAGCTATTTTACATGGAGTTTGAGAGGGTCAAACAGAAGAAGGTTGACCAGAACTGGACCAACTGGGAATCTGCTTTTATAGGCCATTTTTAAACAAGCACGGCTAGGAGAGACGTGTCTGCAGAGTGGAATGATCATGGGGTGCCCACTCAGGTGGGGTGTGTGAGTGTGTGGAAATCCCTGGGTGGCCATTGCACCCACTCAGGCAGCCTCCATGCACTCCCACCACTGCAGACAGAGTGTGCAAATAATTAATATGGGCGGATGTTTCCCCTCCCCCAGCAACACTCCCCACCTCAAGCCCTGTCCAACTGTTCACTCTTTGTCAGGACACACAGCCATGGACAACATAGACACATGATGCTGCAGCAGCCAGTAACCCCTTCCTGCCTAGGAGTCCATGCAGCATCTGAAGCTGCTGGCAGTCCTGGGCTACAACAGAGGTGCATACTGGGAGGGATCTGCAGGAAGCTGCTGTCTGAGGTTCTGTCATCCATGGCTTTGGCTCCTCTCTTGTGTATCATGAGGGGTGTGTATTCGGACATCCGAACCGAATGTCCAAACTGAACTATCAAATGACTGAACAGTTTGGTTGTGTTCGGATAACTTTGGATGAGTTCGGATGAGTTCGGGGGCAGGAAAAATGTCTTTCCAGGGGCCAAAAGTTAGGTTTCGGTTTCAATTTTGTTTCGGTTTCAATTTTGTTTCGGTTTCGGTTTTGTTATTTTTGAATGTTCAGCCAAGTTTGGCCAAAACGAACTTGGCTGAACCAAACCATCGAACCCAAACTCAGGTTTTGAACCGAACGACCGAACATCTGAACCGTTTTCTGTTTGCCCATCCCTAGTGGGTGCCTCAGTTCACATGGGCAGAGGATGCGTGGGCGCCTCTCCCCACGCAGTTTTTTGCCTACCTCAGCACAGAGCACTCTGTCTTTTTTTCCAGTGCCCCCTGAGTGGCCAAGAGTGGGTGCTGCATGGACCACAGGAGCATGCATCACCCCACACCACCTTCAGATGAGTGTTTGGATACATGGTTCATGTGTGGACCTGCATGGTTGTGTCTCATCTAAAACAGCCATTGTGTATGCAGAAGTAGTTATGTAGGCCTATCTCTCCAGGACTATGACACTTTGGAAATATTTTTATATTGTGCACAGTGTCTATCTGTGCAGGGGAAGTTTTGGTTGGCTTTGATATGATCAAGCCTTCTGTCAGTATGCAGCTATCACACTGGGAATTCAGTGGGAGATACATGCACACAACCTATGGTTGGAGTGTATGCAAGACAAGGAAATGCCTAGGTCTGAAAGTGGATATATCATAGAAAAAGGGGATGGGCCAGAGCTGGATGGGACATGCCCAGAACAGGGAAAGGGGGGTACCCAGTCCTTGGCATGTTGGGATTTCAATGATGGGGCTCATTGTTTTAGTATGAACTGAAGATTTTGACACACATTCTTGCAGTGCATTGGCCCCCATCCAATCTCCAATTGCCCCAAGAGGAGAGATTATTCACAGAAGGGCAGTTGTTAGTTCAAGGCAGGCCAGAAAAAATGAAGCGGTAATGGCGCTCCCTCATCAAGTATGGGAAATGCAATGTGAGGTGCTGGAGGAAATGTTGTTCAGTTATCTTAAGGAAAATGCAGAATTATATTGTCACTTTTTTTTCACTGGGGTTCAGGATTCTGTTTTGGGATACAAGGAAGCACTGAATGGCACCCAAATTAAAATCAACTTTTGGTTTGGAGTTTGTTGTAGAGGCAAAGTTCACAACAACAGGGTAGAAGGCAGGATGGCAGCCCCCCCTCTATTACCCTCCTGATAGAAAGCCTGATAGTATCCCCATCAGGAGTGGTGCCAAAGAAGGCATCGGTCTTTCCAAAGAAGGCACCAGTCATTGTGTGAATAGCCCACCCCTTACTCTGCCCCCAGGGCCCCTTAGTCTCCATTTCAGTCCTTAACCTCCAATCAGAATTGTTGTTCTGTGTTGTTCCCTTTGCTTTGATCAATATGTAACTGGATTAGTTGCATCTTTGCTTTGGCCAATCTGCAATTGGATTAGTAAAGGAATCTATGTACCAGACAATGAGTGACAAGGAAATACAAGGGGAAATGGAGTGCAAGAAATGCAGTATTGTGTCAGTATTACCTCTCGGGATTTGAAATGGATGGCAAAGCAGTAAACGGGATCCTGGTAAATGGATAGTCGGCAAATTTAACAACGAAATGTCAATTGAGACATTACTGAGTACTGAGAGGTTCTTGATTTGACCGAAATGGTATTGGGAACTGAGATTTCAATGGGAATCAGTGCGGTGTTGTGAATAAGGTGCTGGCCTTGGACCTGGGAGACCAGGGTTCAAAATTCACCATACCCAATGAACTCACTGGGTGGCCTTGGGCACGTTACAGTCTCTCAACCTCAGTTTACCATCTATAAAATGGGAGTGTGTATGTCTTTCCCTGGGTGTTCCCCTCATCTTTGTCTGTCTTAGATTGTAAGCTCACTGGGCAGGGAGCTATCTCAATAAATCAATCAATCAATGTTTATTAATAGCTTAACCATAGGTTATCGCAGATTCAGAATTCTATTAAGCAATATGGGGATCCATACTACAAACATAACAAACAAAATATCAACATAAATTCTTCTGAATAATTACAAAAACAGCCCAAAATTTAAAACAATTAAAAATACGTTATAATATAAAATTTCAAAGGTTCTTGGATCAATCCAAAAACACATGGGTTAGTCCAAAATATTTAAAAAATATAAAACAACAACAAACAATGATACATCAATTGTCAATAAACTCTGACTATCTAACAACTCAATTAATTTATAGTTTATTGATCTATGAGGTTTGGTACCAAGTTCCTTAATCTTCTTCCATATATTCAAAATTTTAAAATTTATTTCTAATAATGAAGGCTTCCTTCAAAACCCCCGCCACTGTCCATGTTAATCGCAGATCAGCATCTTTCAGCATGATTCTCATTAAGATGGGGCCAGTTTTCCCTAAATATTTATCTAAATAAGAAGCTAAATACTGAGATCTTAGCTTATCATATAGAAGACATTCAAAGAGAATACGGTCAACGATTTCAGCTGCTATTTCATCAAATGGGCATAGATGGAAAGCATAATCAATTTTGAGTACACGACCCTCCAATATTCTAGTAGGTAAGCAATTTAGCCGAGCACTCTGAAATAAATGCTTAGATCTAAATGATATTTCCTGAACTAGATAGGGGGCCATACATCCCTGATCTGGGAAAAATATAGGTAGTCTCGCAAAAAGGACGTACCCTTATTTTTGCAATAACCTGCTGCCTATTTATGTAATTAAATCTTTGGATTAATTCAGATCTGATTTGGATCAATTCCTTATTTACCAGACAATCCTTTAGAAATCCCATCCGAGCAAGATAAATTTCCATCTCTTTCAACCATAATGTTTTTGAAAGAATCTTCCTTAACAGCTATTAATAAGGGGTTAGATGAGTATATCACTTTTAACCAGAAAAGTAAGGCATTTCTTCTGACCACCAGTTCCCAGCTAACCTGGCCTCTCTCTAACGTAATAGCTTCCATTGGGATTCCCTGTGGAACTCTCAATATTAGTTGAAGGAATTTGTTTTGCGGCTTAATAATATCCCTGGGAGGGGGAATTACCCATAACTCTGCCCCATACAGAAATTTGAACCTCACTTTTGCATTATACGCTCACATGGCCCACTCTAACTCTGATCTACCAGATCATTAAAAAAAAATGACTATGGCTAACGGGGATCCACCTATAGCTAATTTTGCCAACTTGTAATGGGAGGGAGCTATCCCTAAAAATCTGTGACAGTAAAGCAATATGCTTAGTAGTGCTATAGAAATGCATAGTAGTAGTTATGGCACAATCTCATTTCACCCATACTAAATACCAAAGCCCATTGAGAAGTAATAGATCAAATGCCAAGTACCCAAAGCTGGATCATAACCCCAGAAGTCAGAGGTCAAAAACAGAATACACGAACCAAACAAGAGCCAAGTTGGAAACCAGATGCTCAGTTCACTCAGGACAGGAGTTGAGCTGGAGTAAGGTGGAGTAGGGCAGCAACAAGGCAGTATAGGGAAAGGATGGAGTCAAATGAGACTAGGCAACAGAAGACACGACAGATCAATGCAGGAACCGTAGCTTCATTAGTTGGATTTCAGTGGAATTAGAGCACCTAACTCTCTTACTCTCCTGCTTTCATAATAATTTTTCTCTTCTTCATTGGGCCTTGAATATTCATTATAACATAACAGCTGATGATGATTCAATAATGATACAAGCACAAAATTATGCTCCTACGAATAAGATAATTTCCATTTAGCCAAAGTACAAAGCTCAGTAATAAATCAATTTTCTAAGCAGGTCAGAATACAGCTTTTCAATAATAATAGAATGAGCTACTGTCACTATATTACATCAATTCTATCACAGTAAGTATCTATTTGCTACTTTACTGTCCCACACTTTGATTTTTTTAACCTCAATAATATTGATCCTGAATCACATTGATATACCCAGCTTGATTTTTTAAAAAGAACATTTTAAATTAGTTGCCCAGAGAATTCTATGGGCTTCATATCTTCATATGCTAATGTCTTACTGCTGGATTTGTCTAATTGATTTTTATCATGATTAGGGAAAGGAAAAGATTTGGGTCAACACTAATGTGAATGGGTGTCAATGTTATGACCAGCATATGGACTTTCACTTTAAAAATAAATTTCTTGGCTTTACATCAGTATTTATCTGCCACCAGCATATTGTTATTCTGTCAAAATATTTATTTATTTATAATTACATTATTACCTTGTCTATACTTATCCTGCACAGTGGAAAATATGGGCAGGGTCCATCAAAAAGCATTTTAGGGGCATGTAGAAGATTACACAGGATAATTTCAGAACTACACCATTTCGGATCCATTTCGGATCCCGGTCAGAAATCAGTCTGGCTGTCCTTTAGACATGCCAGCCTGATTCCAACCTTGGATGGGGGAGGGGGTGGGTCTGCGTGGCGTGACGTGTGAATACACAGCCCCGCCTCCACATGCTCCCCCGGCCGCCTGCCCTCTAGGAGACGGGCGGGCGCAGCGGCCAAGCTGGCCACTGCACCTGATCCCATTCCGTGGTCAGATGTTACCTTCAGCCCATCCCAAATCGTGGTCAATGCGATCACAGTTGGGGCCCGATTCCACCACGATTCTGGACCTTCAGGCAGCCAGAGGTCCAGAATCGTGGTCATTTTGATTCCCACCAGTGATTCACTGGGGTGAACATCTGGCGGGAATCAAACAGATGTAATGCGAAAATGGCCACTACAGGGGATTCACTGTGGTATTGTTACATCTGAACTTGCCCACAATCTCTCTTCTGTCTAAATAATAATAATAATAATAATAATAATAAAATAATAATAATAATAATTATTATTATTATTATGACTGATCAGATGTCCCCGAGACACTGTGCAGTCATGGACCTCCATTGCCAGCACACTGTGCCATGTGGAGACAATGTATATGCATTTGCAAGTGGGGGATCCATGGGCGTCAGATCAACCCTATTTATTATTATTATTATTATTATTATTATTATTATTATTATTATTATACCAGCAGTGTATGTGTGTGCACATGCGTGCTTTTCTATTCACTTCCAATCAGTGCTTCATTTATTGTTTATTCTTCATAATTTAGTCTTTAATCCAAAATTAAATATTCACAAGGTGTGCTTTTAGATGGACATGGAGGCTGCCTGCCCCCAGAACTGCTTCAGGGGTGCATCCCCATGTCCGCTCACTTCCAGCTCTGCCTGGGTCTGCTTTTGGTGGACCCAGTCAGTTCCCTGGGCCATGTTCTGCCCGTGTGTCCCCACACCATAGTGTTGCGAGCAATTACCCAGTGTTCTAGGGTGGCACCCATAACTCTATGGTGTTTTCCACGGCAACGGCCAGCTGGAAATGGAGCTGCAGTGTGGGTCAGCCCATCAGACAGACAGCAGTTCCACTTTCCGCCAGTGCCCCAGGTTTGGTCTGCTCCACTTGCACATCTGGTAGCCGCTTTTAGATGAACTGGCCAACCTGGGGATGAAGCGGACTGGCACGAGCAGAACCAGAGTTGCTGTCCATCTAAAAACACCAAATGAGCCTGTTCCCATTGAGGTTTCTCAGCCAGCCCATCTCTTTACATTGTTCAGCTTCCCTCAGCTGTGACTTTCTCTGTGTAAGTGGTCAATGACCCTCTGCGTAACCTTTCCAGATATCTGTAATGGATTCTTATCTTCCCCCAGGTGGAATTGGCTGATGCGCCAAAGGACTGCATGCTGCCAAACATGACACTGGTACTCTATTTCAGGGCATCTCTTAAGAATTCTTCTAACCTAAATACAGTGGAACATCAAGCAGGACCAACCTTAGAAACCATGAAGGAACGCAGGTGCCTAAGTTCCTTTCCTTGCGCTATTAAACTTTCCCTTCTAAAATAAGAGAGAGAGAGAGAGAGAGAGAGAGAGGGGAGGGAGGGAGGGAGGGAGTGGAGGGGACCTATAATGCAATGTTCACTTTTGTTCCTAGGCTAGATCTGAGATTAGAATTTGAATCAAAAGCAGGACTAGATCATAGGAGGTTGGGTTTCGGATTCAACAGGACTGAAGTTCAATAAGATCCATTACAGGACTTCCCAAATTATTTGCCTGCAACACCCCATTTTGAAACTTAAATATAATCCTGTGACTCTGGACAGCAACAAAGACATATGAAGTGTATAAAATATCAACTTGGAATCATAACTAGAGCTTCAATGAATACCCACAACAAAATATCATATCTGACAATTTAACAAGATTCAAACCATACATGCCAAAACAAATGTCTTGACTATTGCGGTTTGGTTATTTGGTACACACCAAAAAGAGCAAACCCATCAAATCAGAACAATCTGACCTGAAATAAATGAACCAGGTTCGATGAATGAACCATAATTCGATGCTGAGGATGATTATCTTCATTCAAGGTGATCAGGGCTGATCCAAAGTCCTGCAGACCAGCGCGCATGGCACACGTGGCATGTATGCACATATGCATGTACAAGTCGAGCACACCACTGGCATTCAGCCTGCACTGCCCATAGGTATCGGGACTGTGGCCTTTGTCTTTTCATGTTGTTTGTGCATTTTATTCATTTAATTAAATTAATTCATTTAGTTTGTTTCGGTAATTTGTGCACCTTTCCAATTTTTACCTGATTCATTTTCATTTTTCCTTGTGAAACTGGAAGTGAACAAAACTGGAAATGAACAACACCAGAAAAAATGACATAATTAAAATTGTGACCAAATGGTTGCTTGAATGGTGCAACAAATATCATTCAGGTGGACACCCTGCTCAAAATTGCAAAAAAAACAAACCCAAACCAGAAACCATCACACATTTTTTCTGCTCTAACTATTTGGTTATTTTGGTACTTATCACATATGTACACTAGCCAAAATGAAATAAGAGAACAATCTAGCAATCAACAAATTGAGTAACTGAACAGCCAACCACCACCACCCCCCAAAATAAAAAAATAATAAACCAACCCGCAGTCAAATGGATATGTGAATACTCCCATCCCCTGAGGATAGTATTTGGATATCTAGAATTCTATCTGAAAATGCAAATACTACCTGTGAATACAAGATCCACTATTATCTTCAGCACCATTTGTTACCCCACCCAGATGGCATGACTCCACTTGGGACTCAACCTGAACCTCTGCACTGGTACTTTACTTTTCTCAGTCAAAACTCTGGCAATTTCTATATCATCTGAATTAGAACTGGACACTTTGGCACCTTTAGTATTTTTAGAGCTGAAATGAGAATCAATTTTTTTTTGTGAACTTTTGCGAGAATCAAAAATCATTACCAAGATCTCAGGACAATCTCAGTAATAGCTTGAGATCTCTGTTGAGATTTTTTCTTGATTTACCATACTATGATTTATCATATACCATGATTTTCCATTTACTGATATTTACTGTGTACTAGGGATGGGCGAATGTGGTTCGGAAGTTCGGAGTTCAGCCCGAACCCGGCCTGTTTGGATGACCAAACCCGAACTGACCAAACCCGAACCGACCGAACCGAACCTGATTCCGAACTCTGAAATGACCAAACAGTTCGGTCAGTTCAGATCACGTTTGAATGGTTCGGGTGGGAGAAACGTGACCACAGCCAGTTGGTGACCCACTGCCTGACACAGACAGAGACAGGGAGGGGGGAGGTCAGCTGAGGAGACTTCAAGGCACCAGGAGTGGAGAGCCTTGGAGAAGCAGCCAGCCTGCCCAATCACCATCCCTTTTCTCCTAAGACCACTGGCTTCACAGTCTACAATTGGCCACGGGCTAGGCTACATGAAGCCAATGGGGCTTGCGATGAGGTGGGCACAGCAAGTAACAAAACTCATTGCCCTCCCCCCTGCCAAAACCTTCTGAGCTAGTCACTGTTTCTGAACAGAAGGCATTTCAGAAGGCTCCCTCATCCAGCAGTTTTGTTCTCAATCCATATAGATGGGCGAATGCGGTTCAGAAGTTTGGAGTTTGGACCAAACTCAGCTAGTTCAGTTGACCGAACTGAACTTCTGAACCGAACCGAATTTCCGAACTGAACCTAACCAAATTTCCGAACTCGGTTCTGTTTGCCCATCCCTATCAATCCATTGCAATACTTCTCCTATTTCACCCATCCAACCCATCTACCTCCATATTATTTATTTTATTATTTATTTATTATTTATTTTGTCAATTTATATCCCGCCCCTCCTGAGAACAGCTCGGGGCGGCTAACAATTTTGAAAACATAAAAATACAATTATAAAAATATATTAAAGCACTAATAAAATCACAACAATAAAGCACAGATAGGGCAATACTAAAAATACAATAAATAAGGGTGGCAGGAGATAACCCCCTCTAAACCCCTCCCCTTCTCAAAGGCCCAGGCGAACAACCAGGTCTTGCAAATTCATTGGAATGTTAAAATGCTTGGGGCCAGGCGAGTTTCCTCCTGGAGGAAATTCCAAAGGTGCGGCCCGGCCACCGAGAATACCCTCTCCATTGTGGCCCCTCGCTTAACACGGGGGACCTCCAAGAAGGCACCCCCGGCAGACCGAAGGAGCTGCTCTGGGGTGCGGAGGGTGAGGCGGTCCCTGAGGTATGAGAGGCCCAGATCGTGAAGGGCCTTATTAACACCAATACCTTGAACCTGGCTCAGCATGCTATTGGCAGCCAGTGCAGAGTCCGGAGCAAAGGTGTTATGTTTTCCCGACGACCCGTCCCTGACAGGAGGTGGGCTTCCGCATTCTTCACTAGCTGCAGCCTCTGAACCAGGAACAAGGGCAGCCCAACGTAGAGTGCATTGCAGTAGTCCAGCCTCGAGGTGATGAAGGCATGGATGAGGAAGGCCAGGTCCAGGCCAGAGACATACGGACGCAGCCTCCACACCAGATATAACTGGTGGAAAGCGGCCTTTGCCACTACCTCCACCTGTCACTCCAGGTGGAGATCTGAGTCCAGAATCATCCCCAGACTCTGAACCTGCTGAGCTATGGGAGGGCGAACCCCCCCAATCAGGGGGGCCAACACCTCCCTCGCTCTCCCCACCAACATCACATCCGTCTTGTCGGGGTTGAGCTTCAGTCTGCTCTGCCACATCTATTCCACCATGACCTCCAAACACTGGGATAGAAACGAGACAGCAGGGTCTGGGTCAGCTGAAAAAGAGGTACAGCTGAGTATCATCAGCATATTGGTGACATCGCACCCCAAACCCTCTCACGACCTCCCCCAAGGGCTGCATATATACATTAAATAACAATGGAGACAGAATAGAACCCTGCGGAACGTCACAGGATAAAGCATGGGGGCACGATGTTTCAGCTCCCAACACTACGCGCTGGCTTCTCCCCGAGAGAAATGAGTGGAACCATTCAAGAACAGTCCCATCCAGACCACCCAGGTCACGCAGCCATCTCAACAGCAGCCCATGGTCCATGGTGTCAAAAATGGCCGAGAGATCTAGCAGGATGAGAAATGTTGAACATCCTGCATCCATCTCCCGGCGGAGATCATCGACCAAGGCCACCAACACCGTCTTGGTGCCGTAGTCAAGGCGGAACCCAGATTGAAAAGGGTCAAAAAAACTGATGCTATCTAGATGCACCTGGAGCTGGATCTCCACCACCCGCTCAATAACCTTCCTTAAAAAGGGAATGTTAGAGACAGATTGGTAGCTGGCTAGTGCATCCACATCTAACAATGGTTTCTTCAGCAGGGGGCGCACGACAGCCTCCTTGAGGATAGGCGACAGCCTCCCCTGTTGCAAGGACGGGTTAACCACTCTCGCCAGCACCATCCCCAACATCTCCCTGGAGGCTTTCACCAACTAGGATGGGCATGGATCAAGTTCACAACTGGTGGCTCTCACAGACCTCAAGACATCCACCACATTGGCTGGCGTCACTTCCTGAAACTCCCCCCACAAAGTTGTACCAAATGGGGCCACCACCACCTCGCACTCTCCATCTACTGCCCCTAATCATTTATCATTTATTTAGATTAGATTAGATAGATTTAGGTGTTATTTTTTGTTTTTACCCCTCCCTGTGTTCAATCTGCCTTCCTCCCTCCCACCTCCATTGAATCTTTTCCCTCTCCGTCTATATATTTTCCATCCCTGATTCCCTTCCCCTGTTTTTTTATTCATTTTGAGTAGCTTAGATTGATTTAGGTTTAATTTCAGTTTTGCACCCCTCTCTGTGTTCTTTGTGTTAGAGTGTTTAGAGATTTAGTAGTGTTTGTTGGAGTAGACCTTTGTACTTATAAGATAGCTAATCCATTTAGTTCATAGCATTTAGAATAGTTATAGCAGTTAGAGTTAGTGTAGCTAGATAGATATAGCATTAGATTAAAAATTTAAATTAAAAAAATAAAAAATAAAATATAAAAATATTATTTTGGATGGAGAAATGGAGAAGGGAAGGAGAGGCCGGTCTGCTGCCCATAGGGGAAGCAATGGGGCACATGCCAGAGGCATAAGGGGCCATTCCAGGGGAGTGGCAGCAGGCAACAGCAGTAGTCCGAGCACATCACCACACCCCAAACTCAGCAGGCCTGCTTTAGGGCAACAGGTTTCTGCGGCTCAGCGTCGCCTCCTGGCAGTGCCTTCTTCAACTGCCATGCAGGGCACTGGAAGGCCGGCAGGACTTGAGGATGCATCTGTCTCTGCTGCGGCTGGTGTAGGAGCAGGTGCTGCTGGGTCCAGTGTTCCTCCAGGGCCACCAGTGTCCCCCACTGTTGAGGTGATCCCCAGCAGTCCAGAGCTGGTGGATCCCACCCCGGCTGCTAGAGGCAGGATCCTATTCCTGGGCAATGGCAGTAGGGAAAGGAGTAGCAGTAGCAGCAGAACCACTAGCAGCTATAGAGGGGGGCACAGGGAGAGTGCCAGCAGCATGACTAACATGGGCAGTCTAGCCTCAGGGTCCTACTACTCCCCTTCACAGGACATCCCCATGAAAGTGGACAGTGAGGCAGCACTAGTGCCATAGAGGAGATGCCTGTAGCTGAGGCGATGGCTGAGCCTCCTCCCAGAGCTGTGTCACCAGTGCCACCAAGTTCTGCCCCTCCCAGCAGCGCTGGCAGCAGTACGTCATCCGGGGTGGGCCAGAAGGCAGGATGGGGAAAAAAATCCTCTGTCTGGGAACATTTAAAGCTGGTGCAGGCAGATGATCCCAGAGAGGTGCAGTGCACTTTATGCAATAAGCTGGTGAAGCGTGGTCAGTTTGGTCAGTTCGAATCGCATTCGGTTGAGTTCGGGTTGCTAAAACGTGGTCTACTGTCAGGTCACTGGAAGGCCAAACATAGCAGGGAGGGGGAAGTCATTTGACTCAGCTAGGAGCAGACTTCCATGCACTAGGAGTGGAGGGTTGGAGACTGACTTGGAGTAGCAGCCAGCCTGCCGAATCACCATCTCTTTTCGCCTCAGACCACTGGCTTGGCAGTCTGTGATTAACCACAGACTAGGCTTCACGGAGCCAATGGGGCTTGTGGTGAGGTGGGCACAGCAAGAAACAAAACTGTCTGCCTCGCCCTTTCCAATAACTTCTGAGCCAGTCACTGTTCCTGAACATCAGGCGTTTCAGAAGGCTCCCTCTCTCCCAGCAGTTTTTGTTCCTTCCTATTCCTAATCCATTGCCATCCTCCTCCTATTTCACCCATCCAACCCATCTACCTCTATATTC
>QEPC01003856.1:0-19879 GCA_003113815.1 Sphenodon punctatus | reverse complement strand
CAAACTCAGCAGGCCTGCTTTAGGGCAATAGACTTCAGTGGCTCTGCATCGCCTCCTGGCAGTGCCTTCCTCCACTGCCATGCAGGGTCCTGGCCTGCAGGAGTTGAGGCTGCATCTGTCTCTGCTGCTGGTGGTGCTGGAGCAGGTGCTGGGACTGCTTTGATGTTCCTCCAGGGCCACCAATGTCCCCCACTGTCGAGGCAATCCCCAGCAGTCCAGAACTGGTGGATCCCACCCCGACTGCTAGAGGCAGGGCCCAATCCCCGGGCAATGTCAGTAGGGAGAGGAGCAACATCAGCAGTCGCAGCACTAGCAGCTACAGAGGGGGGCACAGGGAGAGTGCCAGCAGCATGGCAGGCACGGGCAGTCTAGCCTCAGGATCACAGTACTCCCCTTCATGGGACATCACCGTGATCGCAGACAGTGAGGAAGAGGCAGACACTAGTGCCGCAGAGAAGATGTCTGTACCCGAGGCGATGTCTGACCCTCCTCCCAGAGCTGCGTCACCACTGCAAGTGCCACGAAATTCTCCCCTTCCCAGCAGCGCTGGCAGCAGTGCATCCGCTGGAGTGGGCAAGAAGGCAGGGGAGGGGGGGAATCCTCAGTCTGGGATCATTTTAAGCCGGTGCAGGCAGATGATCCCAGAGAGGTGCAGGGCACGCTGTGCAATAAGGTGGTGAAGCGCGGGCAGGTGCTTGCCAACCTTGGTACAACTGCAATGGCCAGGCACCTCAAGGCATGCCACAGTGCTGTGTTGCTGAGCGTGAAGGCAGGCGAAGTGGATGCCAGCGGCCAGTCGCCTGGCTCAATCAGCAGGCCATCATCCTGCACCAATTGCTGATGCCTCTACCAGCAGGAGCAGTATGGAGGCAGAACAAAAGCAGGAGCCTCCCCAGAAGCGCTGTCAGTCCACCATGGAGGAGATGGGGCGGGGGGATGTGTCAAGACAATTGGCAGGGCGCCGTAGCACAGGCTTCCAGGAGAAAGCCAAGCGCCTGTTGGTCGAGATGATTGCCCTGGATGGCCAGCCCTTGTCCATTGTGGAGTACAAGGGCTTCCAGCGGCTGATTGGGTTTCTGGCCCCCAACTTTAATCTGCCTTCCCGCTCCACCCTGAGTCGGACTCTGGTGCCACAGCTCTATAGGGCTTTAAAGGAGCGGATGAGGAAGCAGCTTGCAGGGGCTGGGGGGGCAACGCTCCACTTCACAACGGACCTGTGGTCTGCCAGAAACTCCCAGCATGCCTACCTAGCAGTGACCGCACGTTGGTGACAGGACTCAGAGGCATCACTTGACAGTGGCGGGAGGTGACCTGAAGCAGGGTATAGGATGGCCCTGCTTCAGACCCAAGTGAAGTTATAGACAGCTTCCACACCACAAGGAACCTTGAGGTAGCCCTGGCCACCATGGTGAGGGAGTGGGTCATGGGAACGTGGCAGGCGCGCCTTCACCAAGGGGTGTGTGGTCATGGACAATGTGGCCAATATCCTAAGGGTAGTCTGTGACGAGGGGTTTCATGAGCATTCTTTGTGCTGCACACACCCTCCATCTCGTGGTGAAGGACGCTATGGGCTTGGGGGAGAAGGGGATTGGGCCAGGCACCATTAGCTCCTTAGTTGAGTGGGGGAGGAAGCTGGAGGGCTTCTTCAACCACAGCATGAAGGACAGCGAGCTCCTCTGGGAGAAGCAGGCCGAGAAAGGGTCCCCGGTGCACACCCTTATCCAGGATGTCTCCACCCAGTGGAATTCCACCTTCCTGATGCTTGAGCGGCTTCTTAAACAGAAAGTCGCCCTGCATCAGGTGGAACTGGAGACGGACATCAAGGCACCTCCAGGGTACAATAAGGAGAAATGGGAGATTATATCCCAAACGGTCTTTGTCCTGAGACCATTCCTGGGCATCACGGAGACATTGAGCAGCTCCACCGCCAGCCTCAGCCAGGTGACCCCACTGGTGCATAGTCTCCGCAGCAGCCTGGATGAGATTGGGGAAGGGGGGAAGTATCATGGCCCTCAGGGCAGGAGAATGTCCAATGAGGCAATTGACCTTGCTAGGACATTGAAGACGGGCCTGAGTGTGTGCTTTGATGAGCTCCTGCGCTGGGACGAATATATCCTGGCAACCATGCTGGACCCCAGGATGAAGGGCAGCATGGCACATGAGACTGCGATCTATGGCCTCCATAATGTTACGCTGGTCCAGAAGGTCAGACAGGCAGAGCTGGCCATGCAGCAGGATGCCCCTGGGGACGGTGGGAGTGGGAGAAGCGACCCCTTCCACCCATCTGTGTCTATCTCTGCCCCCATCCCTAGGTGTAGCTCCAGCACCAGCAGCATCAGCAGGACCCCTACTGCCAGCAGCTCCTCCTCTATGCAGTCCACTCTGAGGAGCTTGGGGCCCAGCACAAAAGGGCAAGCAGCATGGCTGAGGGCAGTGGGGCAGGTGGTGCCCAGCCAGAGCTACCAGAGGGAGTATGATGGCACCTCACCAGCAGTGGAGACCTATCTGGAGGAGGATCCATGCATAGATCCCAGCAGCGATCCCTTGGCTTACCCAGCCAGCAAGGCCAACGTGTGGCCAGCCCAGTCCAAAGTGGCAAAGGGTTTCCTGTCATGCCCACCAACCAGTGTCCCTAGCAAGAGGGTGTTCTCCATCGCGGGGGACATATGCACCCCACACCGCCTGAGACTGGGAGCCAAGTTGGTGGAGCAGTTGCTCTTTCTGAAGGTGAACCTTCCACTGCTGGGATTCCCTGAGCTTCCCCTGGACAAGGAGTGATGGTGCTGTGGCACACGCCATCCCATGCCAGGGTCAGTCTTGGGACAGACCTACTCCTCCTCATTCTGGGCTAGGGCTACTGCTCCTGTGCTGATGAGGGGCTGTCCCTCCCTCCCAAGGTCTGGCACCCACCCTGCCTCTCTCGCTCTCTCTCTCTCTCTCTCTCTCTCTCTCTCTCTCTCTCTCTCATACTAGACAGTCTCGGCCACCTTATCTGACTGACCTCAGGACACAGGGTGGCATTGGGAAACAAACTGTAAGCCTGTGAGCCAGCCTATGGCTACACAATCTCGGCCCACCTATGTGACACTGACTGTCTCTCGCTCTCTCATGCTGCACAGTCTTTGCTAGCCTATCTGAGTGCCCTGCTGCCAATGTCCCAGCCAGTCTGCCTGCCCTACTGACTCTCATGCCATGCTGCCTGTCTGCCCGCCCAGCTTGCTGCCAACCTCAAAATATGAATCAGTCAAGCCTCCCATGCCAAGGTGCCTGTCTTCCCACCCAGGTTGCCTTCGTCAAAGCCTGCCGAAGCCCGTTTAACCTACTGCCTGTCATGCCATGCTTCCTGCCTGTCCGCCCAGGTTACGAAGCTCAAACCCTGCCTCAGACTGCCTGACTGACGCTCATGCCACACCACCTGGCTGCCTGCCCTGGCAACCAATGTCTGCTGCTGCTAGTGCCAATGGCACTAGTTATTCCACCGCATGACAAGAAGCAGCCTCTCCAGTGCCAGGACCCACCTCCAGGCTCCTGGGGCCAGGCTCCTGGGGCAGGAAGGGCTGTGGCCAAGATCCAAAAGCTGCCACCTTAGCCCTAGCACCCACTGTGATGGGGCTGGGGCCATCATTCCTCACACAGAGAACCTATTTTCAAAAGCATCAAGAAGCAGCCATTCCAGCCCCAGGACACGTCACCATGGTCCTGGGCCCATGTTACAGGCAGGGAGGGCTGTGGCCAAGATCTACAAGCTGACACCTTAGCCTCAGCACCCACCATGAAGACTGGGAACATCATTCCTTGCAATTTCTGATGTCATTCCAATGGACCAAAAAGCAGCCACTCCAGTGCCAGGACCCACCGCCAGGGTCCTGAGGTCAATTTACAGGCAGGGAGGGCTGTGGCCAAGATTCAGAAGCTGCCACCTTAGCCCCAGCACCCACCATGATGGGTGTGGGGCCATCATTCCTCACACATTCTGATGTCTTTCCACCGCATGATAAGAAGCAGCTACTCCAGTAGCAGGACTGGCCATCATGGTCCTGGGGCCAAGTTACAGGCAGGGAGGGCTGTGGCCAAGATTTACCAGCTGACACCTTAGCCTCAGCACCCACCGTGATGGGTCTCAATTAATTATCTGTGAAGGCCTTGTACCCAGCCTGAGGGGGTGGGGAGCTCTGCCTGCCCCTCCCCTTCCCAAGCACCACCACACACCCCACCAGCTGCAGGGCTGGGGATGTCCTAGTCCCAGCTCTTCGTGTGGGGCTCAGAGGAAACAGGGCCATGAAGGGGGAGGGGGGGAGAGGAGTTTTGAGCAGCAGACACAAAAGGCAGGTTGTGTTCTAGAGTGGGGACCTGGAACCAGCAACATTTAAACCTTGGGAACAGCCCGCAGGGCCCCACTCTGAATGTAGAGGCACTGAACAAACACTCTGCAGTGTGTGATGGGGGTATCTGGCGATCTCTCACTCTCCCCCCTCCCCCCACCAGAGAAGTGTGGGGACAGAATGCATTTGGGATGGACCTAGGCAGGGAGAGTGGGCACACTTGGCCAGGAGATTCTGTAGAGCCAGCAAAGTGGCTCAGTCTGGGGGAGCAAACTTGCTTCTTGGAGGCTCCCTCCCATTTTAATCCATAAAGTTTTCACAGCTTGCTGCCATATTTCCTAGCTCATATTCTTTCCTCTTACAATGGCCCGTCATTCCACTCACAGAGAGCCATTTTTCAATCCACTGTCTATCCATCTTGTACCAGGGCCTGTGGTATAGGGGGAGGGTGCCCGCTGCCAAGGGGTGCCCACTCCTGCCGCCTGCTGCCCGCTTCCAAGGAGCTTGTCTCTCTTTCTCTCTGTCACACCCACCCACACAAACACAAGCCCCACACCTCCTGGGGGGCTTTCTGCTAGTTGAGACCCTGCTGCTGGGACAGCACATCTTTGGGTTAGTAACTACGCTAAATGAGGTGGCAGGTGCTTCTGGTAGGGATTGACAAGCTGTATGAGATTCTGCCACCTGCCAGCCAGAACTTCAGCACATAGGGATAAAAAGATAGGTCAAACAAAGCTCATAACAATTAATATAACAACTTTAATTTAAAATATTTAAATAACAAGAAAACAACTACTACAACAACAACAATAAATTAATAAAACAAAAGCAAACATGTAAAGGAAACCTAGTATTAATTAAACTAAGAGTCACTCTCTGCTGCCACTGGGCCTGTTTCGCGGTAATTGGGGGAAAGGCAACAGCCATTGGGGCACATCACAGGCCTGAGGGCTGCCACCCGGGACTCGTCCAGCAGGTAGCCGTGAGCCACGGCAAACTCCAAAACCTTTTTTGTGTCCCTATGTCAACTGGAAACTGCCTGGTGGTACATCTGCATGTGGTCCAGCTCGGAAGAGACAAACTGCCCGTATGCCTCCACCTTCCTCCGCTCCACCTGGGCCGCCTGCAGCTACTCCACCAGGCAGTTCTCCATGGTGGCAACAGACTTCTGGATCTCCGCCACACAGTCACGGTTGGGCTGCAAGTGCGCCCGAAGGGTCTTGACCTCTGCATTCTCCCTGGGCCTGGGGTTCTCCTCAATGTTAGGGCTCAAGGGAGGGGGGGAAGGGCTTATATTCTTCCGTTTGTGGGTTGTGTTCCCCCCCCTTCTTCTGGCACTGGAGCTCCACGGCCACATCAGAGTCCTCACCCTGCGGCCTCAATTTAAGGCCATGCCTCCACTCAATGTCGGTTATTAGCCTATATGTGGTCCCTTCCCTCTGGCACCGGATTATTTTGTGGCAGATCTAAAAAGAGCAGAAAAAGATAGGAACATAAGAAGTGCCATAATGTGTCAGACCAATGGTCTGTCAAGCCCTGCCTGCATTCTGTCTCCACAAGTGGGTGGACTGAGATGGCCATCCAATCTCTCTCTGCAGGGGACTTTCATTCCTAATAGTTCATAGGGCAATTCATTCCCTGATGTTCCAGTCCCTGTGCCATACCTTGCATGTGGCAATTCTGTCGCCATTGTGGTAGAACCTCCAGAAATCTGATGTCTGGCGAAGGATGTCTGGGGGTATCACTGGCTGTGGCAGTGACTTCTGCCTATGCCTAGAGGTCCTCCGAGTTCTTGGCCTGGTCCTGGCAGCAGTGCTGGGGCTGGCATACGATTCCTCTCTGAAATGGGAATACGTTAAGAACACCAAAGTAATATCATGCATTTATGATGTTGCCTCTACTCCTCCCTCTTTGGGGTGCTAGGGATTGCAACTAGAAAGCTGTAACATGCAAATAGTGCCCTCCCAGGGTGCTAGGAGATGCTAGGGATTGCAATTAGAAAGCCCCTGGCTGGCATGTGCAAATCCTGTGCTCCCTGGGGTGCTGCTTGGGATGGCAATAGAGAGACCCTGGCTGGCTAGCACATGCAAATCCTCCCCTCCTTGGGGTGCTTGGGATTGCAACTAGGAAGGCCCTGGATGGCATGTGTAAATACTGCCCTCCTTGGGGTGATAGTTATGGTGACAGGAGATGTTACCCTGGCTGGAAAAAAGACCCTGCCCTTATTTGGGGGTGCGTAGGGAATGGGATGGCAGCTGGATAGTGGAGACCCTTGCTAGCCTTAGCCTGGAACATGTTTGGGTGGGGGTGCTGCTTGTGCCAGAGCCCCCCACACTACAGTACCCTCTCTCTCTTTGGCAGACATCCGCTGCCACCCCCTGATGCCCACTGTATGTGCCTGACTGATGTCCACCACCAAGGCACGCACCCACCCTCACGCCAGTGAGCTCACTCTAACAGATAGAGCCTTGTCCTCAAAGTAAAAACAAATTTCAAACCTGGCAGCACCTCCTGAGTCCGTTGCTTCCTCAACCGAGGACCAGGGCACCAACACCGGAGGTGTAGTAGGAGCAGCAACCTCTACCTCTACTTCTACTTCTACTTCTACCTCTACCTCCTCCTCCTCCTCCTCCTCGACTGTCAAGTTGGCCCCCATCCGGGGGATCAGTAACGTAGCCTTCTTCATTTTTTTTTTTTTTTAAAAACACACACACCTGAAACAGTCACCCACAACACACACCAACAATCACCAACCACCCAAACACACAGCACAGCCAAACCCAACACAAACACAGCAAAACACAAACCGAACAGCCACCATGTCAAACACACACTCACTCGACACACAGCTCTGCACGCACTTGAATTTCCAGTTTCTGGCGCGATTACGGCTTCCTGTGCTCTCGCGTTATTTTTTCCAAACGGCCAAACAGCTGAACCGAACGACTGAACCTGAACCAGGCGAACCACCCAAACACACAAACCTGAATGCATGAACCGAACACAGCTGTACCGAACGGCCAAACCCAAACCGCAATCTGTTTGCCCATGCCTACACGCCAACTTCCTGCCTACCCTGGCAACCAATGTCTGCTGCTGCTAGTGCCAATGGACCCCAGACCTATATGCTTTCTGAGACAAGGGTTCTGTACCCTGGCAACCCACTGTCTGCTGCTGCAACTGAACCCAGGCCTATATGCCATCTGTGCCAAGGGTTATGTACCCTGGCCACTAATGTCTGCTGCTGCTAGTGCCAATGGCCCCCCGGCCTATATGCCATCTGTGCCAAGGGTTCCGTACCCTGGCAACCCACTGTCTGCTGCTACTAGTGACAATGGCCCCCAGGCCAGGCCTATGTGCTGTCTGTGCCATGGCATCAAGAAACAGCCACTCCATCCCCAGGACCCACTGTCAGGGTTCTGGGCCCTACGTTACTGGCAGGGAAGACTGTGGCCAATATATAGAAGATGTCACTCTAGTCCCAGCCCAGGACCCACCCTTATGGTCCTTGTGCCCAGTCACTCCGCTCATGGGGTGCTGTCATTCCACCTTTTCTTTATGCAACCTGCTGTTCATGGCAAGAGAGAGAGAGAGAGAGAGAGAGAGAGAGAGAGAGAGAAAGTCTCCCCACTGTTAGAAGGAGAGACAGACAGGATCCCACCCATGCTGTCACATGTACTATATGGCCAAAGAGAGAGAGAGAGAGAGAGAGAGAGAGAGAGAGAGAGAGAGAGAGAGAGAGGCTCCCCACTGGAATTAGAGAGATGGGCAGTGGAGGGGGAGGGGTGGGTGTATCCAGCTCAAGCTGCCACCTGCCAGACCCAGGAAGAACTCCCATCTGTGCTCATACACCCGATTGATGCCCATTGCCCACATCCATCAGCAAACCTACCAGAATGAGATGGAATATATACATATAACACAATGTATTATATGTGCCTGCCTGCCTTTGTGCGTTCCTGTACCTGCTGCTACCACCTATCTCTTGACTGAATGAAGTGTGCCCAACCATGCACTAATTCTAGGGACATCATTATTATTAAACTCACATAGGCTGTCATTCCATTGTACCTGAATCAGTCATGCCTGCCCATCCCAGGAACCATCAATGAGATTCTGGGACCATCATTCCAGTCACTGGGGGATGCATTCCATTCCACTGCATCCAGAAGCCCGGTGCCTGCACTCCACCCTGTCCCACCCCCAATAGTCTATTAGCCTACTCCTACACACCCACTCGTGGATGCCCACTGAAGCTGCTGGAAGTGAAAATCCCTCCGACCACCGGCTCCTGCTGTCTTCTGCCTGCTGCCAAGGAGCCTGACTTTCTTTCTCTCTGGCACACCCACACAGACACAAGCCCTGACCCTTCTGGGGGGCTGTCTGCAAGTTGAGACCCTGCTGCTGCCTGGCACATTTTAAAGCTGTATGAGATTCTGCCACCTGCCAGTCTGAACTTCAGCACATAGGAATAAAAGATTGGGCAGGTAAAACGAAGCTTGTGACAACAAATATAACAACTTTTATTAAAAGTATTTAATCAACAACAAAACAACAGCAACAATATTATAAAACCAAAACCAAACATTCAAATTCAAATTCATTTATTTGATGTGGCCCTTGGCAATTGTCGACTTACAAACAATCAAATCTAACATACACAAACACAAGAAAAGGAATAAACCTTAATACAGTACATACTACAAGTGCTCAAGCTCAGTTTAACCCCTTAAAACAGACACCTCTAAAAACAGGCAGGAAATATATATATATATAAAGAATTACCACAGGAGGACTAATCAAAGTCTACCTGAAGCTTAAACTTGAGGAATTTCTTCCTCATTTCCATGGCAGCTATTAAAAATTTCATAGTACCAAACGTCACCTCAGAATGAACATCACAAAGAGTCATCTGGGAAAGAAACTGATCCGTCCCACCCGGGAATTTATCTATGAGTGGCTGCAGATAGCGTGAGCGAGGAGTGTCATACAGTCTACATTGAAACAATACATGGTAGGTAGACTCAGTAGTCTGGGAGTCAAAAGGAAATAAGTGATCGCCATAAGGGACCCCTGAAAAGCACCCCTCCAAAACGCATGTAGGCAGTGCATTGACCCTTGCACAGAGAAATAAGTACTTTTCTCTGAAGCTAGCTGCAGAATCAAGATAATATGCCATACTGCCCAACTGCGGGGCCAATGCAGAGAATTCAGTCATATGTTGGGAATCCCCTATTGTAGCCAATTCCTCCAGATAACCAATATCCCTAGATCTCTGGGTAATTTCTCGCCTGGTACCAGAGAAGTCCTTAGCTTTCAGATAGGCCTGAAACAGACCCAAACGGGCCAAATGTTCCATAATCACCTTAATCCATGAACTGGAAAAGGAATCATGGAACACATCCCAGATCAAGGTATCAGGTGAGGCGCTGATTTTTTTAATCCAATAAAGAGAAGCCAGTTCCTGGGCCACCACCATCCAGGCTCACATACCAGCTTCGAGCCTCACGGAAGCTGCTGGAGTGCCATTTGGTACCTTAGTTAGAATACTAAGGAATTGGGTTTGGCTGGAGTTTAGGTTTTTACCCGCCAATGGAACCCAAATCTCCGTACCATACAGGAGAGATGCTCTAACCTTTACCACACAAACTTTAACTGCTGCTTCCAAGTTCCTCCTTCCTGTCCCTGAGAAGAATCTAAGAATAGCCAACATTTGACTCCTGGCCACTACCTCTGCCTTCCCCACATGGTTGCCCCATCGGCCATCAGCAGAAAAATGGAGGCCCAAATACTTATAGGATTTCTGTTGCTGAAGTTGACTATCTCCTATAGGCCACCTGTAAATCCGTCTATTCCTAGAAAAAAACAGGATGTTAGATTTTGAATAATTGATGGTAAGACAGTTTGAGGAACAGTAGTTTTTATAGGCCTGGTGCTGCCTGAGAAGACCCACCCTGGTCTTTGAAAGAAGGACCAGATCATCAGCATATAACAATGCTCCACCTGGTTTAGCCGCCAATTTGGGTGGAAAATATCTTGCCAATCTTGTCTCTGGGACAGCATCATTAATAAAAAGGTTGAACAGGGTAGGGGCAAGAAAGCACCCCTGCCTTACTCCCCGTTCAACTACAATATCTGAGGTAAGCTGCCCAGTTTGATCTAACTTCACCGCAACCGTGGTGTCCTTGTAAAGGGCCTGAATCAGAAAAAAAGCCTGCCATAAATCTTTAGCGAGGCTAATTTACTCCACAAAAATGGTCTGCTTATGGAGTCCAACGCCGCCTTCAAATCAAGGAAGGCGGCATACAACCTACCATTTGCCAGCCTGTATTTCTCCGCCAAATGATGGAGAACCACTCAGTGATCCAATGTGCAACTTTCCTTTTGGAATCCAATTTGCTCCGTGTACAAGATCTTATTCTGGTCGATCCATTTTGTTAGCCTCCTCAGCAAAAACTTTGCATAAACCTTGCTTAGAACGCTGATGAGGCTAATCTGCCTATAATTACTTGGGTCCATTCTTGCCCCCTTTTTGTAAATAGGTACAACAACGGCTTGGCTCCACCCTCTAGGGATGTTTCCAGAAAAAATTATTTCTGTAAAAAGTCTAGCCAAGGCTGGAAGCCACCAATCAGCATTCTTCTTGATAGCCTCAGTCTGAATCCGATCCAAGCCCGGAGTTTTGCTATTTGAAAAGGTCTCAATTATTTCATTTATCTCAAATTCGGTGACTGATGGCCAATCTGGCAAATTATCCAGATTAGGTTCAGTATCATGTTGCGCCTCCATCTGAGTAGGACACGGGCCTGCCTGAGAGTCTTTGATAAACTTTGCCCAAGTTGATGGAGCAATCTTGGGTTGTCCCCTGGGACAAGGTTTAACCGCCCTATTAACAATATGCCAGAAGGATCTTGAATCACCTGTACAGCTGGCCTTTAATAATTCCTGCCATTGCTTTTGAAAGAACAGTTTCTTTTTCTGATGGATTAGGGACTTATACACTTTTTTCCGCCGGAAATAGCAATCGGGGAGGCAAGGTAAGCACCCTGAGTGATATTCCTTATAAATAACTTGGACCTCCCCCCTAGCCTGGCAACACTCTTTATCGAACCACCTCTGCGAGACCAGCCAACCATACCCATGGTTCGGTCTCCCTCCAACAACCTCAGACAGATATTGCTCACACAAAAGACTGAGGCAATTACAGGCTTTAATGATGACCTCTCCAGAGTCGCCCTCTGATATCTGATCCCTAGCCCTCCTAAAGGATCCCAATTCCAGTACAGTATCCCAGACTTGGGCTGTCCTCTCATTCCAAGGGGGATAGATATAACAATTGGTCTTTTTAGCTGGCTGACAGTCAGACCCTTGCTCCTCGATATCGCAAGTCACCACCACGGTCAAAATCAGTGGGATATGGTCTGCTATGGTGCTAGAAGCAACCTCAAACCCAGTCACACATCCAAGCCTATCCTCAGTGACTAATGCATAATCTATTGTACTGCAACCCTGGGAGCCCAAAAAAGTGAATTCGCCCTCCTGATCTTGTAATCCTGTGCCATTCAGCACATGCAAGTTCAAACTTGCCACCAACTTGGCAAATCTGATACCCGTCAAGTTCACTTTTTGATCCTTAGAAACTCTACCATCAGCTCGGGGTGCTGAGCTTCCACCGGACATATTGTCCGGGTACTCAGCCAAGATTGAGTCATCTGGACCAATCCTAGCATTAAAATCTCTCATAACAACAATACACGCATATGGATAGTAAACAATAATATTGCCAAGAGCTTGTTCTAACTTTGACCACAATGCACTATTGAAAGTACCTGCATTTACTGGGGGCACGTATATATTCAAAAGCACAAGCTTACACCCCACATAGTCCAATACCACACCCAATAGGAATGGAGGGTACCTTATCTCACCCATAAGCTTAAACCAGGCATTGTCCACCAGCAAGCAGGCCAAACTTCCACTTGGTCTTCCCCTAGAAGCCACAACTTCAGCTGACATACAAATGGCTGTGAACTGAGCCAATACTATGGGGTCCAAGGACCAGGTCTCTTGAGCAAGAATGACTAGATGCTGACCAAGAAAAGTCTCAAAATCCCCCAATCCCTTATGAGACTTCCACCCTGACAAATTCCAAGAGCATATTGAAATTAGCTCCCCCTGCTTTGGAATGCGTCACGAACTTTTCTCCACCTGGGGTTCTAGTGCCATAGTTGCCGAGCAATCTAAACCTAGATGAGTATGCAATATCCCTTGATCGCACTGCATCTCACCCAGGGAGGGCTCACTGAGACCCCGCAAGGGGGACACTGATGCCCCACTGGTCCAATCCAGGTTGGATCCAATTCGAGCAGGTACTGCTACCACCTGAGAACCTATTTTAATAGAGGCTATGAAGCTCGCCATCTCACCAATCTCCTATTGGAAGCTGTCACTTGCCTCCTGTACCAAGAGGCATATTTCCTCAGTAAGGGCCTTCAAATCCCTGGCTGATTGGACTACTGTCTGCTCCCCTTTATATGCTTCTTCACCCTGAGCACCCCCATCAGATCCTAGACCTGTAGCCTTATTGGCCAACCGACTATTAATAGAAAGTCTAGACTTCTGTCTTGGGGGATCCCCCCCTATTACTTCCTCCAAGCCGCTCTTCCAAGACGTCGGCTTTGTCTCGAGATGGACAGGGTCTAACTTCCCCAAAAGTAGGTTCTCCCCCACTACCAGGGGCTGCTTGATCCTCACTCTGAAAAATCTCCCCCATCTGGATCCTCCAGGAGAAAAAAAGGGGAATGTGCTGCAATAGATGATTCACCAGCCTGTCATTTCAAAAGGAGTCTATCAGCCACTGACAGGACCCGTAAGGGGAAATCAGATGGAAAAGTCCAATATGTTTTAGTGGAATTGGAATTCCAAGTATAAAGGAAAGATGACAACAATTTTTTTTTTGGTTCTCCATTGAGGGGTACTGCCACCTGGAAGTGGCCAAATTTTGAATGAAACAGCCATATGTTGCTTGCTCTATCCCTCCTGTTGTAATGCCAGAGAACTCGGTTTCTGAGCTTCCTCAGCACTCTTACAAGCGCCAATGAATGTCCTAGATGGTTCCTTTAACTCCTTCCCTACTGCCTGTTTCTGTAATTGAGGCTGGGAGAGATGGTTTACCCCAGGGAGGCTAATTGATATATCAGTTCCCTGCAAAGGACAATCAGTTGCACTTTGAGGGAGCATTTTCTCCTGGGTGCACCGTATCTCCTGGAGACATCTATTAGTCATCAACCACTGCACTTTTTGCTCCTTTAAAAGCTCTAAAATCTGGGCCAGTTGTTCCATAAGGTCCCTCAACATATCCTTTAATGGTATCCACTGCCTGTCTGTGGGGTCTGGAGTTAAAGACTCTCCCCGGTATTGCATTAATGTGCTACATAAAGGGATAGAGTTAGATTCGATTAGAGTAACACAGGGCTTCTCAGGCGCCAAAGCCACTAAGCTGGTATGCAACAAGGACACACCCAGGGAAAGCCCTCTCCCTTTACCCTTGGGTAGCTCCGTTCATGAGGGAGTAAATTCCTCTATCTTCCTTTGTTTAGAAGGCATTGTGGCCACCTCTGTGCCTCTTCTTGTCTTCATCTCTCCTTACCCCACAGCTAGACAATAAAGACTGTAAAATAAACAATACAAGGCGCCTCTGCCCCATGCCGGCACCTAAGGTTGTGCGCACAATGGCCCTTGCGCATGCAGCCCTTATGTGCGCAGCCCCAGTGCACACTTCCGGTGCTGCTGGGACAAGCCGTTCTTTAAATGTCCCACTGCTGAGGCTCCACTCAGTGAGCCTGCGCTGTCCCTGCCTCAAACCCACCAGGTGCACAAAAGTCTTAGTCCTGGGGGCTCACCACCAATCCTGGCTTTCCAGATGGAACCGGGTTGCAGCTGGCGGGAAGACACACTTGATACAATTCATGGTACTTCTGGAACAAGCCACCCTTTAAATGTCCTGCTGCTGCACTCAAAACCAAACATTGAAAGGAAACTTAAGGGGTACTACTATTAGTCTTTGGACCTGTCCACCAGAACTTTGGGGAAAGGCAAAAGGCGGTGGGGCGCAGCACAGAACTGAGGGGTGGCCACCCTGTGCTCTGCCATTTTGTAGTCATGGACAAAGGCGAACTCCACAGCCCCTTCCATGTCTGCCTAACACCTGGAGACCACCTGGTGGTAGAGTTCCAGCCTCTCCATCTCGGCGGAAATGTACTGGGAGTATGCCTCCACCTGCTTTTTCTCCACCTTGAGAGCCTGGAACTTTTCCATCATGCAGTTCTCCATGGTGCGTATGCCCATCATCATCTGGCGGCCAGGCCTCTCCACTTCGGTCCGAAAGGCCTTTGCCACTGCATACTCCTGCGGCCTGGGGGACTCCACATCAGGGCTGAAGGAGGAGGAAGGGATTACATGGCGTGCTTTCTGGTTGCCATCCCCCCCTTCTTCTGGCGCTGATGCTGCAGCTCTATGGCCACGCCAGAGTCCTCCTGCTGCCTCACCATCTGGCCATGGATCCTTTCAATATGGGCAATTAGCCCCGATGTGGTCCCCTCTCTCTGCCTCCTAAATCTTTTCTTGCAGATCTAAAGAGCATAAAAAGATAGGAACATAAGAAGTGCCATTCTGTGTCAGACCAATGGTCTGTGTCAAGCCCTGCCTGCATTCTGTCTCCACAAGTGGGTGGGTGGCCAATTTCTCTCTGCAGGGGGTTTCCATTCCTAACAGGTCACAGAGGGCAATGCATACCCTGTTGTTCCAGCCCCTGTGCCTTACCTTGCAGATTATGGACCCGTTCTCCTTATCATACCACCTCCAGAGATTGGACCTTGTCCATTCACTGTCTGGGGGTGGCACTGGTGACCTCTGCCTGGGTGTCCTGCATGGCGTGGCACCACCACTGGCATCTGATTCCTCTCTGAAATAGGAACACATAAACAACACCTAAGTAATATCACACATTTATGATGATGCCTCTAGTCCTCCCTCCTCGGGGTGCTAGGGATGCCAAAGGGAGACGGTGACCCTGGCTGGCATGTGCAAATCCTGCCCTCTTTGGGGTGCTAGGGATGGCAACTGGAAAGACACTGGCTGGGATGTGCAAATCCTGCCCTCCTTTGGGTGCCAAGGAATGCTAGGGTTGGTAAATGGAGAGACCCTGGCTAGCACGTTCAAATCCTGCCCTTCTTTGGGTGCTAGGGATGGCAATGGAGAGCCCCTGCCTGGCACATCCAAATCCTGCCCTCTTTGGGGTGCTGCTTGGGAGGGATAGCAATGGAGAGACCCTGGCTGACACGTGAAAATCTGTCCTCCCTGGGGTGCTAGTGATGGCAACTGAAAAGATTTTTTATTTATTTATTTAATAAATTTGTACCCCGACCCTCCTGCAAAGCAGCTCGGCTGGCACGTGCAAATCCTGCCCTTATTTGGGAGTGCTAGGTAGGGATGGCAACTAGAGAGTGGAGACCCTTGCTAGGGATGGCTGGCAGGCACATGTTTGGGTGGGGGTGCTTCTCGTGCTCATGCCTGATTGCTGGAAGAGCCCCCCAGACTACAGTACCCTCTCTCTCTCTGGAAGACATCCGCTGCTACCCGTTGATGCCCACTGTCTGTGCCTGACTGATGCCCACCACCCATGCACCCACCCGCACGACAATGAGCTTGCTCTAATGGATAGAGCCCTTCTTGTCATCAAAGTAAAAAAAAGTTTACAAACCTGGCAGCTCCTCCTGTGCCCACCACTTTCTCCTCATCAGAGGAGCAGGCCACCACCACCAAAGGTCCAGGGGCTGGGGCAGTGACCTCTTCCCCCTCCTCCTCCACCACCACCAGGTCCGGGAGCACCATGTTGACCCCCAGGCGTTGAATTAAGATGTCACCCACCAACACTCACCAACCAGCCAAAACAACACAGCCAAACCAAACACAAACAGCCAAAACACATGAACTGAACAGCTAGCCAGCCAAACACACACTCTCTTGCCACACAACTCCGCATGCACTCGAATTTCCAGTTTCTGACGCGATCATGGGATCTTGCAATACCTTTTTCTGAATGCCCGAACTGAATCGAACACGACTGACCCGAACGGTCGAACCTGAACTCGGCAACTGACCCAAACACCCGAACCGAACCAGACCAAACTGAATGACTGAACCTGAACCGCGATCAGTTTTCACATCCCTCCTGTGTACCATATACCAATTTACTGTGTGCCAGTTACTGTGTATCATGTTTGTCCTAGCAATGCACATGTGCAAAACAGCCACTGCAGCTGTTCTGTGCATGCAAAGCCCTCTTCCATAATAGCACAAGTAGCATCAGTGCCATTTTGAATAACGGCTGCCATTTTAAGCATGTGTATTATCAGAATGAATGCAGCACACCATAAATCAGTATACGGTACATGGTATATCATTGTAAATTTAAAATGTTAAACAGTAATCATTGTAAAGAGCAAATCAAGAAAAATTCTTGACTGAGAAAGTCTCAACAACCAGTGGTTTTCTGACTTATCAATTATCACTAAAAATAAATTGAGATCCATGATTCTTGGTGAGAATTGAGAAAAAGTCAAGATTGAGTTTTAGCTCTAATAATTTTAAATCTAAGCTGAACCCACACATGCCACATGTTGTGGACAACTGGACTCAGGGATCACATTGTTTGTGAAATTCAAATGACTTAAGCTATAAGGCTCTAGTTTTCCTGATTTCTTAAAAAATTCAGATTTGGTGATTTTAAAAAAATGTATATCAGCTCTCTATTACCCATTTCCCACTTTGGCTCATATTAGGTCCATTCGTATTTGTTTTGCTTCCTATGACAATGCTAAGTGAAAATGAATTTAGCATTAGTCTATTATTGTGCTTGTGACAAATGAGACAGTATTTCAAGAAGTGAAAAAACACTATGCGGTGGTGAATAAAGAAGCCTTTTATACTGCAGCAGAGGAAGAATGTAAGTGTAAATGGAATTACACTCATTTCTTAGGCTATAACGAGATCCCCCACACATTCCAGATATGAACATGTACATAGTCATTTTCTGATCAAAAAGAGGTGCCTAGAGCAATGTCCTGAATTCTGCAATCCTTGTACATGAATCCATACTCTCATTATAGCACATTCAGTCCTGAATATAGATTATTTTCATAGAAAGTTTTCTTTAATCATGGATGCATTTCATAGACTTCCTGTTATCCAAGGCAAATGAAACAAACTATGATTTTGGCTATGCTGGTGATGGGTATATAATGCATCACCAATCCTCCCTGATAATCAATGTGAATCCTTTTGTTCATGTGCCATTTCTGTCCTGTTGCCCATCATACATTTGGTAAAACTAGACATATTCTGTAGCTAATTCCAAACCTAGTCTTATTCCCCACTCAGATAAAGAATGCAATTTATTGTTTTTATAATTATATTTATATTTTTTAGCTGATTAGCATTTTAATTTTAAGCACTTGTTTTGCTCAGTAAGGGTAAATAACGTGAGATAGGGCAGACCTGGTCCTCCACCCACCACGGGGAGGCAAATGCAGCCGCCACACTTTGGGCTGGTTGGGAGAGCACTGCAAACAATCCTCCTCTGCTGGGGAACTGAGTGCTGTCACAAGTCCTGCAGTGGGATGAGGAACCAGCGATATGCATGGGTTCCCAGCCACCTCCACCCCCTTGGCGTGCCCACTATCCTGCCCCTGGCCATGACATAGATTAGGGGTGTTCCAAATAGTGTTTTTTTTTAAAACTTTGCAAACATTTCTTAGTTGTTAACGCTCAGAAGGCTTTCAGAAGGTAATGATTCAACCATGACAATGGTGTTGTAACAAGACCCACAATAAGTGGAACCCTGTTTTCAGACTGGAGAAAATAATAAAATCCAATCTGTGTCCCATCTCATGTGTTGGGCCAGATAATATATAAGATTGGCCCATGGTGTCCAAGAACTCCTGCTCCATCCCTGAAAGGCCAGCCTCAGTGTGTATCTTGAAATCATCCAAGACAATAAGTCTGGGAGATTACAGCACTACTTCAGAGATCAGCTCAGCTAGACCAGTAAAGGGAATCAACTGTGCAGCAGTGTGGTTGGAACACCAAGAAGATCCCCAATCTATCCCCAGTCAAATGCAACACAAGGTGGAGAAAAACAAAAGAGTAGGGATGTGCGAACAGAACCGAGTTTGGAAATTTGGTTCGGTTCGGTTCAAAAATGGAGTTCGGTTCGGAAGTTCGGTTTGGTCGACCGAACTAGTCGAGTTCGGTCAAATTCCGAATTTCTGAAGCGAGTTCATACATTCAAAACCGGTGTTTTAAGATGTTTTTGGCGTTCTGAACTGGTTCGGATTCGACCGAACAGTTTGGTCGAATTCAAGTTCGGTTCGGAAGTTCGGTTCAGTCGACCAAACTAGTCGAGTTTGGTCCGAACTCTGAACTTCTGAACTGATACTAATACCGATATTGATATCAAAAATGATACCACAATGATACCAAAAACAATACCAAAAACAATAACAAAAATGATAACAAACAAAACAAAAACGATAACAAGAAACAAAAACGACAATGTCGTAATCATTGTCATTATTATTAGTGCTGTGGCAGTTGGGTTTTGGAGGGAAAATGTAGAGAGGGGAGGAGGGAACAGACATCTCGGAGTTTTAATAGGGTTGAACTCTTGAACTGTGCCTGTGTTGGGAGGGGCGAGCAGCTCAGCAGTATCTAATTGATGGATCCCTGGTCAATGAGCAGCGCAACCAGGTCTCAGCAGTCTCATGGCACTCTGTGATTGCTCAATGCCTGCTGCCTCCCATAACCAATCAGGGCTCTGGGGGAGGGCACTGCAACTCTTTATAATGGGAGGGCCAGGTTTTTTCTCTCCGTTGTGTGAGAGATCTGCTTTGTCAGGTTGCATTTATAGAACTGTAGTGCTTGCACATAAAAATTCCTCCCTAGCCCTTATTTATTTATTTATTTATTTATTACCACCAATACCTTTCCTTCCTCATACCTTACATTTTACCTTCTCACTTTCCCTGCCCTTCTCCCTCTCTACATTATATATAGATAAGTAGTCTAGATTAGATATAGATATATATTATAGATGTATAGATTAGATTAGAATAGTTATATAGATAATTGATTAGATAATAGATAGCTTTCCTTTCCCCTTTCCCTGTCTCCCTTAGATTTAGATAAACATTAGTTGTCCACAGGAATGAACAACATTACAGAAACCAAAAATCAAATCTTTGTTTGAAATGGTACCAATATCAATAACTATAACTAATATTGATAATGATACCAATATCGATACCGATAATGAAAATAATATAATTAACAAAAACGATAACGATAACAAAAAGGAAAACAACATTGTCATTAATAACAATAATGAAAATGACATTTTTGAATAACAAAAAAAATTAAATGAAAATGACATGGGGGCCTGGTGCACACATAAACTACAAAGAGGGGAGATAACCCCTCTTTATAATTATAAAAGCAAT
>QEPC01003852.1:797154-808114 GCA_003113815.1 Sphenodon punctatus | reverse complement strand
AGCCTGGAAATTGAAAGCTTAATCCTCCAAAGTAAGGGTTATTCTGGGGCAGTCCAAAAAACCTTATTAGCAGCCAGAAGACCAGCTACTAGGAGGTCATATAGAGCCACCTGGAAGGTATTCGCTACATGGGCCTTAGACAAGGGACTGGACCCATGTAGTCCTTCGATTGCTAACATTCTAGACTTTCTGCAAGCCGGGCTGGACAAAGGGCAGAAATATAATACACTGGCCAGACAGGTTTCCGCCTTAAACTCTGTCTTATCCTCACTAACATCTAGGGATTTTTCCATTCACAGACACATGAGACAGTTCTTAAAGGCAGCCAGGCATCTTTCTCCCCTACTAGTGCATAGATCACCCTCCTGGGACCTCAGCTGGGTAATTGAGGCTCTTACTAAGCCCCCTTTTGAGCCACTGTCACAGGTATCGCTTTACATGCTATCATTGAAGGTAGCCTTCCTTATAGCGGTAACCTCGGCTAGAAGGATGTCAGAATTAGGAGCTGTATCAATAGAAAGGAATTTTTGCATTTTCCAAAAACACTCGGTCACGCTCAGAATGGACGTGGCTTTTGTCCCAAAGTTAACTCTATCTTCCACAGGTCACTGGAGATCATTTTACCTTCCTTCTGCTCCAACCCCGCACATCCGAAGGAGAAAGTGTGGCACACTCTAGATGTGTGTAGGGCTCTCAAAATCTATTTGGAGAGGACCAAGAGTTTTCGTAAGACTCACGCCCTGTTCTTTAACATCAGGCCAGCCATAAAAGGGAAAAAAGCTTCCAAAACATTAATCTCCAAGCGGGTTAAGCAGGCTATCATCGAGGCTTATAAAGCAAAAGGGAAAATCCCTCCCCTCCAAATTTGGCCTCATTCGGTGTGGGGAGCGGCTGCCTCATATGCCTTCAAAGAGAGAGCATCGTATGAGGAGATCTGTAGAGCAGCTACATGGACATCCATCCACACATTTGTAAAACACTATAAAATTGACACATTCCAATCCGCGGACGCGGCATTTGGGAGGAGAGTTCTCCAGGCAGTCCTAAAGGCACCTGAGTCAGTCTCTTCCCCTCCCAGTAACTAAGGAGCTTGGGTATATCCCAGCCGGAGGACTGTCTGCCTCAGAGGGAGAAAAGGAGATTGGTCACCTACCTTGGTGAATTCCTTTCTCCTCTGATCAGCAGACAGTCCTCTGGACCCACTCAGAGACTTGGGAAAAGAAGGGAAGGATCAGGAACTGCTAAAAATGGTAATACATCTTCTAGTATTTGGGGGAAATACTCCTCGCAGGTTTAAAAAAGTTTTACTTTCTTGGGGAAAATTTCCCTCGCAAGTTATAAGGGGAGTTAGCAAAATTCTTGTTACTTGGGTTTTGTCTGATTTCCAACAAGTTAAAAAATGGTTTTTGATTATCGGTGGTCAACACAAGGCCGCCGGTCCTCCGCTTTGGAACTATCTGAAGAGGAGGGTAGTGCAGGAGGCGCATGCGGACTGGAAGAAAAATGTATCTTCTGCCTCCTGCTGGTCAAGGAGGAGCTACCCAGCCGGAGGACTTTCTGCTGATCAGAGGAGAAAGGAATTCACCAAGGTAGGTGACCAATCTCCTTTTCTGAAAATTGGAAGGAGTGTTAGGCTTATGGAAGGACATAATATTCACAGGTGTAATGCAAATTGGATGCAAGATAAAGAAGTTGTAGCTATGAATGTGTATGGAGCTTTTCTGAAAATCACAACATTCAATTGCTTCTAAAATCGGTTTCCTTTACCTAATCATTTCACAAATTGGTACACATAGTGCTCTCCATTGGGGGTACACCCTCCCCATGTTTAATCAGAATTGAATAAGAAACAAAAAGGTTACAGCCAGAAATATGTTTTTCAGGTTTTTCCCTTTATTTCAAAAACAAATGTCATTTTCATTTCTATTTCCATTATTATTATTGGTCATTTTTGATATTGCAATAACGGTAATGAAAACAACAATGTTCATTATCGTTACTGTAATAATAATAATAATGTTTATTAGACACTAGCTTTCGCCATTGTCAAAAATAATAAAACAAATTACAAAACAAACACATAGACAGAACATAATTCATCGGAGGAACACAAAGGAGAATCAGCTTCTTACAATGAAACTACTGTAATGGTCAGAACAAAAACCAATTCAGGGCTAATCACAGCACTGTATTCCGAACTCTTATAGCTAGAAGGGCAAAGGAAGCAATAGCCTGCATAGATTTTTCCTCCTGAGTTGCCAAAAGCTAATTTAATTTATTCTTTGGTGAAAAGTATCTCTCATCCCAGAGAGGGGCTAGCCAGGTCTGCCGCAGTGACTCATACAAGGGGCAGGTTATTGTAATAATGAAAATGACATGCACACCCCTACAAGGGGGCATGATTTGCCCATCTCTCTTTTATTGTTCTCTTTGGGTATGGAGTGCAGTGGGGATTTGCTTCTTACCTGATTGGCTTGTAAGGGGGCATTTCCCCCCTATCTTTCATTGCCCTCTTTTGCACAGTGAGGATTTGCCCCTCATCTACTTTGTGCTTAAGGGGGCATTTGCCCCTCCCTGATTTATTTCCCTCTTTGGCATGGGGTACAATGGGGATTTGCCCCAAGACTTTTCCTGTAGTGAGACTAGGGGAAGGGGTTATTTAACCATCTGTGTTTTATGCCCACTTTCAGGCAGCAGCTGGAGCCCAGCTATCATATCCACTGCTCCACTGAACCTGAGTCCCCCTCCCCTGTTGGAGCTGTGGCTTGGGGGGTTTCCCATGGCTTTGGGGTGGGGGATAAACTGGCCTAACACTGTTGCTCACTTGGTAGGGGGTGGGGCTAGAGGTGGGGCTGGAGGTGGGGCCTGCTCACCTGGGCGGAGCTATACTCACTTTGGACTTCAGCCCCCCCATCCACATCACTTCTGGATCCACCCCTGATCATGTGATTTTCACAGCTGCCAGCAACCCAGCTATCTACATTTCTAATACTCAAATACCCCACTATCAAGGCCATTCTATTCCTACCCTCAGGGACACTCTCCCCTGGACATGTATCTTTGGTGCGAGAGGATAATGCATTACCTGGAAGGCAGGTCCCAGATATGGGATCACTTGTTGCCATTCCAGTTTGATGATCTCCTTTCTGGAAGATGACCCTCCAAAGCAGCACAGAGGCTGCCAGAGTGGATGTGGGATCACTCTACTTTGTCCCTCATGTATCTTTTGGAGGAGCTAAGGCAGACAACTCTGCCACTCTAGCCTCCAGGGACTGCACTTTTTCTGAGAGCTAGGAGCTCTTTACACTGGGTGTACGCATAACAACCACACTTCCCAAGAGGAAGATAATCGTTTATGTTGCACTTAGTGTAAAAGACTGGATAGCCCCCATCCTGCTGCTGGACTGCTGCCTGCATTTCTTATTTTAAAAGGGGAAGCTTAAACTTTAGTTTTTTGTTCTTAGAGGAAAACTTGTTTTTGTTTTACTTTTTGTTAAAAAACTTGGTCTTGGATCTGGGGGTCTTCCCCCCCGGCAAAGTAAGGAAGTAAGGCCCAACCTTAACCTTTGCGAGAAGAGGAAACCAATAGGTTAATCACTAAGCTTACTAAGTTGTTGAAATCTAGGAGCTACACCTTTTCAGTCAGGGATTTAGTTAACTGGGGTTTAATGCCAAGTCCTTGTTTTGGGGCTGCCACAACATACTTCACAGGTTATAGTTTCAGAGACCTTATAACTTAACCAAGAGCAATTTGCGAATAAGGTAATGAACAGATGGGGAGTTATCTGTCCCCACAGCAAACTTTCCTAGCCTTGGCAGTACACTCAGTCTGTGTTGCAGAGTAATAACTGATTCGCAATCAGTAAGGACAAATGCAGCTGAAGGTTTAAAAACAGAACTTTACTTAAGACTTTCTGGCCACAGATCCTTAGTTACATCTAACTAGTAAGAAGACAAAATGGAGACTGAGACAAAGAGAGAGAAGGGAAAAAGGAGTGGTTACACAAAGGAATTCAACTGTAAAACCCCATCTCCCTTCCATGTACACACAAACTTAGTAGCGCCATCTGGTGGCTCTATAGTCAATTACTGTTCTTAATGCAGCAGGCATTAACTTATGGATGTTGCGTATACCAACATTCTGATGCTTTCTTGCTCAGTCCTGCAATTCGCCCTGTTCTACAATCTCAGTTTGTAGGTCTCTCACAGCTGCCTCCTGTGGCTAACTCCCAGGCAAACTCCCCTGTTATCTGTTCCTGTTCACTGGTCCCTGTGTCGCTTGCTTATTGCTAGCCTTCTGAGCTGCTGGGCTTGGGCCCTGAGTCCAGCAGAAACTAGCTCCGCCCCCCTATTTAGGGCAGGCCTATAGGCAAAGGGTTCTGACTCAGAGTCCTTCCCACCTACTCCCTGAGCCTCCAGTAACCAGAAGCTGTCATTCAAACACACAGACACAAATGGACAGGCTCACTCTACTTACCTCCTTTTCAGTCCTGTTTAAACTCCAATGCTTCCTAGCAGCATGATTATGTCCTCCACTTCCACTTGTTCCATCTCCCTTTCAAATTTAGCACAAAGTCCTTGTCTTCACTTTCAAGGCTCTTCATGGCCTCACTCCTTCCTTTCTTTCTGCCCTCATTTCCTGCTATGTTCTACCCAGTAGTTCCTACTGTGATTCTGAAAGTAGTCTGGGGGGGGCAGAGGGGGTCCAGAGTTCAAGCTCCAGTGGGGTGATGAATCTTCAAGAGCTGCTTCCCATGCTACTACTCCCAGCGCAAGTTGTTACAATTTCCAGCGCATTCATGTTAATGCAAGCCCCTCCCCTCTGCTTCTACTTCTGCTTCTCCCCTATCCCCTCTACAAGGGTCAGGCCCAGGAGCCAGCCCAGAGGAGAATTTATTACCACCCAAATTGACTCTTTTTTATCTGAGTTCCACTAATGGAACTCAACCTGGCAACCAGAAGCCCCTCCTTCTGCCTTGCCCCTTGAACACTGCAGAGAGAACCATGTATCAGGGACGGTGCCCTGAGTATGTTCATTCTCTGCCTGCTCCAGCCCCGCCCCTCAGATGTTGTCATCTAGACCCTCCCATCAGGCCAGCCCCCCCTCAGCAAGGTAACGTGAGAGGGGAGGAGCTGAATGCAGCCAGCGCTGCCATGTCTGGTGCCTTATTAATTCAGGTGCATGCGCAGGAGACTCAGGCTGATGCCCTGAGCCTGACCTTGCTGTACAGCCGGGTTTTTTGCTCTCTGCACATGCACAAAGAGCAAAAACATTGGCAGTGCTGCAAGGATAGGCACAGAGTACTAGCCTGTGCCTCCTGAGCATACACCCGAACTGGAGATTTGATGCAGTTGCTGCAGTAGCAGCAGCTGGCACAGCAGGGGAAACAAGCAGCTGCTGAGAGAGTGAGTCTCTGGGGTGCAGAGTTCCTACAAGTTAATAGGAACCGCCACTGATCTTACTTGTGAGTTCTAGGCTAAATCCTGTTTATGCATCAGTCCGTTCTGTTTTAAAGTTCCTTTTCTCTCAGCTCTGATGTTACTGGGCATTAAAGTCTTCTTGGTTGCAGTTTCCAAGTTTCTTCACATGCTGCTTGTAAATGTTGAATGGAATCTCTCCTTTGTTTCTGTGGAGTTAAGTACTTTTTGGATGTCTCTCCTCACCTCCAGCTGGCTNCAGCCCTGCAACATGCATAAATAACCACCAAGGGTGGTTAGCGTCATGTCTGTTTTCACCCTATATTAATTGCTTTGATGAAGTCTCTGACTTTCATTAGCAAACAGATCACACAATGGAAGTCCTCTGGCTTCCATAAGCAAGAGTTCCAAAAGGATTTCCTTTCCCATTCCTTAGCTATCCCAATAAGTTTAATTTTGGTGTGTACAGTCGATACTTCATGTCATCTAAGTTCTACCATGTAGTTCTATACATTACAGTGATCAGTTAGAGACCAAACATGGATACAAAATATTAACATGCTCTGCTCACTCCATAAATATGTATGTTTCATGTGTTATGTATGTTGGTGTCATGATCTTCACCACACTGCTCACTGATGCTTTTCCGCCCACTGTCTTATCCTTCAGAATCCTCCTCACCTTGTAACACATGCACCTGCAACTTATTGTTATTGATTTATATCCCAAAGGTTCATGATGGCTCACAATGGTAGAAACAACAAATTTAAACAGATGTAATGAAAACACATTATACACAGTCTCAAACACCAACACTCCAGACCCCATTCCCATTCCACCCACTCTCACACCCCACCTCTCACCTAGGGGTCCCCTTCCCACTCAGCCCATCCCCTCCTCCCCTCCCCCCCACTCCCACTCCAGCAAAGTTGCCTTCGCTGTATGCTTCCCCTCTCATCTGGGGGGAAGGGGGGTCAAGTCAGAGCATTCCCACCCATCCCTATAAAATATTAAAAGCAAAACCACTAAAAAATTAACATTGAAAAGGGGAGAACAAGAGAAGGTCTTCCAAGATTTGCAGATGATGGGCCCATAATCTACATCCTGAAAGCTGCCAAATGGCTGCCTAATGGACAGTGCCCATAAGCAACCACCTGTACTCCTGAGGCTGTATATTCCTCGGAGACAGAGGACACGTGTAGTTCAGCAAAGGCTCAGCAGCAGATGGTCAGATTTCCTCTCTCTCCTCTTCTCCCATGAACTTATTAACTGAATGTATTCCTATCTCTTTCTATATTCCGCTCCCTTGTCCATCCTAGATTGTAAGCCTCCGGGACAGTGACCTGTCTCTTAACTCATAACGTTCAGTACTTACCAGGTATGTTGCTGATGCTATATTAAAAACAATGCAGAAGCCCCTCTACCAGGGGGGTGGAGCTATAACTAGCCTGATTCTGATTTGACTGGGCCAAGATGTCTCATCCATGGAGGATGCTGTTTGCCTTGCAGGAGATGTGAAGGTGAACTTTTCAGATTTTCTCACCGTTGTCACCGACAGTAAACGCTTCATCCAGGCTGTAGGTAAGTGAGAAGCTAATCCACACCCAGCTGACAGGGCCAGCCACTGCCTCTTTGTCCACAGTAAGGGTTCATTCTCGCAAGAGTCTTCTCTGTTTTTTAAATTTCCCGCAAGAGATAACATTTGTACCTTATGGTTTTTCACACCTTGCTTCCCTTGCTGTGAATTTTACCTCTGGTGTTGCCAGTGTTAGCAATCCCATGATGCTCTGCAGCTGTCCCATATGTCTATGAGGCTGGCAACGGAAAATGGAAACTGTCCATTCCCACATTATGAGAAACGTGCAAAAGGGAAATAGCACGACTGTAAAACCTTAGTTTGTGCCCTGACATTTGTGTTGTTTGCTGAGGCATCCTGAAACTGAATCTTTTCATGATTAAAGAAATCATGAGGGGAAATAGATTTGGGTGCGCTTTTTGTCATGTGAGAATGCTCCTTAAGAGCACTACAAGAAGATCCATGATCCACCAGTGACCCCAAGCTGGGCATCATCCAGCTTTGGTGGAACTGGGAGTCAATGTGCCGCCAGTGTCTGTGGTCCCCTGGTTACAACTGGACATTCAGCCTTTCCAGAGCCAGCCAGCTCAGTGAAACAAGATGGCTGCTTTGTTCTAGGCTTTGGGGACCCTATGTGCAGAAAAACAAGAAGGTACAACTTGAATCCCAAAATCTGGCTGCCTCTGTGGGAGGGAATCCCCAAGCATGGCAAGGATGTATTCAGCAGTGGGCTCTACCCAATCAGAACTTTGCTAGGAGCACATCGGTTAGGATTCTGCTGTAAAGTTCTGGCAGGATCCAGCCCTTTGAGCAGGAATAACACCCTAGCCACAGTTGATCCAGCAGCTTGAAGGGGAAGAGGGAGAATCCAAGAGGGGAGCTGGAAGCTAAGGTCACATTCTGACAAATAGAGGTAAATTGAAATAACTACTTTAATTTTAATTAAATCCAAGTAACTACTCTATTTGGGTAGCATTCAGATGAACAGTGTAAATCAGGCCAGTACTGAATCGATTTCCCCCCTAGCTGAGACAGAGGGATCACTAAACTGTGCTCACCACCCCCTGGCACTGATAAATGTTTTACACACACCGTTACTTCAAAATACAAGCCAAAAGGAAGTATGTACTCCTGATTTTTCTGAAATACATACGTCCCTTCTTGTTGGCCTGCTCCTTTCTAAATCTTGCCAGTCCCAACCCCTCAGCACTCCTCCTTCTCATGCTTTCTCTTCCTTTAAGGCTCACTGTGATCGCCTCTACTCCCCCCCCCCCTCCCCCCTGCGTGTGTCTCGCACCCCCCCCCACGGTATCTCTCCTCCTTTCTCTCCGAATTTGATTCCTCGCTTACGTTCTTCCTTCCCAACAATGAGATTCCTACCCTTATTCTTGGGGACTTCAATATCCATGTGGATGCCCCCTCTGACCCTGCTGCTTCCTGCTTCCTCTCGCTGACCTCTTCTTTTGACTTTTGCCTGTGAACTGACTGCCCAACGCACCGTAATGGCCACTCCCTTGATCTAGTATTTTCAGAGAACCGTTCTCTCTCGGATCTCTGCTTTGACACCCTTCCTGTCTCTGATCATCACCTTGCTTCATTCTGTCTCTCCCACTCCCGCTTCTCCATCCTCTAGCTCGTTCCGTGACCTTCAATCCATCGACCCCCTTGACTTTGCTTCCACCATCATCTGTCTCCTTTACCACCTTCCTCTGCTGTCTCTGCCTTCAACTCATCTCTTTCATCTACACTTGACTTGCTTGCTCCCCTCTCGTGCCGTCCTATCCATTGTATAAACCCCTGTCCTTGACTCACCACTACTATTTGCCACAGCTCATCTTGCTCTGGAGCCGCCAAGCACCTCTGGCGGAAGTCTCATGAGCTTGCTGACCTCGTCCACTACAAGTTTGCTCTATCTGCATTTAGTGATGCCCTTTCCCTGGCCAAAGACTGCTATTACTCCACGTTAATCCAGACTCAGACCGCTTTTAGACGAGCAGCTGGGATCAGGCGCAGGAGCAGCGAAACAGCCGCGGCGCTGTTTTAGACGAACCGGAAGCGGAAGTTGTGCGCATGATCCGGCGCCGCACATTCTTTGCCAACCGCGAGCAAACTGGCCTGATTCCTCTGGGGTGACATACGCGGCCGGCAAAGAATGCGCGGCGCCGGATCACGCGCACAACTTCCGCTTTCGCTTAGTCTAAAACAGCGCCGCAGCTGTTTCGCCGCTCTCGCACCTGATCCAAGTGCACGTCTAAAAGCGGCCTCAGTCCTTCAACCCCTGCTGTCTCTTCTCGACATTTGCTTCTCTTCTGAAGCCTCCTTGTTCTCCCCTGCCTTCCTCTCTCTCTCTGCACAGGATCTTCTCTCCATTTTCAACAAGACTGATAAACTCCACCTTACTATTCCTTCCCAACCCTCTTTCTCCCCCATTTCCTGCCCTGCTATTCTCCCTCCAGCCTCTCTTCTCTTCTCCTTTGCCCCAGCATCCTTTGATGAGGTCACCTCCCTCCTCTCTTCATCCAACCCCTCCACCTGCCCCCTTGATCCCATCCCCTCTCACCTCTTAACGGCGATTGCCCCCACCACTGCACCTTCTCTGCTGCACATCATCAGCCTCTCCCTCTCTACTGGGTCATTTCCACTGGCTTTCATACATGCCACTGTCTCCCTTATCCTTAAGAAGGCTACTCCTGACCTCTCTGACCTTTCCAGCTATCACCCCATATCGCTCCTACCATTCACTTCCAAGCTCCTGGAGCAGACTGTCTATGTGTGCTGTCTTGATTTCCTCTCTTCTAATTCCTCCCTTGACCCCCTCCAATCGGGCTTCCACCCTCTCTGCTTATCTGAGATTTCCCTCACCAAAATTACAGATGATCTTCTCTTAGCTAAATCTAAGGGCCTCTACTCCATTCTTGTCCTCTTCAATCTCTCTGCCATCTTTGACACTGTCAACCATGGCCTCCTCCTGGATTCAGTATTTATTCTCACTTGGTTTCCGGGACTCTGTTCTCAACTGATTCTCTTCATATCTCTCAAACCGCTCCTTCAGTGTTTCTCTTGCTGGTACCTCCTCTACGTTGCCCCCCACCCCTCTCTGTGGGAGTTCCCCAAGGCTCTGTCCTGGGCCCTCTCTCCTCCCTTTACACTCTTTCTCTGGGTAAACTGATTGAATCTCACAGCTTCCAGTACCACCTGTATGATGATGATATACAACTCTATCTCTGCACTCCTGTGCTCTCCTCCTCCATCCAGTCTCGTATCGCTGACTGTCTCTCTGACATCTCTGCTTGGATGTTTCACCACCAACTTAAATTTAATATGGCCAAGACTGAACTCCTCATCTTTCCCCCAAAAGTTCTCCTCCTACTTCCCCCTCAATTTACGTTGAGGGTGTCTCCATCCAGACTGTCCCTCCGGCGCGTAACCTGGGATTAATTTTTGACTCCTCCCTCTCCTTTACACCTCAGATCCAGGCTGTTGCCAAATCCTGCAGCTTTGCCATGGACAATATTGCTAAAGTCTGGTCCTGCTTTACTGTTGCCACTGCAAACACCCTAGTCCATGCTCTGTCACCTCTCACCTTGACTACTGTAACTTCCTCCTTCACTGGTTTCCCCTGTTCTGACATCGCCCCTCTCGCTTCCATTCAGTGCTCTGCTGCCAAGGACATCCACCTTGCCCATCACATTGACCGTGTACACAACCCTTCCTCTCTGCCCTACGCTGGCTCCCTCTACGGGAATGCATTTGACACAAGCGTCTCATCTTCACCTTTAAGGCTCTTCATGGCTTTGTTCCCCCATATCTCTCCACTCTTGTATTCCACCACATTCCTGCCTGGGAGCTTCTCTTCTCCTCTGCCCTCACCTGCTTGAAACTCCCCGTCTCCTCTAAACGTCTTTGTCCCTTCTCTTTTGCTGCCCCTCATGCCTGGAACTCCCTCGCTGGATTCATTCATTCTGC
>QEPC01003852.1:769704-782589 GCA_003113815.1 Sphenodon punctatus | reverse complement strand
CCATTTGCCTCCCTCCATGACTTTTGAGATCTTTCCATGACTTCCATGATTTTCCCAAGTTTTTCGAGATTTCCCCCAAATTGAAGAGCAGAGCAAGAAGCTGGTGAGAAGAGCATGCTCAATGGTGCTAAAAAGATCCATGGTGTCCCCCTGGAGCTCCAAACCCCTCCTTGGCTGTGGCGACATGGCAGCATGGCAGGAAGCCAGCAAGAATAGCACGCTTGGTGCCACCAGGTAAAGCCACGGGCTCTCCCTGGAGCCCCAAACCTCTCCTCAGCGTGGTTTCTTGTTGAGGGCGGAACTTTGGGTACGGTCAAGTGGCAGCACAGCATGGTGTGGCGGTGGGATCAGAGGCAGAGAACGTTACCATTGTCAGAACATCAAGAGGCGCCCAGGAGGAGACGACAACATTTCCTCAGCCTGTGTCCCCTGTTTGAGCTTACAGTCTAAGCCTGGGGCTTTCAAAGGGCTTTACAATCCCTGGGTTTAGAATCTAAGGGGTGGGAGGTGTTTTCCCGTTACTTCTATTCTGTGCTGGGTGGGTTACTATTTGTGCTTGGGGGGGGGTTACAATCTAATCCCTGGGTTTACAATCTAAGGGGGGGAGGGGGTTACAAAATACAATATTTAATAAAAGGGTTTTTTTTTAATTACCCATGAGTTTTCCGTGACTTTTTCTCATTCCTGCCATGACCAACCCATGACTTTTAAAGAAAATTTCCATGACAAATTCATAGCCCTACTTATGGTCAAAGAACCACAATTGAAAGTAGTCCTTCGAATATATCTTACCTGGAAAAAAGACATAGTATGAATAAAGGTTATCTGGTAAATTGTTGGCGGGGCTGTGGACAAGCAGGGACTTATCTCCATTGCTGTTGGTCGTGCCCTAGGATTACACCACTATAGAATGCTGTCTGGCCATACCTGCAAAATATATTGGGTGTTGATCTGCCAGTGACTCCACAAATAGATTTGCTGGAACTGTTTCTGGACATACTTAGGATAAAGGAAAGAAAAGAGACCTGCAAACAATTAATCTTAGCAGCAATTCATACAGTTGCATGTTCTTGGAAAACCATGCAAGACTAGTCCAAATTAGACTGGATTAGGAGACTTTGGTTTTGTATTACAATGGAGAAGATTTCTGCAGAATTAGAAGATAAATTGGAAAGTTTTTATGCCACCTGGTCTGTAGTGTGGCCTATCATTACAGAGTCTGAACTGACTTCCTCAGCAAAAGACTCAATTTGTCTTACAGAAATTTGACTGAATAGGTGGTAAGTGGATAACGTAGTATTGAATTCTTGTAGCTCTGTAAGTGAACATACTCTGGTAGCTCCTACTTGATACACCAGTCTTGTAGGTTGGTTTTTTTTTAATTAATCAAGGTTATAGTGCCATTTTTGTAAATAATGTATACTTTGTATTTCTGTAATTTCTTAATCTTCCATAATTGTTTTTATGTTTAATGCACATTATATCTCCCCTTTCCCACCCACTTTTTTGTTGTTTAATCCTTCAGGATTTCGGGGACTTTTCTTGTACATCATTTTAACTTATATCTTCAATTTAAAAAAAATGTGTTTTCTAATTTGTTAAATGTTCCTTGTTAGTAAAAATAGATGTTACAGGCAAAAATTCCTACCTGACTCCAACTTGGGCAGTTGTTTTTTTAAATCCTTAAGAAATGTGGGAACAATGCCCTGTGTTTGTAACAGGCAGGTGTTAGGCCTTAACTTGGAATATCCTGGGGTTTTGTTGTTTGATCGAGTGTGTACCAATCATAAGTACGTTTTGTAAACCGATAGATTTTTTGCTGGAAATCTGTATGGTTCTCAAGTGTGAACCCGCCTTAACTATGTTTTGTAAGCCGATAGGTTTTTTGCAGGAAATATGTACCGTGTTTGATTGTCAGATATGTGTCAGTCTGATGTCAGTCTCCAAATTACTTTGTTTTCATAGCCACCATGTATCACTTCTAGAGTGTCTTTAGACATAACACTGTTCAATGTTCTGTAACACCGTGTCCTACCATTACAGCATTTAGATATACAGTCAACACAGTGTTCACACCAAACACTGATTAAACTGTCAAGACCTGGCAGTTGTTTACTTCCAGTGTTTGGGGTGAACACTCTGTTGACTGTATGCCTAAACACTGTAACAGTAGGATACTGTGTTACAGAACACTGAACAGCATTATGTCTAAAGACACCCCTAGTAGTTTGGGTTTTAATTTCCAACCCACTGCCACTTTCAGATGGGACGTACCATACGTAGCCTCTGGGTGGACCTGCGTGGTAGTGTCTCTTCTAAAAGTGGCCTGTGTGTGCGCGTTTACTGTTTTGGGAAATGTGTTGGGGGAGTGCGCATGTGTGTCTGTGTCTTGTGCTGGGCAGTGTGTGTATCTTGCTGTGAGGTGTGTGTGTCTGCGGTGCTGTGTGCTGTGAGGTGTGTCTGTGTGTAGTGCTTTGAGCTGTGTAGTGCTGGGTGGTGTGTACACGCATAGGTCTGTGAGTTCTGTGTCTCTGTGTGGAATGCTGAGTGGTGTGTATGTGTGTAGTTCTGTGTTGCGTATTTCTGTGTGTTGTGCTTTGTGGTGTGTACGTGCATGTGCATGTGCATGTGTGTTCAGTTATGGGTTGTGTATCTTTGTGTTGGTGTAGTGCTGGGAGGTGTGCGTGTATGTAGTATGTGTGTGTTTAGGTGTGAGATGTCCTGGAAGGTGTGTTCTTCTTCGAGGATCTCCGCGATTCTCACTAATGGGATTAACTTCCTGCTCCGCAGGTACCGGAAAACTTCTTGTCAGCAGTTTCCAGGCAGAATAGTCCTGGAAAAAAACTAAGAAAGGTGAGGGCTCCGCCCCTCCCTCCCGCTGGAGAAAGCGCGGGTTCTACATCGCGCGAGAGCGGGAAGTTATAAAAGGGGGCAGAGTCCTCGCCGCCTCAGTTCCTTCCAACCGCGCCGCGTTGGAAGACCTCTGTGCTTTTGCACCGTCAGTAAAACGAAATAGAGTTTACTTAGAATAGCTAAGTATTTCTCAGAAGAACAGAAGATCAGAAGAGTAGCCCTGCGGCTACTGAAGATCTTTCTTCGCCTTCGCGCCCCTCGGGCTTGTGGCCTGTAGGCCCGCAAAGCATGCTCAAACAGCCGGACTTCAAGCGCTGTACCTCCTGCCCTGCCACACTCTCCATGAGCAATCCGCACGCTCTCTGCCTCGCCTGCCTCAGAGAGGGGCACAACACTAGGAGTTGCCCCGACTGCGCCAAACTAACTTTGCACACCAAGAAGACGAGAGCCCTGCGGCTGCAGGAAATCTTGACTCGGAGGGCACTTCAGGGCGGTGAAGACGGGCCTCTGTTGCTCTCTTCTCTACCAGCCCCGATGGATCTGCCTGTGGTTCCAACTGTGCAGTCCCATACTCTGGCCCACAGGCAGACAAGCCTTACTCCGGAGTGACGGACGGTCTCGCCTTCACACTCGGCAACCACCGGCACCGCAGGTACCCCTGCTCACCATGGGACCACAGGTACCACTCACACCAGCACCGTGCCGGTACCGTCTGTACCCCAGGAACGCCACCGGCGCCCAGGGGAACACAAAAAGAAAAAGAAAAGGTCCCGCAGTGCCGATGAAGCAACCCAACGGCCGCTGCTAGTTGAAACTCTGTTCTCACAGCCGGCACCTGGGCCTTCAGTATCTCCAACCCTGGCTAGGGCGGTGATAAATCCGGATGCTGTTCCTTTTCTCTCCACTACTGTCCCGGCTGGGACAGACACGACATCGGTACCGATGGTACCACATGAAGAAATGACGCCCTTGGCAACACACCTCGCCGCTGCCACTCACAGAACAACGGCCTCTTTCAGGGCCAACTCAACAGCCTCTTTTTCACGAGCACCATTGATCCCGCTCGGGCTCATGCTGTAGAGATGAGACCTCTGATGTTGAAGCCAGGCCCAGACCCGACCGCCAGGGACTTCCACAAAGGAGACCAGCCCAGTCCCCGCGAGACCACCGGGAGCCGGTCCCCTTGCTCTTGCTGCTCTCCGCGCAGAGACTTCCGGTATCGCCACGAGAAATTCGACCGGTACCGTCAACATGAGAGGTACCTCGACTATGAGCACCGAGAGAGGTACCCTGACTATAAGACCCGGGACCGCCGCTACCACCGGCACCCATCAAGGTCACCGGCCTATTCTGAAAGGGAATTTGCGGCTTTCGACCTCCACCCTTTGCCTCCATTCCAGTTTGTACCTCCCGCACCGCCAAGAGCTCTTCCTACAGCTACAGTCTCTAGGGCTCCTCCAGACTCCCCTGAGATAACGGCCTCCCGACCACCTGCACAACCACGTCAGCACCAGCCCTCGGCAACGGCGGCACCAGCGGTACCAATAAGGCCTTCAAGGGGACAACAGGCTCCTGTACTCCCCACGCCTGCTACCTTCTTCCCACAAACAAGGTCAGAACCATTGAGAGCCGCGTCTCTCATTGATTCACTGTTGCTGCCGCCAAGGGACCTACCCTCCCCAGCTGCGACTCCAGCATGGCAGGAGCAAGGTATCTCCTCCGACAGTGCTGCCTCGGTATCCTCCTCATCGTCACTGCAGGACGAGGATGAAAATATCTCGCCCCCGACGCCATATCAGACCCTGGCCCCCCACTATCCACTGAGGATACTAAAGCATTCCAGAGCATGCTCAAGAGATTGACCTCCGCTCTACCTAATCTACCGATCAAGATCGTCAAAAAATCCCAATCCGGCCCGGTCTTTGGCATCCTAGCATCCGGAGACACTGGCCAGATCATGCTCCCCATCTTAGGAACCATCTAGATCCATGTGGGCCAAACCCGCTTCTGCCTTACCCACTAACAAGTTGGCTGACTCCCTTTACGCCATCCCTAGGGAAGGAGCAGAGATGTTTTACAAGCACCCTATCGCCAACTCCCTGGTCATAGCTGCAGCCTCTTTGAAGTCCAGGGCGGGGGGCCTACAAACGTCTCCTGCTGACAAGGAGGGAAGATGGCTGGATGTCCTAGGCCATAAAGTGTTCTCCTCCGACACCCTCTCCCTTCGAGCTGCCAACTATGGATCCGCCTTATGCAGGTACCAGCACTGGCTCTGGGCTTAACTCAGCAGAGCCACTGACCCCACCCAGATTCTAGCCCTACAGCAGGAAGGCATGCAAATACCTAGGTTTCAGCTCACAGCTAACATGCACATAGCTGGCGCCAACATCATAGGCATGGCCTCTGCTATCACCTTATGGTGACATGCCTGGCTGCGTTCCACCTCACTAGCCCCTGAGAACAAGACCCGTATAGAGGATCCACCCTTCAGCGGGGAGGATCTTTTTGCAGAGTCAAATGACGAGACTCTCAAGAAGGTCAAGGAAATGTGCCAAACGGCCAGATCAACAGGGGTTATTAGCTCCATAAAAAAGAGGCCCTTTTTCTCTTCTTTCTCCGCATACCCCTACCACCCCTACCATGCTAGGCACCGGTACCAGCCATCTTTCTTGGCAATAGGAGATTCTCCTCCCAACACCAGCAACAACAACCCTCCCAATCACACAGACGCTTCTAAAAGCAGAGGGGCAGGGGCAAGCCCTCCTCTACATCTTCCGCTGGACCCCTCCCCAAGCAGCGGTTTTGAGATTACTCAGGTCAAGGGAGCTCTCCCCAACTGTCCCCTCTTCTGTAACCGCCTCCGGCCCTTCTTTCACCTGTGGGCCTCCCTTACCTCGGACCGCTGGGTCAAAGAAATCATTGCTTATGGCTACTCCATACAGTTCATCACCTGGCCGCCCGACGCTCCTCCTTTCCCCCTTCGGGCCCCCCCCAAACTCCAATTACTACTTGAGATCCAGGAATTACTCTCTAAAGGGGATATCGAGGAGGTGCCTCTAAACCAGCGCTACACTGGCTTCTACTTTAACTATTTCCTCGTCCCCAAGAAGGACGAAGGGTTTCGACCCATCCTAGACCTTCGCCACTTAAACAAATTCATTCGGAGGTTTAGGTTTCGCATGACCTCCCTCCCCATCATTTACCTAGGCCTCCAAAGGGGTGATTGGTTGGCCTCCCTTGACCTGAAGGACACTTATTTTCATTTCGCTATAAAACCCCCTCACAGACGTTATTTACGTTTTCTCGTAGGCAACCAGCACTACCAATACTCCGTCTTCCCCTTCGGCCTGTCTACCGCCCTCAGAGTATTCACAAAGTGTGTGGCAGTCATCGCAGCCCATCTCAGAACACTAGGGATCAGAGTCTTTCCGTACCTGGACGACTGGCTCTTTGCTGCGACGTCCCCCCTCACTCTCTCAGACCACATTCACTTGGCCTTTAGGATCCTGCAGGAGGTGGGCTTCATAATAAATTTCAAGAAGTCTCATCTTCTTCCTACGCAACGTCTACAGTTCATAGGAGCTATTCTAGACACAACTCAGACAAGGGCGTTTCTACCAAACAAGATTCAACGATCTGCTTTCCCCGATTTCATCGCTTCACACAAAGCCAAGACGACCAGTCCGCCTTTTTCTCCGCCTCCAGAGACTGACGGCTGCTACTACGTCAGTCACACCTTACGCCCGTCTGCGTCTTCGGACCCTTCAGCAGTGGCTTGCTCGCACCTACGACCCCGTCAGCCACCCCCTCTCGATGCACATAACCATCCCTCGGGAGGTCTGCCTCTCCCTCGCCTGGTGGACAGATCCTCAACAGGTGCTTGCAGGTATGCCCTTCGACCCACCTTCCGCACAGGTGACCATCACAACAGATGCATCACTCATGGGATGGGGCACTCACACCGACAACCTTCAAGTACATGGCCGACGGTCGCAGGAAGAGACACGGATGCACATCAATCTCCTAGAACTTTGAGCCATCCGATGGGCGCTAGTTGCTCTTCTCCAACACATCAGGGAACACAACCTTCTCATTCTAACTGACAATACCACAGCGATGTGGTACATAAACAAACGGGGGGCCAGATCCACTCGCCTCTCCCTAGAGGCTCAGGCCATTTGGGACTGGTCTATTCAACATCACATTCATCTCCAAGCAGTACACCTGGCAGGAGAAGACAACACTCTAGCAGACCACCTCAGCCGCAAAGCGTCCGACCATCACGAGTGGGCCATCGACGACAATGTCCTTTCAGATATCTTCCGCATATGGGGCAAACCCGCCATCGACCTGTTTGCCTCTCAGACAAACGCAAAACTCCCACGGTTTTGCAGCAGAGCGGGCCTCGCTCCAGACTCAATATCAGACGCCTTCGCCATTTCCTGGAATGGGCCCTTGCTATATGCGTTTCCGCCCACACCTCTGATCTACAGAGTTCTGCACAAAATTCAGACAGACCAAGCACACATAATTCTAATCGCCCCGGCATGGCCCCGCCAACCGTGGTATCAGACCCTCCGGGCCATCTCCAGCGACGTAGTCCCTCTCCCCAGCACTCCGGATCTCCTATCCAAGGACGGGGGATCGATATTGCACCACGACCTTCAGTCGCTCCACCTCTCCGCCTGGTTGATCAGACTCTAATCCAGGACGCTTCCCCTGAGGTAACTGCAATCCTTCTCAATGCAAGACGTCCCTCTACACGTGCCTGCTACACTGCTAAGTTGAAACAGTTTCAGGCACGGTGTACTGACCAACATTACCTACTACAGGCCTTAAATATGAACCATGTGTTCCTGTACCTTCTACATCTGCACAGTTTGGACCTTTCCATCCCTTCCCTCAAGGTGCACCTCGCCACACTTTCCTCCCACCTCCATCCGTCTGGCATTGACACCCTGTTCTCTCACCTGCTCATGAAATCGTTTTGGAGAGGCCTAGTTAATTCCTTCCTACATGTCTCTCACCCCACCCAGCCGTGGGATCTCAACCTGGTCCTAACCGGGTTAATGAGACCTCCCTTTGAGCCTTTGGCATCATGCTCGCTCGAGAACCTCTCGATCAAGACTTCCTTTCTCCTGGCCATCACATCTGCTCGGAGAGTTTCTGAATTATCCGCCCTACGGGCATCTCCTCCTTAGTTATTTTCCACCTAGACAGGGTAGATCTTAGAACGGACCCCTCCTTTGTCCCTAAGGTCGCCTCACCTTTCCACTTAAACCAGACCATCTCCCTTCCGGTCTTTTTTGCTAAACCCCACGCTTCTAGTTCGGACCGTGTACTTCATTCCCTGGACGTCAGGCGGGCGCTATCATTCTATCTTTCCTGCACCTGCCCTTTTAGAGCCTCGGATGCTCTTTTCGCATCCTATGGTGGCCAACACATTGGAGTCCGCGTAATGTCTCAGAGACTCTCTAAGTGGATCCTACTCTGCATTCATAGATGCTATGAACAAACGGGCAAAACTCCCCCAGATCACCTTCAAGTGCACTCGACCAGGGCAGTCGCTACTTCGATTGCCAACCTTCGTGGAGTCCCCATTCAGGACATATGTAGAGCTGCCACTTGGGCCTCAGTGCATTCCTTCACGAAGCACTACTCGCTGGATCTGGCAGCCACCACAGATTCCAGCTTTGGCAGAGCTGTACTACACTGCCTACTCAATTGACAACCTCAACACCCTCCTCCAAGGTATGGTTTCTCTGCTACTTACTCTCCCATTAGTGAGAATCGCGGAGATCCTCGAAGAAGAAATAGAGGTTACTTACCAGTAACTCTGTTCTTCGAGAGAGCTCCGCGAATTCTCACAACCCGCCCGACCTTCCTCTCTGTCTCGGAGACAATTACAGTCTTCCTGGAACTGAAGCGGCGAGGACTCCGCCCCCTTTTATAACCTCCCGCTCTCGCGCGATGTGGAGCCCGCACTTTCTCCAGCGGAAGGGAGAGGGAGGGAGGGGCAGAGCTCTCACCTTTCTTAGTTTTTTTTCAGGACTATTCTGCCTGGAAACTGCTGACGAGGTTTTCCAGTAACTGCGGAGCAGGAAGTGAATGCCATTAGTGAGAATTCGCGGAGCTCTCTCGAAGAACAGAGTTACTGGTAAGTAACCTCTATTTTTAGGTGCTAGGTGGTGGGTTTTAGTTTCCAACCCCTGCCACTTTCATTTGGGACTTACCATACGTGTCCTCTGGGTGGGCCTGCATGGTAGACTCTCTTCTTAAAATGGCCTGTTTGTGTGCGTACGGTTTGGGGAAGTGTGTTGGTATGTATGTGTGTGTGTCTATGCATATGTGTGTATGTGTATCCAGTCTCCTTTCCCTCGTTGTTGCTATATAGTCATTGTAAATCTCACACTTTGTGAGTGTGCTTTCAGTGACACCTTCATTTTGCTGACAATTTAGCAAGGAGTTAATGAAGCATACGACACTTCTGTTCCTGAAAATATGTTTTCTTTCCCTGAGTAAGATGAGCTTTTTCAAATATCCTACTCATCCAATTAAACCCTTTTAGTTTAGAACATTAAAGTGTCTCCTGAGTTAGTCCAATGAATTAGTAAATCTCTTATCTAGGCTTAGAATAAAGTAAATTGATCATCCTACTCTGGCCTTTAGAGACCTCTGCAGAACTGAGTGTTTTTTAATCCTCTCAAACATAGTATCAGTCTTTGTTTAACGTACAGAGTTTATCTCCCTCTATTCCCCCTTCCCTGTCTTTCCTCCCTCTGTCTTTAGATTATAAGCCCTCGGGCAGGGACTGTGTCTATCTTGTTTTTTGTAAAGCACGAGGTACATCGCTGGTGCTATATAAATGCTAATTATTATTATTATTATTTATTAATTAATTAATTAATTAAGCTGGGTACGCCTGAGTCATTAAACCTTATAGTATAACCTGCATGTGGCATAAAGATGAGGGCTGCATTTCCAATCCTACTGAAGTCAATAGCAGTTTTGCCATTGACTTCAATGGGTTCCGGGTTGTAATCAATGGCATCCCGTAAACTGTCTTTACCTCTTCTCCCTTGTGGTCCCTCTCCCTGAGCTGTAGAGACTCAGGTTTTGAGCTCTGGGGATCTGTTTCAATTATTCAAGATGGCAGCTGACACAATGGCACATAACAGGACACCAGTGGGGACCAAGACGGGCTCAGGGGTGGATGGGGTTAGGGGAGAAATCTCCATGTGACACTCTCTGGGCAGCCACATTCATGAAAAGGGGGGAAGCTTCCCAATCTATGCTCTGCCTTCTGAATAGTGTGCAGCCCTGCATTCCTCCATCAGGAGGGGGCACTGTTGTATGATGGTAGGTATCCTGTACAATGGTAAGGGTACAAAGCAAAACCACTTCTTGCTCACACTTTCTGTGACCAGAGCCCTCAGCACCAGACTCATACACACCCTTCCTTCCCACCCCAGCGCGCGCGAGCGCACACACACACACACACTCACACCCTTTCTCCCCCGGCGCACACACACTCTCACACACACTCTTCCTCCCCCCTGATCCCTCTCTCTCTCACACACACACATTTTCTCCCCCAGCACATTCACACATGCACCATTCCTCCCTGCCCCCCAGCACACACACTCTCACATACACCCTTCCTCCCCCCCTTGCACTCACACACACCACAGCTCCCAGCACTACATACACACACACGCCACCACTCCCTGCACTACACAAACACACACACACAGCCTCCCACCCCCAGAACACACACAGACCTTGGAGGAGCCCACCCTTAAATTCTCTGACCCATTCACAACACTGTACCCACTTCCATTACTATGCAGAAACCTCCTAACCTCCAGTTGTGAACCCGGAAGTAAACTGTTTCAGAAACCTCATGCAAGTGTACAGGGAATGTTCAACACACACTCCCACCTGCCTTAACCCCCTGCCCACAATCCTGGCCTCTGCCCCTTCTCCCTACATCCAGCCCTGGTGACAGATGCTAGAAGGCTGAGGCAACGTAATCAAATAGAATGTTCAGTGTTATCACAAGCCTGTAGCACAAAACGGGACCGTAAACAGCTCACATCCCCCCCACCACACACACACACAACCCAACTACGTATAGACTGCCTTAACTATAGAGCCGGTCCTGTGGCTCTATAATTAATGTGTCTGTCTTACACCCATCTCAGCTGTCAGATCCAGGGTCATCACTGTGACAGTGATAGCTCCTTAAGAGGTTAGTTGGTTGAGTTTGATTAAGGGAAGGTTATTTATTTATTTATTTATTTATTTAGCATCAATAATATGCCTAGCACTGTACAGTTAGAGACAAGTCCCTCCCCCAAGAGACTTACAATCTAGAATGGAAAGGATGTGACAAAGGAGAAGGGTACATAGGGAGAGATGGGTTGAGCCTCAACTGCATGAGGTTGAGAAGTTGCAGGAGTTCCAGGCATAGGAGACAGCAGGAGAGAAGGGGCAAACACAGTTTAGGAAGCAAGAGAGTCTGGGACAGATGAGAGTGGTGACAGAGGAGGAGCTAAGTTCAGATAGATAGGGAGGAGCAAGGCCATATAGAGGCTCAATGGTTATGACAAGGTGTTTGTGCTGGATTAGATATGAAGGCGGAGAGAGAGATCCAGTGAAGGGAGCGGAGAAGAGGTTGAACATAATAATTGGCAGGCAGGGTGGATGACATTGGCAATGAGTTCTGAACAGAAGTGAGGGTCAAGATGAGAGTAGGAAAGAAAGCTGCAGCAGCCAAGGTGCTAAACTTTGGACTAAACTTTGTCTAGGCTAAACTTTGGACTAGAGCAAGGATTTTCAACCTGGAGCTCAGAAATCACCAGAGTGCTTGGACTATGCGTGAAAGTGGTCCCCAAGCCAGCTGTCAGTACTGCCCAAGAGCACTTTGAAATGGTTCTTCATCCATGAAAGTGAATGTGAGCTGGGCTATTGACTTTAAGGGGTGCAGTATTACCCTTAATGTCCTGTTGTTAGTAAGGCAAACGTTTCCTTTGTGTCTTTCAGCAGGGGGAGAAGCCCAGATCTGCTCTGAGGGTGTTTTCTCCTTCTTTCTAAAGTCCCAGTGAGACAACATCTCCTCACCCAAAAACCTTTTGTTTTGCAAATTAAATCATTCAGTCTATATTCTAAAAACCTGTGCTATTGATAGTTAGAGGCTTAGCTTTCATACTTACGCTATGAAAAGTGTGACCTATATGGTACCAAATTAAAATTCAAAAGCTCATGACTTGTAGTTTTGCAGAAAAATCACAGAATGTCAAAGTTGATTAGTTTAATCACATTCACGGAAAGAGAGCACCATAGAAGGCAGGCACTCTGTCTTTCCCTGTTTGAAAGAGGGAGCCCTTTGCTGGTGAATTAGGGTAAAGATCTGCAGCCCTCAACCACATACGACTTTTTGGTGCATTTGTCCAGTAGATGGTACAGCTGCCACCTCTAGATGGTACAGCTGCCATGATTCAGAAATTCTCTTCACAATTCACTGGTGCAGCATAGCGCTTGGAACCACTAGTTAGAACTGTTTTTCCTCCAGAAATACTTTGCACCCCATATCCCGTTCCTGCCATCGATGCCTAGGTGAACGCATTGACGAACTCTTGGAAGCTCTATTTCTGAGACTCAAAAGCTGGTGAGAGGGAAGGGGGCTTTGGGCATTCACTTTGCTTGTGTCCCTGCTGCTCTTGCTTCTCCATTGTTGGGGGAACACAGTCTGGAGCCTGCCTGAGCCTGCCTGCCCCATTTGCAGCCCACTCACCACCATAACTGTCCTGGCACTGGGCTTTGTGCCCACCCAGGGTTCTTGCTGCCCTGCCCTCATTGCCGTCCCTACTGGGGGAGCAGAGTCTGACGTGAGCCTGCCTGCTCAGGCTGGAGCCTATGTGGGGATGCCACCACTGATATATCACTGTGACCATGCCAGGGCAGGGGCCTCCTTCCACACTGAGGCCTCCAGTCATAAGCCACTGCTGTAAGTGGAGTAAGGGAACTGAA
>QEPC01003852.1:757569-768403 GCA_003113815.1 Sphenodon punctatus | reverse complement strand
TGGCAACCGGCCAGACGTTACTTTTTTTTGGTCCCCGCTGGGGATCTTTTTGACCACGCTTCCCGGGACATTCCCCCGGCTAGCCCGGGAAGCGTGGTTCAAATTGACCCCATGCGGGTATTGACCGTGGCGAACATCTGGCAGCCGCCAAACAGACGTTCGAGCCACAGTGACCACAGGTGGGTATTCACCGTGGTTCACTGTGATCTCGTAATGTCTGAAAATACCCAATGTTGATGTTATGTTACGCAATGTAGATAATGAAGTGTAAATAATTTCCATGTTTTTTGTTTATTTATACCCCACACTCTCCCAACCCAGGTTGGCTCGAGGTGGCTTACAATATCATAGATAGATAGATTTTATTTATGGCCATTTGGGCAAATCATAGCCATGTCAATAACATAATAAAATACAAAGTGGTGGGATACACCCTTACAAAACCCGGGACAGATGCAACGCAGAAATTCCACACATTTTACACTAAGGAAAACAAATATAAATACAAAAACCCCAAACCCAGTTTCCATGACCATACCCTCAAATCACACTTTTCTATATCAATATTTAGTTTGGTCACTTCGACCATCACTACAATATCCATACCAATTAAGGTAACATAATAAATCGGCTTACAATATCAAAAAATACAGTTCTTGGGTTTAAATCCCACACAGGGGAACCCACACAATAATACATCATAATATACACAATACGTCATACACAAAATCCCATAGCTCCATTTAACATTATTTACTTATATCATCATCCCAATACTTTCTCCACTGGCACCACTCATGCCGCTGCCTGCTCACACCAGGCAGTTGGCTCCACACCCTGTCTTCCCTCCCCTGGTGCCACCAGGGGAGTTCCTCCTCCTCCACCACCCCTTTCTCGGGGGAAGGCCTTCCCACCAACTTTACGAGAAGAAAACTCACATGCTTTAGACCCACTAATAATCCCTCCGCCCCAATCTCCTGGCCCAGCCGAAGGGCATGGCCAAAGGGCAGGCCCCTCTGACCGTGCCCCTTCGATCTGCGCCCCCAGCACGTGCCTCCAGCACGGCCTTCGGCTGCCCCCGGTGTCATGGGGCGCATCCCAGAAGCTACCCTCCCCAGACCCTGCCCCTACAAGCGGGGGGGGGGGGAGGAGCAACGTCCCGCGGCCTCTCGGCATATTGTATGTTAAATTTGTTTTGAAATGTAAGTGTAATTAATGTTCATGGTTTTGGGTGTATACATTTTGTTAAACTCTTTGCTGCTTTGTAGCCAAGTCGCGGTTGGTGTTCGCTCAATTGCGTATGTGCTAGAACTAAATTTTTAATGTTTACCAACTTTTCATTGCCCAAAAAAGGGCTTTTAAATTTTGGTGTTTAGAATAGAAAGTGGTGTATAGAATAGAAAGTGGACTATTTAGCCCCTAGTGAGGGCTAAATAGTCCAGGGGAAAATGACAGGCCTTAGCAACAGACTCAATCTTAACTTACCTTAGGAGGGAGAGTGTGGTTGCCAATGCTAGTCCCAAATGTAATGTCTCTTCTACCACCAATGATGTTTGGTTTTAAATGTCGGACATCTTTTTCCTCCTCCCGTATAGCTCCTTCCAAAGTTATTTTTCTCCTATTCATTCTCTGTCTTCTTATGTATATACCTGTCCTGCACTTGCTCAGTCTATACAGTTCTGACAAGTTACATGCCTGATGAAGGGCCTTGTGTGACCCAAAAGCTTGCATGCCTTCACCAACAGAAGTTGGTCCAATAAACCACCAGGGAAAATAAATTCTTTCTCTGGTGAGAGCAGGGGACAAGTGGGAATTGTGCAGTGTTAGCGGTTTGCTTTGATTACGGGGTAGTATTTGAGGTGGGGCTTTTTTGTTGATTGGGGTAATTGTTTTACTGTTTAGGGTTTACATTGGGATGGAGGAATGGGGAGTAGGGAGGTTTCTTCCCCCTGATGAGAGCAGAGGGGAAGGGGTGGAGTGAGGTTTAAGGTTACCCCATCCAGGTAATTGTTCCCCTGTGAGAGGGGGGGGGGGACAGGGATGGGATTTGTCAGGTGGGGATTAGTGGGGATGAATTGGGGATGTGGAAGGTGATTTTTGTCTCCCAGTGAGAGGGGGGATGGGTTGGGTGGTGAGTGGTCAAGGGGTGAGATGGGGGGAGAGGATCCTCTCTATCTCCCTGGTGGGGTGTCGGTTGGAGGAAGGGAGTCAGGCTGGTGGCGGCCTGCCGGGGGGGAGTAGCAGCAGGAATATGGGTCAGTATGGGAAGGGGGATCTATGGCCTGAGAAGAGGGAACTGTTATCAAGAGCGATGGGGCCGGTACTTGGTGCCAGTCCCCTGTTTGCCCCCGCCCCCAGGTTCAGGTAACCAGAGGGACAAGGTCTCAGGTGACCCTGGCCTGTCGCAGTTGTTGTTTAATGTGAGGTCAGTGGCCAATAAATCTTCTACTACCCATGACTCGATTTTAGAGTGGGCTGCCAGTCTCATATGTGTGATGGAGACCTAGCTGGACAAGTTGTCAGGGCCAATTCTGGATGACCTCATTCCGCCAGGTACTCTGTCCAACAGGCGGGGGGGGGGGATTACCATTATTTTTAAGGATGGTTTGATTGCACAGAGGTTTTCAGTGCAGACTGAGTATGGAATACAGGGTCTCCATCTTGTGTTTGATTTGGCCGGAGACAGACCAGGGGGTACAGCCAGGAACAGGATTGGGATTCTGCTGGTGTACTGAGTACCTCACTGCATGGCAGCATCACTGACTACTCTAGCCGCTCTGGTCTCGGACCTGATCTTGAGATCCCCTAGGCTTATTGTATAAATAAATAAATATCCATGCTGAGGCCAGATTTGCCAGCAGCAAATACTGCTGGCAAATCTGCTGGCATTTGATACTGTGAACCATGAGATGTTGATGACTCTCCTGTGGGACCTTGCCAGAGTGGACAGAACCATTTTACAGTGGTTCCAGTCTTACTTCGCCAGTAGATCGCAGTGGGTGGTTCTAGGGGACTGTACTTTGTCCCCTGAGACTTTCTTGTGCAGGGTCCCACAGGGTTCCATTCTGTCCCCTCTCATGTTTAACATGTATATGAAGCTGCTTGGGGAAGTCATATGCAGCTGGGGAGTTAGTTGTCATCAATATGCAGACAACACCCAGCTGTATTTATCTTTTTCATCTGACCCAGGCCCTGCTGTCTCCTTGATGTCCCAGTGTCTGGCCACTGTGGGGGACTGGATGAGGTTGAGCCGACTGAAGCTCAATCCTGATAAGACAGAGGTGAAGTTGGTGGGGTCAGTGATCTGGGGGAGGAGAACACGCCTATTATTGGGGGTGTTCGTCCTCCATACGTTCCATCTGTGCAGAGCTTGGGGGTGTTCCTGGATTCGCAACTGCGCTTGGATTCCCAGATGTCGACTGTGACCAGGGGCGTCTTCCGCCAATTACATCTGGTGAGAAGGCTCCGCCCATATGTTTCAGACTCCGACCTTGCCACCCTCATCCATGCATTCATCACCTTGAGACTGGACTATTGCAATGCGCTCTACGTGGGACTGCCCTTGGTGATGGATCAGAAGCTGCAGCTGGTGCAGAATGCTGCAGCCTGTCTCTTGTGCAGGGAGCACATTACACCAGTGCTCCAAGCACTGCACTGGCTGCCTGTTGTCTTCTGGGCCCGATTCAAGGTGTTGGTCTTAACCTTTAAAACCCTTAATGGTCTGGGTCCTGCTGAAAGATCGCCTTACCCCCTTGGCAGCCCCTGCAGTCATCCGGGAGTGCCCTCCTGGAAGTCCTGCATTTTCAGCAGGTCCGTACAGGCAGAAGGGCGTTCTCGGTAGTCGTGCCATTGCTTTGGATTGCCCTCCCAGTGGAGATCCACCTCAGCCCAAATCGCCTTCCCTTCCAGCGTAGTTGTAAGACCTGGCTCTTCTGCCAGGCGTTTGGAGAGGGGAAGGAGTAGGGGATGGGTTAGGGGTTTGGGTGGGGTTCTTTTTGTACAAACTGATCTAAATTTTAAAGTGTTTTTACTTATGTATTTATATTGATGTTGTTTATTTTTGTATTTTGATTTTACTGTGAGCCACCTCAAGTTGCCTTTCGGGCGAGAAGGGCAGGATAAAAATGCTTGAAATAAATAATAAATAAATAAAGACTACCATCTGAACTACTTTGGGTGAAAACAGACATGCACCTTAACTCCGCTTTAACACTGCTTTAACATTTCTTATGCATGTTGCAGGGCTGCATAGGGTGCCAATACAGCCCTGCAAAATGCATTAAAATGTTAAAGTGGAGTTATGTACATGTCTGTTTTCACCCTTTGTCCCCATCTCTGAGGACGGGCAGTCAGTCTTAACGGTCATAGGCAGCATCCAGATGCTTTGTTCACAGAATACGATTAGGCATTTAGCAACTGAAGAATATTACAGCATAAGTTTGGGCCGCCTGATGTATACAACACACATACATTGGAGTCTTTTTAAGTTGAATTTTGTGGGACCACTAGATAAGTTTGACTTATCAGAAATCTGCTTATGCAGCAGTTAAATAAAAGTAGCAGTGTAAGTTTTACTAAAACACTACTTTATCTTCCCAGAATGTGACTGCCCGCTCTGTCTTGAGACCTCCCGAATCTGTCAAAGACCACAGAGAATCCAGAGGTTCCCTTACTCTCAGCCCTGAACTGAGGAATAAGCAGCGCCGTTTGACTGTGGATGACTTGGGTGAGATCCGACAAGATGTAAGTAGGAGACCTGGTGCCTTTCCCTAGGGATTCTTAAGGCATACCTTGCATTCTGCACCTAGTAAGCACCACACCAACCTTTCCACCCCCATCTTGCCGTGAACAGCATTAACCAACTTTACTTCCCAACAAACAGAGACTCATTTATTTCTTCCATTGACTGGGTAAGCGATGTGGGGTCTTTCTACTTCTAGGACACTGGATCTGATCTAGTCCCAGGAAGGAACATGGCAGGGGACACAACATGGCTGCAGTAGGGCTCATGGGTCCCTGGGCTGCACTTACAGGCTGCTCCAAGCCCCTCCTGGGACTCGCCAGTGGGTTTTGAACCAGTTCCCTAGCAGGTTCCATCTCCCTTCTGTAGGTGAAGAAGGTCGCTGATGAATACCGGAGAGAGATAGCGCTCAGAGAGCGGGAGAAGACATTTAAGCTGTGGCGGAGACTGCGTGGTGGTCAGATCGGCTTGGAAACGGGCAACCCCAGCTTCTACCACACCTTCTCCACCTACTCCTGGTCATGGAACATTTGTCAGGAGCTAGTGACACCCAACGAACTAAAGAAATACGATAACAAACTGTTCCACAGGCTCCGTCCCACAAACTCTCCAGGGGACAGAGAATTCAAGGATGGGAAAAGACAATAAGAAATAGCTTTAGCATTGCCAGTAGCTGCTTCTCGCACCCTCCGAGAGTTTGACGTAGAAAGGTCATAGGCTGTTAACTAGACCTTGCTCACCCAGGCAGGGAAAGAGAAGGGTTTTCCTTTTGGATAGCAATGAATAAAATGAGAAATTAAACTTAAATAGAAATGTCTTTTCTTTCACCAGCCTCTGCTGCTTCTCTTCTCTAACAAGCACCAGCAACAGGAATACCACTCCAGTTAGTCCAGTGGTTCTCAAACTGAAAGGGTGGCTTGCTCCAGGGACACACAAAAGATACAGGGGCAGGGGCAGTGTGGGTGCTGCTGTGAACCCTGAACTAGGGGGCATTTCAAAAACAGTGGGGTAGTAAGGAGTGGGGAGAGATTGAGAGGACAAGGAGGAGAAACAAGGGGGAAAGGGGAACAGAGTGTACACACCTGTCTGTGGTACTTGGGGCACATCTGCTGCACACAAGAGGGAGGGATAGAGATACATTAATGAAGTTGTGGTGCACGTGCTTAGCTTAGTTAAGTGGAGAAGGAGACCCTGAAGTATAGGATAGTAGAAGGAATACTAGTGAGCAGCCTGTGGGAGTGTGGAGCTAGGGAAAGCCTGATGGATATGAGAGTTTTAGGAGGGATTTGAAGTTTGGTAGGGAGGGGGTAGAGAGAAGGTGTTTAGGGAGGAAGTTCCAGGCACGGGGGGCAGCAGGAGAGAAGGGGTGAACACTGTTTAGGAGCAGGAGAGTCTGGTGCAGTTGAGGGTGGTGGCAGAGGAAGAGTAAAGTTCCCAGGTGGGAATGTAGTGTGGAATAATGTGAATGTTATTTATCCCTTGTCTCTCCCTATGTCCCCTCTCCTTGTCTCCCCCCTCCGTGTCTATTAGATTGTAAGTCGTAGGCAGGGACCACATCTATCTTATTGTTCTGTAAAGCGCCAGGTACACAGCTGGAGCTATACAAATGCTTATAATAAAATAAAATAATAATAAGGCAGAAAGATAGGGAAAAGCAAGGCCATAGCAAGCAGCACAATGAACTTCCTCTCCTGTGTGTCTGTGCACTAGGAGTAGGAAGAGATTAGCATCAACTGGAAAGCTTATACCTCTTGGATCTCTGCTTCTTGTACCTTGCCAGCTCTACAGCTGCTGTTGTGAACCAGCCCCTCCTTCTACCAGCCTCTCAGTCCATTTCCTTAGCCACGCATGGTCTAGTGAGATTCCCTCTGTTGCTCCCAGCTCCAATTGTTGCCTCGCTAATTGTGCATCTGTCTAGCAGCTGCCCTAGAGAAGTCTCAAAAGTTTTTGGCATTGGCCATTGCCTCCCCATATGTTATACAGGACCTCTATAAAACACAAGGCCTGACCCCACATGTGAAGGGGGAAAACTGGGATGAAACTGGTACCCAAATAGTTCTGATTTTTTGGTTTTCCATCCTAACTTTTTTTATCAGTAAATCGATACCAGAGGTTACTGATTTTTAGGGTTACCTGATCAATGATTAGATAGCCCATCGAATACCCAAAATGGTACTAAAAAATTAGTGTATTACCCACAGCTACCAAATTAGGTGCCTGTTTCAGCTGTAGTTGTGCACATTGTGAATGGTGCAACCTGCATTAGGTAGTATGCTGAAAACGCAGTTGTTAGAGAGCCAAGCACCTGCAACTCCCATTAGACTAGTGGGAATTGAGGACACTCAGGCCACATTCACATGAACAGCTAACTCAGTTTATTAAGTCCTTCATTCGTCTGTACTTTGGTATTATTCACATGTCATGCAAAAACATTCAGTTCTCAGGAGGAGGTGAAGTAGTATGTGCTCCAAAAGCAGATAATCACCTTCTCTTTCTAAAGTGAAATACCTTGTAATGTGACCCCTTTCCATGTTTGCTTAATGAACATGGTATACAAATCATTCCCAGGCTGTAGTGCAAAGCATCTCTCTGCCAAGAACTATAAAATTAAACCCAGAATGTTTTAGCTGCAAGGCATGAAGGAATAGGTGTCATTGTATGTACTTTTATGACATTAGTGTCAGGGTTATTGGGAGACGGAGGAGAAAAACTGTGTGTAGCCCCTTTAAGGGTTGTTCTCACCAGAGGACAGTAGCTTACCAACAGGAGACTCAGGGTATTTCAGAAGTGACGCTACCATGCTTAACTACACTTAACCACACTTACCACCACCCCGGGGTCACAACCACCGTCACTTCTGTTAGGCGGCCGCCAGATGTTCACCATGCTTTACCCCAAACCGTGGTAGCAGTTACCACTGGTTGTGATCTCGGAAAATGGCAGGGAACAGCCGGTGGTAAGCACTACACGGGTCGAGGCAAAGTGTGGTAAGGCGCACCATCATGTCTGTTCTGGGTATTAGCCTACCCTGGGGCGGGGTGGCGACCATGACCCCAGATTGGATCTAAGCATGGTAGCATCATTTCTGAAAATACCCTCAGGTCTACAACAGAGGGAATTAGTGAAAAGTACTCCTGGCCACTGCCACAACCTGAAGATCCAGGTGCAGCAAGGGGGTTCAGAAGCACTCTAGGCTGCAGACCTGAGTGACAAAAGGGGGCTGGACCCCATCAATAATAGGAGTCTCAGTTCCCCTTAAGTCACAGGGCTGACCAACCATCATTACTTCAGTCTTCTTTGGATTCGGCCTCAATCAGCTCATCCTCATCCAGTCCCCAACAGCTGCCAAGCATTGGGTAACCAACAAGACTGCAGGCCCTGGGTCAGATGAAAGAGAGAGGAAGAGCTGGATGTTATCAGCATACTGATGACACTTCTCTTCAAACCTCCGAATAATCTCACCCAGCAGCTAGGGTGGCCAGATATGCAATTTTTTGAGCACAGTTATGAGAAATACAGGTTGCAGGGCTGCATTGGCACCAAAGCCAATGCAGCCCTCCAACCTGTATTTCTTATATGTACCCTCTAAAATGTGCATATCTGGCCACCCTACCAGTGGCCTCATATACTTGTTGAACAAGAGAGGAGACAAGTTGGAACCCTGTGGTTCCAGGGACAACAAAGGGACAACAAGCAAACACCCATCAGCCATCTGCAAGCAGTTAGCCTGTGCCAGCCGTTCAACTCAGGATCTGAGTTCAGTTAGATGTCAGCAGTGTTTTATTCAGATTTTCACCATAGGGCTCTAGTACTTTCACTGTAACCAGATTCAGGCTTTGGTTCAGGCCTACCACAATACTGGTTTTTTGTTGTGTTTTTTTAGCATCTTTTGCTTGGCATGCTTGTTTCCATCTCATCTGTTCCTCTGCTTCCTGGAATGATGTGTTTAGCTCCTTGATATAAAAATCTATTACATCACCAGACTGTTGAGGCAATGCCAGCCTTGCTGATCCCTATTGCCTGAACACCAAATCACAGGCAGCATTGACTTGCGGAGTCCAAAAGCAAACTCCTAAAGAAAGTACTGAATTAAGTACTGGCTAGTGTTTATATGCAAAAACCACAAAAGGTGTCTGTGTCCCAGGTTCTCTGGTCTTCATTGACGAGATCTCTAAGCACAGCACCAATGGGGTGGTTTACTCTTTCCACTCCCCCATCGCTCGTGGGGTGAGCAACAGTGGTCCTCATCTTGGTACTCTAGAGTTGCCAGCAAACTTCATGTAGCAGCTGTGATTCAAATTCTTTCCCTTGATCACTGCAGATGAAACTTAGTGGGCCAAAATGCAAGACACCATATTTCATCAGTGTATCTATAACTGTTTCATTCCTTTTATCTGTCAGTGGTTGTGCTACCACATACTTTGAGGCGGTGTCATACATCACCAGCAAATAACAACTTCCAGCTGGTGTTTCTGGCAGTGGGTCTTTCAAATCGGTTAATCTGTATGAACTCCCAAGGCTTACTGGGCTGGAGCATTTCCCCTACCTGAATCCTGATTTTTCTTGCTTGTGCTTTCTTCTCTTGACAGGTAAGGCAAGAATGTATCCAATCCTTGACATTCCTTGACATCTCTGCTACATGTTATAGTGACTTTTTGTATCCAGATGCCCTGATGCTTTATTTATTATTATTTTTATTATTATTATTATTATTATTATTATATTTATTATTATTTATATAGCACCAGTAGTGTACTGGGCACTGTACAATCAATAGGCATAGACAGGTCCCTACCCCCAGGGTGCTTACAATTAAAAGAGACAAGGGAGAGGTGAACATCGGGAGCGACAAGGATGCATTCATGAGGTTGAGAAGTTGCATATGCAATTTATGTAAGCTGCCCTGAGTTAAATGATGTAAGTTGTCTCGAGCTGCCGTGAGGCTGAATGGGACAGGGTAGAAGTTAAATAAATAAATATGCTTAACTTAGTTACAGGGAACTAAGTTAGTAACTTAGTTATAAGGAAGAGATTCTGAGTGAGGGGGGAAGAGAACACAATTTCACTAATGACAAGCTAGGGAAAGCCTGACAGAAGAGGTAGGTTTTCAGTAGTGCTGAACGGAATAGTACTTTCGGGTACTCGAACCGAATTCCGAAGTTCCGAATAGTCGGTCTGGGTACCCAGAGGTACTTTGGCACTCTTTCTAAAGCTTCGGACTTTGGAAACCAAAGTCCAGGACGTCAGAAAACTTCGGAAACTTCAGAACTCTTCGGCACCAGCTTGGCACCTCAGCAGGTGTTATCATGTGCAGCAGCTGCACCCCTTTAATTGCCTAGCTGATCAGGGTGCCCAACAACACATGAAGCCCTTCCTCCCTGTGCTGTGCCTGCCAGCAGGATGAAAGACAGAGTAAGAGAGACAGAACAGAAGCCAGCACAAAAACCACCACCATCATGTAATTAAAAAACGAAAGGGTTTGTGATCAGTAAGTTCCCCCATGCATGCTGCCCCATGAATTATACACATGCATGGCTTGAAGCTCAGGGTGGGTGGGAGGGGGTTGGACTGGAGTGCGTGGGAAGTCCAAAGGCTACATTAGCAAGCAAATCAAGTTGATCAATCAAGTTTCAACAAGCTTTTTGGGGGTGATTCCATGTGTGGCCCCATGGGTGCCACCAGCCAGACCATCAGCCATAACAACCACACACAAATCAGGCATCCCGCCCCCACAAAGAAGCCTCTATTATGTGTGCCCAGCCCACTAGGGATGGGCAAACAGATCGCAGTTTAGGTTCGGCCGTTCGGTTTGGCCGTTCAGTTCGTCCGTTCAGCCATTCGGGAAATGTTGTTATGGGTGGGGTTTTTTGTTTTTTATATGGTTTTTTGGTTTTTTATTGGGTTTTATATGGTTTTCTGTTGTTTTTTATTTGGTTTTTTTTGTTTTTATATGGGTTTTTTTATTTTATTTTTTTATCTAATATTATATATATCTATCTACACTAAATCTAACTGCTATTAACTATTCTAAATGCTATGAACTAAATGGATTATCTAATAAGTACACAGGCCTACTCCTACAAACACTAAAAC